>CM069147.1:3299345-3606845 GCA_035221665.1 Okamejei kenojei | reverse complement strand
CGCCCCCCCCTCCACCCCCCCCCCCCTGTCTTTTCTCTTTTCAACTACCCCCCACCCGTCCTCCCCACCCCCCACAGCAACGTCCCGTCCCCCACCCCCACGTACCCCCCCCCCCCAACGTCCCACCAACCCCCAAAGTCCCGTCTCCCCCCCACGGTCCCCCCGTGTCCCCCCCCACCTGTCCCCGTTTTCTTTGCCTTACCCCCCCACGGTCTCCCGTCCCCCCCCACACGTCTCCAATCCCCCCCCCCACGTCCCCCAGCCCCTCCCCCCCCCTCCCAGCCCAGTCCCCTGTCCCCCACGTCAACAGTCCCCTCGGTTCCCCCCCCCCACGTCCCGGGTGTCCTCCCCGTTTCCCCCCCCCCTCCCCCCCTCACGTCCGGTCCCCGCGTCGTTTCCGCCACGTCCCCGTCCCCGCGGAGGCACACCCGTCCCGTCCCCCCACGTCCCCCCGTCCCCCCCACGTCCCCGCCCTCCCCACCCACGTCCCCGTCCCCCCACGTCCCCCCCCCCCCCCCGTTCCCCCCCCATCGTACCCCCAACGTCCCCGTCCCACCCCCCCCACGTCCCGTTTTCCCCCCCCCCCACGTCCCCGGTTTTTTTTCCCCCCCCCCCCACACGTCCCCCGTCCCCCTCCCACAGTCACCGTCCCCGCCCCGCCCCCCACCGTCCCCGTCCTCACCCACACCAAATCTATCCCGATTCCTTTCTTCTTTCCCCCGTCCCTCACACACAGAGCGGTGACTGTGCTCCCTCCTTCTCTTTACCCCCCCTACCCCCATTGAGGAGTGAGTGCCCTCCCCTTTCCCCCCCCCCCCCCCCGTGGCCCCATCTTCTCCTCGCCATCGAGGCTCTGCCACTGTGCCCCCCCCCTCCCCCACCACCACCCTAAGAGACGACAATGTTTCTTCTCCTAACCCAACCCTTTGGGTTTTGACCGTGGCCCCACTCTCCCCCTTGAGCAGCACTATGCACCCTCTTCTTCTATTGAGCGGCCATTGTGACCCCCCTCCTCTCCCCCCCACAACCCTATTAAGGGGGGGGGGTGACTGTCGACACTTCTCCCTCCACCGAGGGGCCAATGTTCCCTTCTCTTCTCTTTCCACCAACCCCCATCAAGGGGCTACTGTGCCCACCCTGAAGGGTAACTGTGTCCCCTTCCCCGTTCACTGACAGGATCAGGGTGATTCTGCGGAGGCCAGCATTGATTAACTTTCCCTAATGCCTTGAGAAGGTGTTGTGCTTGGTCCCCTTGGTGATGGGGATTCCACTGTTATTGGGTATAGAGATTAAAGATCTTGATGGATCATTATCTGTGTGTAAAGCATTCCCATTGTCAACATCTTTGTGTTCATCACTAGCCTGACTTCGAAGCATATTGTCATTCATCTGACATTGGGTCAACATAATGAAGTAGTGGGAGGACCTCAGCCATCGAAACTTCCGTTCTTCAAGGAGACAGCTGGTCTCTTCTTTCTCTGTGCAAATTGGAATGTGTAACATATTCTGGCTTTGCCAATGATGCCTGCAACTGTGAATAGTACTACTCCTAAATATGTTTGGGGTTAGATTGTTTAGAAATAATTACTGATGCTTCATTTACTAAATTAATTTTTGAAAAAGCAAACAGGAACACAACAGGTCAGGCAGCATCTGTGGAGGGAAATAGACAGATGATAATGTGGGTCAGGACCCTTCAGGACTTGGCATGCTAGGGGGAAATGGTGTAGCATTGAAACACCGTTTAACCCGACCTGAAATTACGTTTATCCATTCCCCTTCACGGATGTGCATTGTTCTTCTGAGTTCCTCCAGCAGTTTTTTGCTCAAGATTCCATCATCGACAGTATTTTGTGTCTCTAAATTGTTTTTCCACTTCAGTTTATATTGATGCTTTAAGCTTCAGGCCATGAGGAAACCATTGATAATTGATACCTCTGAATATATTAAATGGTGATACTTTTTAAAAAAAAGTGAAGAACAATTTAATGATTTCTGTGGAAAATGTATTGCTCCTGGAAGTCTCTTTTTTTTATTTTTCTGAAATGTTTTATGTGGGGGTCATTCACTGCTTCCCTGTGATTATCTCCATCATATAGCATCTTCTGCCACCAAGACTTCTCTTCTACAATCTTCCTGTCTGTTTGGCACTGGTCACACTATTTTAGGAATCGCTTGAATGAGATTCTATCCTCATGTACACTAAACCCCAGCTAATCCAAAACGACTGCACAAGTCTTTCTGCCCCACAAGTCTCAACAATGGTTGCTCACCATTTGCAATTTAAATTTCCTTATGTGAGAGTTGCCTAGGAGTATATTCCGACACGTTCCCCTTTTCTTCCTGGCTTCAGCACTTCATCCATTCTTTATTGTTCTGCCCAAATGCCTCTCAATGCCTACCAATGCCTTTGGTAGCTACATGATTTTAGCTATTGAAATCTGTAGCTTTCAGTTTCTCCATCCCTTTAAAAAAAAAATTGCCTTGAACATGACTCATTATTATCTCATTAACTAATCCATTGTGCATCATTCTCCACTAGTACAGGAAGCAGGATGTGTGATTGGTTCAGAGAGTGCAGGATCAGTCATGAATGCTCGAGTGGACGATGGAATACTCATTTTCTCCCACCCCCGTGGTTCTAAGAGTCATCTTACTGCCTCTGCCTCCACATATGTTGGGACCTAAGAATAACTGATTCTGTTGTCTTGTCTACACAATGCCAATTGGCCCCCATAAATTAAATTTAAAGAACCCGAACCAGAATCAGAATCACACTTTATTCGCCAAGTATGTTTTGCAATATACGAGGAATTTCTTTGGAGATATGCTGAGATTGCTGTAATATTTAAATCAACCTAGAAGCTTGGCTGAATGAATGGTACAGACAAAGATACTTGGGTGATAAAAAAGGAATAATGAATAGATATATAGCGGGTGGTGGTTTGAAATTGGGGTTATTGTACTATGAGGATCGGAGCTGGGCCTAGTTTCAAACTCGAGTTTAACTATTGATAGATTTAATACGTTATCTGATTTGGCAAATTAACCATATAACCATATAACAATTACAGCATGGAAACAGGCCCTCTCGGCCCTTCCAGTCCGTGCCGACCATTTGTTTTCCCCTAGTCCCATCTACCTGCTCCATTCCCTCCATACCCCTCCATTCCCTTCACGTCCATAAACTTATCCACTTTACTTTTAAATGTTAAAATCGATCCTGCCTCCACCACTTCTGCTGGAAGCTCATTCCACACAGCCACCACCCTCTTTGAGATGTATTCATTTTGGTAGAATAAAAACATAAGATGTGGAGGACAAGATGCAAAAATATAAAATCCTTCAAAGTGCAGCTTTAGTTTCAAATTGGGGCAGTCTTGCCCGAAGGCAAAACACTGCAGATGCTGGAGATGTGACATCAGCAGAAAATGCTAGAAATACACGACACATCAGGCTTTGTCGGAGAGAGAAACAATGTTTTAAGTAGATCCTAATGTCCTTTCAGTACAACTCAGAAATATTGGTGATAACTTCCAGACAATACTGAATGTGGTCAATCATAGGATTGCATGCCAGCGGAAAAAAGGTGAAAAAAACACGACTTACTGCTACAGTTATTACGAATCAGATTGAGTATACACTTATGATTGTGGCAACTCAATTTAAAGTCCCAGTGTATTGAAAAGCCACATTGAATGCCACCTGCCTGCAAAGAAGGTGTGTGTAATTACATCAGTACCTTTTTTTTTTACAAGATGCCACACAGTAATACAAACCCCTCTTTTGAATTCCTTCCTGCAGAATCACAGACAAATGAAATCATGAAACACAAGTCTTCACAGTCAATAGCAAATGTACCGATTGTTACACAATATACATTTCCAGGCCTACCATTGTGAGCCAATAACAATAATATACTCTGAGTTTTAATGATGGTAGCTTGGAGCAATGAATAATTCTGAATACATTTTCATTCTAAGTTGATGGAATAGAGATTTACTACACAGAAACTGCACAGAAAACCCACTCTATGGGTGATTTTGCTGATTCTATCTTTACTAATTCTATTTACCAGCACATGTTTTGCAGCTTTATGCGGTGGTGATTCAAGTTCAGATTAGTTTGTTGTCATAGATACCAGAGTTCAGGAAACTCCTTGTTCGAATGAAGCTTGTAGAGTAAACAGTACACGGGGTAGTGATAGGTAAACAATAAATACAATGTCATATGTAAAAGAGCAGAATACTGATTGTAGTATTGATTGTAGTATAATCTGAAGTACTGCAGGGGAAAAAAGCACAAATAACAGAGTAACCGGAAGAGGTAGTACTAAGAGCTGGAGTATGTAGCAGAACCTTGGAAGGGGTGTGAAAGGTAATTGGATCTGGTGTTAGTGCGGGAGACGTTGTTCTTAAGTCTAGATGTCTGGGCTTTCAAGCTCCTGTATTCTCCCAGAAGCAAAAAGAGAGTAAAATGAATGGCCAGGGTGGCAGACATCTTCGATGATACCTCCCGGCTTACTGATGCAACCCACTGTGGAGATGGACTGGATAGAAGGAAGTGACGCGCCTGTGCTGTGTTCACTGTTCTCCAGAAACTCCAGTGGTCAAAGGCAGAGCAGTTGCCATGCCAGACTGAGATGCATCCTGTGACATAACCGATCTTCTCGGACCCTAAGTGAATATGATGCACTTTCTTTGTCACTCATCAGCGTGAAGCGACTAGGTTGGGGTTGATGGTGTAATGGATGCTGAGGAAGCTGAAGCTATCGATTATCTCTCCAGCAGTTCTTTGATGAGGATGGTGTGTGTCCCCTTTTCCCTCTCCCTTCTATCCCCCCCCCCCCCCCCCCCCCCTTGGATTAACACCCAACTGTTTGGGCCTGCTGATGTTAAGGGCAAAGTTGTTCAAAAGCTCATCTTTCACGTCTGATATTCTGGCTTCCAAAAACTTTATTTCTCAGAAAATCTCCAAAACCTTTTGCCTCCTTACCTGAATGAATGATACGTTTATTGGCCATGTATTCACATACAAGGAATTTGCCTTGGTGCTCCGCCTGCAAGTGTCAACATGACATACAGTGACAGTTAGAAATGACTCATAAAACATTAAACATTAATAATTAAACATTATCGATTAAACATGTGAATTGCATAAAATACCAGAGCAAAAGGAGGCTACAGATTTTTGATTAATGAGTAGAGCGACTGACATGGGAAAAAGGCTGTTTTTATGTCTGGCTGTGGCAGCTTTGACAGTCCGGAGTCGCTTTCCTGAGGGAAGTGATTCAAAGAGTTTGTGGCCAGGGTGAGAGGGGTCAGAGATGATCTTACCCACTCGCTTCCAGGCCCTTGAGGTGTACAATTTGTCAATGGAGGGAAGGTTGCAGCCAATATTCTTCTCAGCCTCCGGATGTCGTGCTTGTTGGCTGAGCCAAACCAGACCATGATGGAGAAGGTGAGGACAGACACCACGATGGCCGTATAGAATGGGACCATCATTGCCTGTGGGTGATTGTGCTTCGTCAGCTGCCGCAGGAAGTACATCCTCTGTTGTGCCTTTTTGACTGTGAAGTCAATAGTGCCCCCCCCCCCCCAGCCCCCCCATTTAAGGTCCTTGCCCTTTCTTATGAGATAATGGTTCCCAGGACGCCTAGCCCTATAGTTGTTAGTTCTTCCAATGTGTTTCACTTCACACGTATGTTTTTTTTAAATGATGCCCCATGCTCATGCTTTTGATGGTGAGGAGTGTCATGTCCATGATGCAACCAGTCAGGATAATTTTGCATTTGTTGATGTTTGGTAGATGATTTGATGGCATGCGGAATCTCTTTTGTCTTCTAAGGAAGTAGAGGTGCTGACTTGCCTCCTTTATGATGCTTAAGAAAGAACTGCAGATGCTGGAAACATCGAAGGTAGACAAAAATTCTGGAGGAACTCAGCGGGTGAGACAGCATCTATGGAGCGAAGGAAATAGGCAACGTTTCGGGTCTGGTCCCTTCTTCAGACTGATGTGAGGGTGGGGGGGCGGGAAGAAGAAAGGAAGAGGTCGAGACAGTGGGCTGAAGGGGAGGGGAAAGCAGGGACTACCTGAAATTAGAGAAGTCAATGTTCATACCGCTGGGGTGTAAACTGACCAAGTGAAATATGAGTTGCTGCTCCTCCAATTTACGGTGGTCCTCACTGGCCATGGAGGAGGCCTAGGACAGAAAGGTCAGATTCGGAATGGGAGGGAGAGTTGAAGTGCTGAGCCATCGGGAGATCAGGTAGGAGCCTACACTTGGTCTCACCGATGTAGAGCAGCTGACATCTAGAGCAGCGGATGCATTAAATGAGGTTCAAGGAGGTGCAGGTGAACCTCTGCCACACCTGGAAAGACTGCTTGGGTCCTTGAATGCAGTCAAGGGGGATGTTCCATTGTTTAAAAAGGGTTCAAAGAATAAACCTAGCAATTATAGACCTATTAGTTTGACGTCAGTGGTGGGCAAATTAATGGAAAGGATACTTAGAGATAAATATATATAAGCATCTGGATAAACAGGGTCTGATCAGGAACAGTCAACATGGATTTGTGCCTGGAAGGTCATGTTTGACAAACCTTCTTGAATTTTTTGAAGCGGTAACTAGGGAAATTGATGAGGGTAAAGCAGTGGATGTTGTCTATATGGATTTCAGTAAGGCCTTTGACAAGGTTCCCCATGGAAGGTTGGTTAAGAAGGTTCAATCTTTGGGTGTTAATGGCGGAGTAGCAAGATGGATTCAACAATGGCTGAATGGGAGATGTCAGAGAGTAATGGTGGATGGCTGTTTGTCAGGTTGGAAGCCGGTGGCCAGTGGCGGTGCCTCAGGGATCTGTGTTGGGTCCACTGTTTGTTTGTCATGTACATCAATGATCTGGATGATGGGGTGGAAAATTGGATAAGTAAGTATGCAGATGATACTAAGATAGGTGTAGTGTTGTGGATAATGAAGTAGATTTTCAAAGTCTACAGAGAGATTTGGGCCATTTGGAAAAGTGGGCTGAAAGATGGCAGATGGAGTTTAATGCTGATAAGTGTGAAGTGCTACATCTTGGCAGGACAAATCAAAATAGGACGTACATGGTAAATGGTAGGGAATTGAGGAAGTGCTGTGGAACGAGGGATCTAGGACTAACTGTGCATAGTTCCCTGAAGGTGGAATCGCATGTAGATAGGGTGGTAAAGAAAGCCTTTGGTGTGCTGGCCTTTATAAATCAGAGCATTGAATATAGGAGTAGGGAAGTAATGTTAAAATTGTACAAGGCATTGGTAAGACCAATTCTGGAGTATGGTGTACAATTTTGGTCGTCTAGTTTATAGGAAGGATGTCAACAAAATAGAGAGAGTACAGAGGAGATTTACTAGAATGTTGCCAGGGTTCCAGCAACTATGTTACAGAGAAAGGTTGAACAAGTTAGGTCTTTATTCTTTGGAGTGCAGAAGGTTAAGGGGGGACTTGATTGAGGTCTTTAAAATGATGAAAGGGATAGACAGAGTTGACGTGGATACGTTTTTCCCATTGAGGGTAGGGAAGATTCAAACAAGAGGGCATGACATGAGAATTAAGGGACAGAGGTTTCGGGGTAACGTGAGGGGGAACTTCTTTACTCAGAGGGTGGTGGCTGTGTGGAATGAGCTTCCAGCAGAAGTGGTGGAGGCAGGATCGATTTTAACATTTAAGAGTAAAGTGGATAGGTATATGGACGTGAAGGGAATGGAGGGGTATGGTCTGAGTGCAGGTAGATGGGACTAGGGGAAAACAAATGGTCGGCACGGACTGGAAGGGCCGAGAGGGCCTGTTTCCGTGCTGTAATTGTTATATGGTTATTATATGGTTATAAAGTGACAAGTGTGGTATTTCCTGCGGTTGCAAGGGAAAATGCCAGGAGAGGTGGTGGTTTGGGTGGGAAGGGACGAATTGACCAGGGAGTTATGGGGGGAGCGGTTTCTGCAGAAAGCAGACAAGGGAGGAGATGGGAAGATGTGGCCAGTGGTGGGATCCCGTTGGAGGTGGCGAAAAGGATTACTTGTTGTATGTGACGGCTGGTGGGGTGGAAGGTGAGGACAGGGGGGACTCTGCCCTTGTTACGAGTGGGGGGGGATGGGGAGTGAGAGCAGAGTTACGAGGTATAGAGGAGAGCCTCATTTGTAGTAGAAGGGGGAACCCCCATTCCCTGAAGAATGAGCACATCTCCAATGCCCTGGTGTGGAACACCTCATTCTGGGTGCAGATGCAGCATAGACTGAGGAATTGGGAGTCTGAAGAAGGGTCTCGACCCGAAACGTTGCCTATTTCCTTTGCTCCATACTTGCTGCCCCACCTGCTGAGTTTCTCCTGCATTTTTGTCTGCCATCGATTTGCCAGCATCTGCAGTTCCTTCTGAAACACTTCTTCAGACTGATTTTGGGGGGGGGGGGGGGCGGGAAAAAGAAAGGAAGAGGCAGAGACAGTAGGCTTGTGGGAGAGCTGGGAAGGGGGAACATTGCCTATTCCATCTCTCCATAGTTGCTGCCTCACGCTGAGTTCTCCAGCATTTTTGTCTACCTGCTTCTTTTATGATGACATAGAAACATAGAAATTAGGTGCAGAAGCAGGCCATTCGGCCCTTCGAGCCTGCACCGCCATTCAATATGATCATGGCTGATCATCCAACTCAGTATCCTGTACCTGCCTTCTCTCCATACCCCCTGATGCCTTCAGCCACAAGGGCCACATCCAACTCCCTCTTAAATATGGCCAACGAACTGGCCTCAACTACCTTCTGTGGCAGAGAATTCCACAGATTCACCACTCTCTGTGTGAAAAACGATTTTCTCATCTCGGTCCTAAAAGACTTCCCCCTTCTCCTTAAACTGTGACCCCTTGTCCTGGACTTCCCCAACATCGGGAACAATCTTCCTGCATCTAGCCTGTCCAACCCCTTAAGAATTTTGTAAGTCTCTATGAGATCACCCCTCAATCTTCTAAATTCCAGCGAGTACCAGCCAAGTCTATCCAGTCTTTCTTCATATGGAAGTCGTGCCATCCCAGGAATCAGTCTGGTGAACCTTCTCTGTACTCCCTCTATGGCAAGAATGTCTTTCCTCAGATTAGGAGACCAAAACTGCACTCAATACCAAGACCCTGTACAACTGCAGTAGAACCTCCCTGCTCTTGTACTCAAATCCTTTTGCTATGAATGCCAACATACCATTCGCTTTCTTCACAGCCTGCAGCACCTGCATGCCTACTTTTAATGACTGGTGTACCATGACACACAGGTCTCGCTGCATCTCCCCTTTTCCTAATCGGTCACCATTCAAATAATAGTCTACCTTCCTGTTTTTGCCACCAAAGTGGATAACCTCACATTTATCCACATTATACTGCATCTGCCATGCATTTGCCCACTCACCCAGTCTATCCAAGTCATCCTGCAGCCTCCTAGCATCCTCCTCACAGCTAACACTGCCCCCCAGCTTCGTGTCATCCGCAAACTTCGAGATGTTGCATTTAATTCCCTCGTCCAAATCATTAATGTCAATTGTAAATAGCTGGGGTCCCAGCACTGAGCCTTGCGGCACCCCACTAGTCATTTATGTGTTGAGCCCAGGACAGATCATCTGAGTGGTTAACAGGAATAGGAACCTTTACTGTATTTCAGAAACAAAGACCCAGCACCAATCCCTGTGCTGTATCACTGGTCACATGTTTCCAATCACTAAAATAACTCCCTTCTGGAACCAAGTTAATTTTGGATCTAATTTGCCAACGTCTTGGATCCCATTTGCTTGGCTCTAACCCGTTGGACCAGTTTCACGCATGAGATCTCATCAATTGTTGCTGAAGTTCATTTACTTTACCTCTTCAAAAAAATCGTCAGTCACATTATTAGACAGGATCCCCCTCCAACAAAACCATGGTGATCACCTTTGATTAATCCGCTGCATTTCCAACTACACATTGATGGTGTCCCTCAGATTTTTTTTTCCCTCCAATTACTTCCTCCTCACAAGCCTGTGATTACCTGGCTGTTGTCTGCTGCCTTCCAGAATATGTCAAGTTCAAGTTACATTTATTGTCACATGCACCAATTGGTACAATGAGATTTGAGTTCCGTACAGCCATATGAATAAAAAGAACACAAATACACGATAGAGTTTAACATCAACATTTCCCTCAACGTTTCCCACTGTGAGGGAAGGCAATAAAGTTCAGTCATCTTCCTCTTTGCTCACCCGTGGTCGGGGCCTTTGAGCCCTCCGCAATCGCCGCTACGGCGGCCCGATGCTCAGGCCTTCTCGCGGGATGATTGGAACTCCGACTTCGGAACAGAAGAATGCTAATAAACACTAATAATGGAATAAAAGGATTGCACTGGCTTGCCTTTAGTCATCAGGCAACTTGTCCTGGGACCGGCAAAGAGGTGACATTTCACACTGTGATATCTTCATCCACAACCACCTGTGCACAACTGGTAGGGTGTTTCTTTCTGGAGATTTATATCACAGCCCAGGCAGTAAATTGAGTTCCCTGAACTCATTTGGTCATTCAGGGAAAATTTGGTACTGTTCATCACAGAACTGGAATAGTAGGAGGTATTTTCCAGTTATTGTCTCAGTCAGCAAATCACAATTAGAAGATCAGTTTTATCTTCCCCATTTAAGCATTTGTTTTTACTTCCCTTCAAAGAATGAATAACTTATTCAACATAATGACGTCCGCAGACGAGCTTCTATTTCATTTTCCTCCTGTCACTGGGCCACTTCCAACAGGACCGCTTCTGCCCATTCTTGGTCAATATCACCCTGTCACAATCTACAGGGCATCTCCTCCATCACCGCCTCCCTTCCAGCCAATCCCCAGGCTCTGCCAGCTGCTTTGTGACGCAAATTACAAGAAGTCTCAAATTGAGACTTGAACTTGGCCATTCTGTTGATTTTAGCCATAAGATTTCTATTATCTATGCCATACTCTCATCCTTCCGGGGGTGCTGCCATGTACTCTTGCTCTTAACATTGCCTTGTTTGGTCATTATCGACTTTAGGTTTTTATGCTATTTAGTATGTCACTACAATCTGCACCATTTTGCATTTGTCGTGATATTTATAGTTCTACTTATTGTGTTTATTTTGTCGTCTGGAGTTTCATGCAGATAAGAAGTTTAATTGCATCATGGTGTAAATGGGAAAAACTAACCTGAATTAGGACTATCTGGCACATTCCTTGGGCGTCTTATTTGTAAATTGGATTTTTCCACTGCCGTATGTTTGTCAAACATATTCATATACATTCAGCATAAAGAGGAAATAAATGTTTGCAATTGTTACTTAACAAACAATTTAATGTCAAAAATATACAGGCTAAATCAAATGTTTCAGCAATTCATTTGTTCCTTAATTCATTTTTCTTAAGGCATACCGCAAGTTGGCTAAGGAATACCATCCAGACAAAAACCCAAATGCTGGTGACAAGGTAAAGATTTTTTTAATTAAAACATTGCTGTGATTTAAGGAGCAATATGAGGAGAATGAACTCCTGGCATTTTAGTGGGGGTAAGGAATTGCCCTGAGCTGGCATAAACTCAATAGGCCAAATGGCAGTGGCTTGGGTGGCAAGGAAATGTTTAAAATATAAATTAATTGCTTGCACAGTTATCTTGCTTTCCAAAATGCCTTCAGTGATAGATGTGTTCGTTTGCCTTTCTAAATAATGCCCTGAATGCAAAATAGTTTTGATGCAGGTGCTTGAGAACATGCAGCTTGATATACTTGGCCCATCCAAATAAAATCTTGTTAATAATGTCTTCCTCTCGTGGATGTGTAACTCCATCCTGCGCAGCTTCCATAGGTGCCAGCTGTCATTCAGTGCTTCCCATTAACATGGCATCCACACCTCCATTCCAAGCACAAAATGGTGAACATGCAGGATTTTATTTGATGGCAATATTAATGTTCTTTCCGTCATTCTTCTGTCAGATATTTTTGTTAATTGTCTAGGAAACTAAATGAAACATACATTCAGAATGATAGTGGAAGTTTTATCCAAATCCCAGTTCAAGTTGATTGAAAATTAAAATCTTTGTCTTGTTACTATGCCCATCCAACAACTATGCTCAAATGGCAAGCAAAATTGATTAGCCATGTTCACTACTACTGTGGAATGTAGAGTTATGAACCAGTTTGCTCACCAAATGTCTAACCTTCTCATGTTGCCGTTAAGTGAATAGAGTAATTCCACCATATAGGTGCATTGGCTACGTCTTTGGTAATTGGTTACAGCATTTTTGCAACTACACCTGTTTGCCAACTATTTTGGTTGTGACCTTTTGCTAACTTACTTGTGAAAGCTATCGCCGATGCACACAATAAAACCTTGTTGTTAGTTGGGCCGTTTTTCATTGAGTGAATTGATTGTTGGTCCCAAAGTGGCAGAGGTCGAGTTGATGTTTAAGTTGGGGTGGAAACATGTATGTTTCATGGCTGGAAACTTCCAACACAAATATTTGTAATGTATAGTCAGACATGCTTTCATTATAGTCTTGCTTTTCAACTAAATGGCTAGCCACGAAATCTTGTTTGAGCATGTTCAAATCGATCGTTAAGATTTGAGAGCACTCAAACTCATTATTTTTCATCCACAGTTTAAAGAAATAAGCTTTGCATATGAAGTTTTATCGAACCCAGAGAAGCGAGAACTTTATGATCGTTATGGTGAACAAGGTCTGCGAGAGAGTGGTGGTGGAGGAAGTGGAATGGACGATATTTTCTCGCATATCTTTGGTGGGGGTCTCTTTGGGTTCATGGGTGGTCAAGGTAGAAACCGCAACAGTAGACGAAGGGGCGAGGATATGGTGCATCCCCTAAAGTGAGTGGATTTCTATTTTTTTCCAAGGCTCTCTGTTGGCCCACCAATTGCCCTGCTAAATGTGTTTTTTAAATTCATTCAACAGGGTTTCTTTAGAAGATTTGTACAATGCAAAGACGACTAAACTACAGCTGAGCAAAAATGTTCTTTGTAGTTCGTGTAGTGGGTAAGTTGTGCATTATTTGAGCAAAGAGCAAGTTTAATCCAGAAATGTATTTGTTTTAAAAAAAAAATTTAATGTTGAGGTCTTGGTTAGAATAAGATCTGAAAAAGTTCATTCTTGCAAAAACCTTACCAAAAATAGCAATTTAGTGCTGGAGGGTGCAATGTTGACACTTGTATCAGAAGCTTGGTGCTCTTCAATTAACATGCTGGGGGCAAGAAGACTTCAAATTTGAATGCAGTCATCTAAAAGTCGCATGCATTTAATAAAACAAGCAGTTTGCTTGGATTTTTTTAATTGCGGCTCTGAAACTCTTCAACTGAACCATCCAGTTATAAAAAGAACTTTTATCACAGTTTAATTTGGTCGTACTTTCTGAAGGACATTGCAGATGTTCTCCTTTGAAGGCACTAATTTCTAAAATTGCCATTTTCTTGGTATTGTGGTTACTTGTTAATTAACTGAATCAATGGTGACCTTGGATGGTGCGTCTTATTTTGTCATTCGATAATCTTTACTGATCTTTTCAAAGGAAGATGTAAACCTTCAAAAATTCAGCTCTTTTTATGTCGTGATTTAATAAATAGTAAAAGTATTTTTATGAATTTGCATCGGCTCTGTATTTCTTTGGTGCCTTTTTAGTTACCCTGTTAGACAATAGACAATAGGTGCAGGAGTAGGCCATTTGGCCCTTGATCCCCAATCAGTACCCCGTTCCTGCCTTCTCCCCATATCCCCCGACTCCGCTATTTCCACTGTTCTATCGACTATATAATCTTTGTAGGCTCTTGTCACCCAGGCTATTTCTCCAGGATTAATCTTGAATAAATCTATTTACATTTTTAAGTCTTCGTATTGTAAAAGTCTGAGCGGAAGTCTATGTTGTATGCAAATATTCAAAACAAATCCAACACAGTTCTCAATAGTGCCATTCTCAAACTAGCACCATTAAGTGCCAATGGTATTATTGAATACATCAGTTCTTTCTATTCATAGCATTCACTTTTTTAAACAGTCAGGGTGGAAAGCCAGGAGCTGTTCAAAAGTGCACTGCTTGCAGAGGACGAGGCGTAAGGATCATGATCAGACAGTTGGCACCAGGGATGGTTCAGCAGATGCAATCTGTGTGCTCCGATTGTAATGGAGAAGGTAAGTCCATGTTTACAAATACCACCTGGTGACTCGGCTTGCATGAGAGGGGCATGAAGTAATGCCAGAGTGTTGGGAACAAATTTTAATTTGAGATGTAGAGAGACATTGTAGTCTTGCTAATCTTGTAGATTTGCTACGTAGATGTTTAAGAAGGAACTGCAGATGCTGGAAAATTGAAGGTAGACAAAAATGCTGGAGAAACTCAGCGAGTGAGGCAGCATCTATGGAGCGAAGGAAATAGGTGACGTTTCGGGTCAAGACCCAGAAGGGTCTTGACCAGAAACATCGCCTATTTCCTTCTCTCCATAGATGCTGCCTCACCCGCTGAGTTTCTCCAGCATCTTTACTACATAGATGATAAGTGCAGGACATATTGATCTTGACTATATTTGCAAGAAGGTCATGGCATATCTTGTCCAAATGATTACCATGAAAAGCAAAGGCTGAAGGACTGTTTTCCAATGTTACTAAATGGTCAGATAGTTTAGATCTTGAACAGTCCTTGTCGTGCAAAGATGTCAATACAAGTCCCTGAGCTGCATTGTTTTGACTTTATTGCCCTGTGTTCAGCCCCAAACAACAGGCGAGATTTTGAAAATGCGAGTGCACAATGAGATGGCAGCTTTTCACAGAGCCTAAACTCAAATCAATCTGCTAGCACAGGCTTTGGAGCCTTTTGCCCTTTGTTGACATTTTTAATTAATTATCATCAGCTTTTAAGAATTTGAATGGAATCCCGAGTGTGTAAAATATGTGTGTTTAAAGGGCGTCTATTTTACCAAATAATAACACATTGCATGCTGGAGGCATTTTATCATATTCAATTCTTATCTCCTGGCAAAATGTAGTGCATGCTATGAAAAATTTCTGCCATCAAGCCTTGCTCAGCGACGCAGAATTAAATTGAATGCTTTGATATTGTTCTATCCATTTCAGAAATGTTATCCTCTCTGTCTCCCTCTCTCTGCCTCTCTCAAATTTCAAATTTTTTTCAATTTCAAATTTTTATTGGCATGATAAAATACATTGTTATATTGCAAAAGTATAAAACATGACATACATATTTAAAATGCAAAAATATAAATACAAGTATACTGTGCATGGATAGATATGTCCCTGTACATAAACTCGCAATAGACCTATAGCCCTCTATTGATTGCTGCACGTTCTTGCAGTTGTAAGCAGTACAACAGAATAGCTAGTTTAGCAATTCAATATTAATTTCTTAGTGTCAGTTAATGTCAATTAGTGTGTGCGTGCATATGTGCATGTTGGTCATTCACCTTCTCTCAGGTTATGGCATGCTGTTGCGTATTGTGCACCAAGATGTGCCGTATTTCCTTCACCAAGGATTATTCTTAGTTTTGATATATCATCTAGTTCTTTAAAATTAGGGGTTGCCAGACCGTGTTTGTCAAAGTATGTTTTCCTTGTTTTGTCAAATTTTTTCATTTTAGGAGGAAGTGCACCTCTGTTTCAACCTTATCTGTCAAACAGTGGCTGCATAATCTATTTTATTTTGGTTGCCAGAATCTCTTCTGTCTTCCTTTTTCAACTGCCAAATAGTGGTCACTTAACCTGTATTTGGTGAGGGTCTGTCTCTGCTTTATGTCTCTAACAGTTGAGAGATAGTCTGCCAATTTATAATCTATATTTAGGGCGCGGTAACATTCTAATCTGCATTGACTTGGTTTCTTTATCCTAATGTTCCAAATACGTTTCTTTACACTCTCTCTCTCTCTCTCTTACTCTGTCTCTCTCTCTGTTTCCCTCTCTCTGTCTCTCTCTCTCTCTCTCTTTTATTAACTAGCACGATCTTTTAGCAAAACGGCAAAAAAAGGCGATTTAGGCACTCTATCCTGAAACGGCATTTATGGCAAAATCCTGGCTCTACTCATCGCCTATGATAGGGAGTGTTCTCTGATTAGTTTGATATCTGTGAGGATTGTTCTCATTTTTTAAATTGCCGATTACATTAATATCTTTCATTGGGCCATATTCTCTTCAACACGCATTGTTTATATTGTTGCCTCTGTGTTGGGGACGGGCTGCCGCCCCACCGCAGGTGACGAGCAACTACTGGGCTTTGGTGACAAGCCTAGTGACCCCACCTCCCCATCACGCACACCCTCCACATACAGCTGTTAATAGTCTTTGACATTTTCCTGATGTCTCTAATAATCAATTAAATTAAAACCTATTAGAGTAGACTTCCTTACTTTATTAAAATTATTTGCCTCATATTTCATTTTCACAGTTTATAAACATTCCCTGTAGTAAAATGAAAGGAAAGCACATCCTCTTTGTAATCAAGATGAGTGACCTGTTCATGTGAATGTGTTTGAGCTCATGACTGGCATAGTATCACATCCCCCCCCCCCCTCTCCGCGTGGTACGTTAGCACTCGATGGTGAGTCTAACAGTGACATGGGGGTATATCGTCACCTTTACCCAATTAGTCTCCAATGTTTGCCTTTCAACCCATGTTGAAGGAAGTCAAATGTGGCCTGACCAGCAAATAATTAGTATTCTACAATAATTCTGCAGAGCCTCCAGCCTTTAGTACATTTGGCCTTGTAGGGTATGATTTAGGATTTTTTTAAAAATTATTTCACTTATAATAGGTTTTATGTATTTTGTCAAGGTATCTGAGTACGAGAGGATAGTGTCATTTAAGAGACTTTTGGATGGGTATATGCAGGGAATCGAAGGGATATGGATTAATGTACAGGCAGATAAGAGTTGGCCTTGGCATCCTGTTCAGCCCGGTCATTGTGTTCTTGTGCTGTACTGTTCTGCGTTCTGTCTATTGGATAATCCCCTTAGCTTTGATGGTTATTGAATTAATGCCGGTTTTCAGAGACATTTCTAGATCAGCTGCCGTGAAAGTTTATTGGACCCTCACCATTGCTCAAGTTTGAATGCATCGTACCACTTGCAGCAAGATTAGCCTAACATACTTGTAAATTAAAGTGTGCAAAAACAAGTTTTTTAATTTGTTTGTTAAATTTAATTTGTTAAAGTTTTTTAATTTACCAATTCTATCTTTATACAAAATAAATGGCGTGCCTTTCATTTGCATAAAGATAGAATTGGTAAATTTAAGTTCTTTTGAAAGTTTGCTTCTTATGCCTGTGCCCTTCCTAACTTGTGGTGTGACGTTTTTGAATGTTACAGGTGAGGTTATCAATGAGAAGGATCGATGCAAGAAATGCGAGGGGAAGAAGGTGATAAAGGAAGTGAAGATTTTAGAAGTCCACATAGATAAAGGGATGAAACATGGACAGCGTATTACGTTTAGTGGAGAAGCAGACCAGTCTCCTGGCGTGGAGCCTGGGGACATTATCCTCGTTCTGCAGGAGAAGGAACACGAGGTTCGTGACTGCACGTTAATTGATTCAATGTTGACACTTCTCAGTTAGCTTTTTTCAAGTTTTATTTGATCTATGGGGAAACTGAGGTTTGTAACTGCTCGTTGGTAGAGTAAACGCAGATTTTTTTTTTTCTCATTCAACTTTTTTCAAGTTTAATTTATTCTGAGCTCAGGAGTTAGGAGATACAGCATGGAACTGACCCTTCAGCCCACCACGTTCATGCTGACCTTCGATCACCCGGTCACACTAGTTCTGTGTTAGCCCACTTTTATTTGCACTCCCTACACACGAGGGGCAATTTACTGAGGCCAATTAACCTGCAAACCGACACGTATTTGGGATGTGGAAGGAAACCCGAGCGCCCGGAGGAAAACTGCAATCACAGGGAGAGCGTGCAAACTCCACACAGGCAGCAGCTGAGGTCCATGTGGATTGTGCAGGCGGTCTTGCCATCATGTTTGGTGCAGACATTGTGGGCTGAAGAGTTTTGCTGTTCTATGTTGGTGAAACTTTCATGGAAAGCTTAAACATTCAATGAGATTAAAGAATTATAGAGAATGTAGAGAAATACAATACTGGCTATAGAGAAAAAAAAGGATGTTTCTGACATCAAAAAGGCTGTTTGCAGGCGGGATTTTTGGGATGGCGTCCTTGTGTTATCTGGGAACTACTTGCAGTTGTGAAGATTAATGTCGTCCATTGCTGATAGTGACTCGTAATCATGAACTTCAGGCCAGATCTGCTCAACCCAGATATAGTCAATGCAACAATATTTATATGAAAGTGAAACGGCATCTCCTGAACATGCTGGAGCAACTCAGAGGGGCAGGCGGCATCTCTGGATAGAAGGAATGGGTGAAGTTTCGGGTCGAGACGGTCTGAAGAAGGGTCTCGACCCGAAACGCCACCCATTCCTTCTCTCCAGAGATGCTGCCTGTCCCGTTGAGTTACTCCAGCATTTTGTGTCTATCTTTGATTTAAACCAGCATCTGCAGTTCTTTCCTACGCATCTCCTGAACATTCAGCAGGTTAGCCAATACATATTTTGGCTGTTCGTTTATCACGCAATCCTTCGAGCAAGGTGACTACAAGGCCGACCGTAAGGTGTATTGTGTGCATCAACGTCTGCTGTAGCTGAGCATGTGCAATGGCTCCTTTACAACTGGAAAAGGCATGCAGATTGTCCCAATTAATTCTTTAAATTCTTGTCTCGATGACAGTAATCATCATAATCAAAATAGTGATCTATATCCTTTAATTCTGTCTGATGCCGGTGATCAATTAAGATGCCCTTTCCTCTGCGAAGTACCACTAGTATAGACCAGAATTGAAGCCTGAAGTCAAAGGGAAAGAGCATTAACTGTGTGCTACAAATAGCCAATTTTCCCAATTAAAAAAAAAGAAAAGTGTTGAATAATTTAACTTGCTTTGATTTACAAGCTTACAAGCGCAGTTGTCATTTCTCCAAGTAATCTACTTGGGAATTAAAGGGTTTGTTACACTAAAACAAAGATTTGGGTGGTTGTGGATTGAGGTTATGCTAAGATTTACACTATATATGTATAAAGGGACCAACTCTCAGAGTAAAATATGAACACACTGGTGTTCAAATTTATAGGCAGGTAAAAATCTAGAAATAGGCAAAAGATGTCCAGCTCCAAGATCAATAATGCGGGATGGTCTCGTGAATTCCAGGCACAGTTAACATCTCAGAGCCAGAGTCATACTCCCGACCTTCTCCAACGCTGGGTTATTTAAGGCAAGGGAAATAGAATGGTGCTCAAATTCAGTGGTGTAGCAGGTAGAGCTGCTGCTTCACAGCGCCAGAGACCCAGCTTTGATCCTGACCTCTGGTGTGCCTGTGGAGTTTGTAACAGAACAACGACATTTTTGCTTGCTGTCGACTCAGAATCACACTTTATTCGCCAAGTATGTTGGGCAACATACGAGGAATTTCATTGGCCAGGCCAGTTATACAATTAAAAGCAACAGATCACTAAAAAAAACACATTTTAACATAAGCATCCACCACAGTGACTCCTACACATTCCTCACTGTGATGGAAGGCGAAATAAAGTTCAAGTCTCTTCCTTTTGTTCTCCCTCGGTCGTGGGCCTTGAGCCCCGTTGACGGGATGATCTTGACTCCCGTAGCCGGCGGCATTCGGGCCCTCCACGTCGAGGTGATGTCAGGTCCCCCGCACTGGGCAATCGAACCTCGCGTCGGGGCTGGTCGAACCTTCCACGACGTTGGAGCGTCCTGACTAGCCTCTCCCGACTGCGAGCTCTTGATGTTAAAGTCCGCAGTGGTAGCAATCCCAGGCAAGGGATCAGCTCCGATGTGAAGTCCGCACCCCGCGGTGGGGCTCACGACAGTCCGAGGAGGCTTCCAGCTCCATTGATGGTATGCCGCAGAGCCTGGAGAATGTGATCCGAAAATTGATCACATCTCCGGGAAGGTAAGAAGCTGAAAAAAAGTCCCCCGATCCCCTCCCCCCTCCCCCCACATAAAATAAACCGAAGGACATTAAAACAAACTTTTAACAAACTAAAAAATAACAAAAAGAAAGAAAATACGGACAGACTGCCGGCAGGGCAGCCTTGTCCCCGGCGCCCCTGGTCATTCGCCTCATTCATCTACTCATCTACTTTGCACATTTCTAACCCAATAATAATCCAGTGCCCTTTTTATGTTATTATTGAATAACTGGAGGGGCACGGTGGTGCAATGTTAGAGTTGCTGCCTTACGGCACCAGAGACCTGGGTTTGATCCTGACTACAGGTGTTGTCTGTACGGAGTTTGTATGTTCTCCCAGTGACCGCGTGGGTTTCCTCCAACTCCACCAGTTTCATTCCACATGCCAAAGACTTGCAGGTTTATAGGTTAATTGGCCTCTAAATAGCCACTGGTGTGTAGGGAGTGGATGGGGAAAGTGGGAGAACATACAACTGAATGGGTGATCAATGGTCGGCGTGGGCCAAAGGGCTTGTTTCCATGCTGTATCTCTAAAATAATTCACCTAAATGTTATATTTACATTGTTAATAAAAGATCCCTGGCCCTAAAGTGAGGAAGTTGAGAGGAACCTATTTAACTTGGATGAAATCTGGTGCACAGCTCAACTGTTCTGTGGACAAGCTGTTGGAAACTTCAACATCCTGACCAATACCATCATCTAGCAATGTTACAAAATTTTGAAATTTTAAAAATCAAGATTTAAAATTTACTACAGCAATTAAATTAGCAAGCGCAGTTTAAAAATCACTTCAGAGAACGGCAGTCAAAGCGATTTTTCTTCATCAACTAAATAGTCTGCAATTTATCCCATCAGATAAAGCATAAAAATAAGTTTAATTTAATTTTAAAGTTATGGCCATTTTCATACTCGGAAATTAGCATCTTGTTCCCTATTGCTTTTCCATTGACTTAACACAAAAGTGATCGACGACAGTCAAAAGCTCATAACTTTCTTAAAAATTAAGAGAACTGAAAGAAATGTTCAGTTATTATAGATTGAAGTATTCTGAAACAAATATGAAGCAATCTTACTTGGATGACCTGAAATTAAAGCATATAATTAGTTATTTACCCAATTATAGCTAATTACAAAATGCAATTACAAGATCTAAACATCTGTCAATTTCTTAAGAAAAGATGAACATTTTTTAGTAGCTTAAGTGTCCAAATAACATTCACACAAGAATTCACAACATAACATGATTTTTAAATCTCATTGTCATTAATTTATGGGCCAAATGGAAGGAATTTAATGTTTAATTCCCGTAAATTAATGGCCATTTAAATCATCTTGCGAGTGGGACTTTCTGGAACGCGATCGATTGGAACGTTGCGGTTGCGGTGAATTTAAACCCCATATTGGCAGGAAAAATACTGCCGGTTCATATGGGGAATAAATCACCTTTGCGCAACATGAAATTTTGATTAAAGGTATCCTAAGAAGCACTTTTTAATGAAAAAATAAACTGTGTACCTTGCCTCGTCCACTACGTGAGGTCCGTCCCGTTGTCGGCGTTCACGGCTTTACAAGATGATTTTAAATTTACTACAGCAATTAAATTAGCAAGCGCAGTTTAAAAATCACTTCAGAGAACGGCAGTCAAAGTGATTTTTCTTCATCAACTAAATAGCCTATTCAACATCGATTTGAATAGGCTTCCGAAATACCGCTTTCTAAACCCGCCCCCCTCTCAAAGGCGCCAAAGTCGCGCACACGGGCAGTGACAGAACTGCAGCGCCGCTGAAGGTAAGTATTGTAACATACCTACATCTCCAACTTCAAATGAATTATAGAAACATAAACATAGAAATTAGGTGCAGGAGCCGGCCATTCGGCCCTTCGAGCCTGTACCGCCATTCAATATGATCATGGCTGATCATCCAACTCAGTATCCTGTACCTGCCTTCTCTCCATACCCCCTGATCCCTTCAGCCACAAGGGCCACATCCAACTCCCTCTTAAATATGGCCAACGAACTGGCCTCAACTACCTTCTGTGGCAGAGAATTCCACAGATTCACAACTCTCTGTGTGAAAAATGATTTTCTCATCTCGGCCCTAAAAGACTTCCCCCTTATCCTTAAACTGTGACCCCTTGTCCTGGACTTCCCCAACATCGGGAACAATCTTCCTGCATCTAGCCTGTCCATCCCCTTAAGAATTTTGTAAGTCTCTATGAGATCACCCCTCAATCTTCTAAATTCCAGCTAGAACCTTCTCTGTACTCCCTCTATGGCAAGAATGTCTTTCCTCAGATTAGGAGACCAAAACTCTACGCAATACTCCAGGTGTGGCTTCACCAAGACCCTATACAACTGCAGTAGAACCTCCCTGCTCTTGTACTCAAATCCTTTTGCTATGAATGCCAACATACCATTCACTTTCTTCACAGCCTGCTGCACCTGCATGCCTACTTTCAATGACTGGTGTACCATGGCACCCAGGTCTCGCTGCATCTTCCCTTTTCCTAATCGGTCACCATTCAAATAATAGTCTACCTTCCTGTTTTTGCCACCAAAGTGGATAACCTCACATTTATCCACATTATATTGCATCTGCCATGCACATTATCGCATCGACATCCTTGTAATACTTTGAAGAATTCGGGATGAAGCACCTCAATCGATGTTTTTCCTCGCCCCAGTCCAGCACGGGTCAGCGGACAGCTTTGTTTAGTTTATTATTGTCACGTGTACTGAGATGGTGTACACAAAGGACGATGGGTCTATGGAGCAAGCTGCCAGGGGAGGTAGTTGAGGCAGGCACTATTGCACCGTTTATGAAAAATTCAGTCCGAAATGTGGATAGGAAAGGGGTTAGTGGGATATGGGCCAAACACAGGCTGGTGGGGCTAGTGTAGATGGCGCATGTTAGTCAGTGTGGGCAAGTTCGGCAGAAGAGCCTGTTTCCACGCTGTATGTCTACAGAGAAATTATTTTTTGTTGCGTGCTATCGATTCAGCAGAAAGACTATACCTGATTACAGTGAAACCAGCCATGTACAGTTACTGGATAAAGGGAATGACGTTTACTGCAAGGTAAAGTCCAAATAAAGATAGTCTGAGGATCTCCAATGAGGAAGGTGGTAGGCTCTCCAGTTGGTGATAGGGTGGTTCAGTTGCTTGATAGCAGCTGGGAAGAAACGGTCCCTGAATCGGGAGGTGTGTGATGTGCCTCTGTGCAGAGCCCTTCCACAGGGCTGGCTCCTGCTTCTAGTTCCGTACCCAGCTCCTGCTTCTAGTTCCACACCCAGCTGGCAGGCATTGAGTGGCCTGAACATCGGAGAGGGCCAGTATCGCAAGATGGGTGATGTTTGGCTTCTGACTTGCACAAGTCACATGCAACCTCAGCTCATTCTTGAAGACCGAGTCAGAACACGTGTCGAAAATGGAACCTGATTCAGTCTCTACTCAGCCATTCTGTACAGCTCTTCCTTGCTGATCCTTTGCCTGAAAAAGGATCCAGAATGCTGAGCAAATCACTTTTCTACTTTTCCCCCTCTACCACCTGAAGCATCATATTGCGTCTCTGTCTGCCCTGATGACACTAATTTGTCCTCTGGAGCAAAGGTTCATACACACTGAATGAATTTCAACATGTGTTATCTTCCACAAACTTTGTGGTGTTTAGGCGGAGATACATTATTGTCATGTGTACGGAAGTACATTGAAAAGCTTTGTTTTGAATGCTTTCCAAACAGATCACGTAATACTTTTCAGGGACGACACTGGCACAGAGGTAGAGTTGCTTTCTGTACAGAGTTTGTACGTTCTCCCTGCGACTGCGTGGGTTTCCTCTGGGTGCTCGTTTCCTCCTACATTTGAGAGATGTGCAGGTTAATTGGTGCCTGTGAATTGCCTTTAGTGTGTAGGATAGAGCTAGTGTAACGGGAGTGGACTCAGTGGGCCAAAGGCCTTGTTTCCACACTGTGTAAACTACACATAAATACAATCAAACCAATCCCGAGTATCAGAGGTAGAGCGAAGGAAGAGATAAGCACCTCAGCATGGCACCACAACATTTCTAGACAAGTGGTTATCGCCTTATTTAATGCAAAAATAAATTGATGGGAGTAAATTCTGTGAATACCCTGGCACAATTAATTCAGTTAAAGCGTCCAAATGCGATTGTCATGTACAACTGTCTCGTTCATTACTGCTTTATTGGTGGTTTATGTAGCTGTGAGACTACATTTTATTTTGTATGTATTTATGCATTCCTTTAATAGAATTGTCAAACAAAAGTTAATCATCTCATAATGTCAGTGCTATAAACTAATTAAATGCATGCAGTGTTCAAGCACAAACTAAAATTGGTAAACATGAAAATAAGAATTGAATTCAATCTCAAAAGTAATGATATAGCATTGGTTGTTTTTATAAAATGAGTCGGTGAAGTTATATTTGTGCTGCTTGCATTTGTCCATAAGTGTATGGAGCACAGTTGGAGTGCACTAATTTAAAAGCAAACTGCTGAAAATGCCTGAGATGTGCAAATAAATGTGAATGCTAAAAATACTCTGGTCAGGTGGCATCTGTAGAGAGAACAATGTTAATGTTTTATCAACTTGGAATATGTTGTCTGTTCTCTGCCCACAGATGAGACTTGCCATCTCAGTATATTCGGCATTCTATTTTTATTTTGGAGTACGTTTCCCGTGATGTGCCGTGCTCTAGCTGTTAATGTGCAGGAAGGAACTGCAGATGCTGGTTTACACCGAAGATAGACACAAGATGCTGGAGTAACTCAGCGAGTCAGGCAGCATCTCCGGGGAGAAGGAATGGGTGACGTTTCGGGTCGAGACCCTTCCTCAGAAGATGGGTCGAGACCTGAAACGTCACCCATTCCTTCTCCCCAGAGATGCTGCCTGTCCCGCTGAGTTACTCCAGCATCTTGTGTCTATCTCTAGTTGTTAATACTCATTTTACTCTAACATTGGTTGCACTTAATTTACAGAATAACTAAAGATTGTTTTTGCTTTTCTAGGTGTTTCAGAGAGAGGGAAATGACTTGCACATGACCCACAAGATTGGTCTTGTTGAAGCACTCTGTGGTTTTCAGTTCACATTCCAGCATTTGGATGGACGGCATATTGTTGTGAAGTATCCCCCAGGGAAAGTGATTGAACCAGGTACTGGCGGCACACTTAAGGGCCTGTCCCACTCACGCAATTATTTTTGGCGACTTGCCGGCACCCGTCATAGTCGCAGCAGGTCACCGAAAATGTTGAACATGTAGAAAATCCAGCGGCGACCAGAAAAAGGTACAACCTTTTTGGGCGACTACACACCACCATACAGGCGTCACCCCGCGACATGTCGACAAGTGACTCCTGTATGGTCGTGAGTAGTCGCCAAAAGAGTCGTACCTTTTTCTGGTCGCCGCTGGATTTTCAACATGTTGAACATTTTCGGCGACCTGCTGCGACTATGACGGGTACTGCCATGGCACCCAAAATATCGGGTAAGTGGGACAGACCCTTTACCAATTTTCTCCTCCGGCATCTATTAACATATTTTTTGTAAATTGGAGCCGATTGGATATGGCAGTGGGAAATGATTGCATTTTAAATCCATTAGTTGGCAATGGGAATTGATATTTACAAACATCTTGTTCTTGAGAGTCTTTTTTGTTGTGCTTACATGCGTAGTAACTAAAATAACAGCTTTTAAAACGCCCCTCACCAATTATGCTGACCCTCGCTACCTCCCCGATTCCTCCGAATCTACTCAAGCTTTTAAAACAAGCTAGCTGTGATAGTTGCTTTGGAGCTCCATCTTATTTGTGCTCTGTTTGGATTATCAAGTCTACACTTGCTCTTTTGTTATGTTCATCAGACCAATCTCCCCCACTTTTCTTACAACCCATTCTCTTCTTGGTGCTCATCTACTCCAGGGATCAGCGAACACGCACCTACTCTAGGGGCTATTAACAATGGCAAAATAACCATTTATAGAGGGCGATGAATCTGTCAAATCAGAAGGCTGTGGCGGCCAAGTCTGGATATTTTTAAGGCAGAGATAGATAGATTCTTGATTAGTACAAGTGTCAGGTTATGGGGAGAAGGCAGGAGAATGGGGATAGGAGGGAGAGATAGATCAGCCATGATTGAATGGAGTAGACTTGATGGGCCAAATGGCCTAATTGTACACCTACCCCTTATGACCTGCCACTGAGGTTACGGGGTGGGTGTACAAACTCCCTACAACTAGTACCCAGGGTCAGGTTTGAACCCAGGTCCCAGGATCTGAGAGGCAGCAGCACTACCGGTTGTCCCCCAGTTTCAATAGACAATAGGTGCAGGAGTAGGCCATTCGGCCCTTCGAGCCAGTTCAATGTGATCATGGCTGATCATCCCCAATCAGTGCCCCGTTCCTGCCTTCTCCCCATATCCCCTGACTCCGCTGCCTTTAAGAGCCCTATCCAGCTCCCTCTTGAAAGTATCCAGAGAACCGGCCTCCACCGCCTTCTGAGGCAGAGAATTCCACAGACTTGCAACTCTGTGAGAAAAAATGTTTCCTCGTCTCCGTTCTAAATAGCTTACCCCTTATTCTTAAACTGTGGCTTAATTCATGGTGGAATGATATGAAACTGCAATACTGAATGAATTGATGTGTAATCAAGAACTGCAGATGCTGGATAAAATCAATGTAGACACAAAATGCTGGAGTAACTCAGCGGGTGAGGCAGCATCTATGGAGAGATGGAATGGGCGAAGCTTCGGGTCGAGACCCTCGGGTATCGACCCGAAACGTCGCCCATTCCTTCTCTCCATAGATGCTGCCTCACCCGCTGAGTTACTCCAGCATTTTGTGTCTACCCCGAATGAATTCATGTCAGTGTTCTTCATTGTAGTATTTTGATGCTCGTTAGTGGTCCTTTCCATCTGAGAAATCGTACCTTTACGTTTTTTTTACATCATTCGTTTATTTCCGATGTCATTTCTTCCCACAGGTTGTGTTCGCGTTGTTAAGGGTGAAGGGATGCCGCAGTATCGTAACCCCTTTGAGAAAGGAGACTTGTACATCAAATTTGATGTTCAGTTCCCTGAGCAGAATTGGATTAGCCCCGAGAAAATTGCCGTAAGTAGGAAGTTTGAATTTGTTTCAGTCATCAGTCAATCACGTTTTTTTAGCAAATAATGTTATCCTAGATTAAAGTCACAGAATATTCCTTCTATTCTAGGAATTGTACATATTACTAAGAACATGATGATAGTAACATACCACAAACATTATCCCACTCGACCCTCTCCTGACCTGAGTGCATGCCCAATATTGTACTTGCATCCCTTTCTCTGGATTAGCATTTCACCCCTCTCCTTATCGCACCTTTTTACACCTGGATACTTTCAAGAGAGAGCTAGATAGGGCTCTTAAAGATAGCAGAGTCAGGGGATATGGGGAGAAGGCAGGAACGGGGTACTAAGTGTTTTCACACAGAGAGTTGTGAATCTGTGGAATTCTCTGCCTCAGAGAGCGGTGGAGGCCGGTTCTCTGGATACTTTCAAGAGAGAGCTAGATAGGGCTCTTAAATATAGCAGAGTCAGGGGATGTGGGGAGAAGGCAGGAACGGGGTACTGATTGTGGGTGATCAGCCATGATCACATTGAATGGCGGTCCAGGCTCGAAGGGCCTACTCCTGCATCTATGGTCTATTGGCTCCTTTTCTCTCCATTTCATCTCTAGCCTTTGGCCGCTTCTCTGCCATTCAAACAAACCTCCCTCAGAAGAAGGGTCTCGATCCGAAACCTCACCCATTCCTCCTATCTAGAGATACTGCCTGTCCCGCTGAGTTACTCCAGCATTTTGTGTCTAGTATCCATCTCTCAGTTGCCAGACTTTGTTCCACCACCACCTCTTTTCTCCCTCCAACAACAAACAGTCTAAAGACCCGAAACGTCACCGATCCATGTTCTCCAGAGATACGGTCTGGCCCGCTGAGTTACTCCAGCGCTCTGTGTTCTACGCAAGATTCCAGCATCTGCAGTTCCTTGTTTTGGTTTATAGAAACATATGGAGGCCTCCTTTTGGCCCATGCTGACTATTGGTCACTCATTCACACTAGTTCCGTGCCTCCCTTGTGTCTAATACAACATATAGTATGTAAACGGACACAAAATGCTGCAGTAACTCAGCGGGACAGGCAGCATCTCAGGATAGAAGGAATGGGTTGTGTTTCGGGTCGAGACCCTTCTTCAGACCTTTATGACTAGTTATTATTAAATACATGGGTAGACAAAAGTGCTGGAGAAGCTCAGCGAGTGCAGCAGCATCTATGGAGTGAAGGAAATAGGCAATGTTTCCTATTTCCTTCGCTCCATAGATGCTGCTGCACCCGCTGCATTTCTCCAGCACTTTTGTCTTGCCCTTTGATTTTCCAGCATCAGCAGCTCCTCCTTAAAAAACATCATTAGATACATAACTAGCATCACAGTTATATGGTAGATTTAACCAGGAAAACATTTTTTTAACGTTTTGTATAATGAAAGATGTTGTGCGATACCAATGCTTGTGCTGTGTTCAGGAACTGGAAGATCTCCTCCCAGCCAGGCCTGATGTCCCCGAGATGATTGGTGATGTGGAGGAGGTGGATCTGCAGGAGTTTGACAACTCTCGCGGCACTGCTGGTGGCCACAGGCGGGAGGCCTACAACGATAGCTCTGACGAGGAAGGGGGCCACCACACTGGCCCTGGCGTTCAGTGCGCCCATCAGTAAACTTTGATAAAACACTTGCAAACCATGTTCTGTTCAGTTTTGGATATTTTCAGGTTTCATCTGATTTTGCTAAGAGCCAAGCTGGACTTTGTCACAACTTAATCCAGAGGAACTCTGACTGACATCTCTTCGCTGTATATGTAACTTTTAATTATATTTACCGAATGTATAATTTAAAGTCAACTAACCATGGCACAGTGTGAGGTGCTCCATTCTTTGACACCTATGCAGAGGAGCGGCTGGTGAAAATTAAACGTATATCACAAATTTGTCTGTCCTTGTTTCTGCTTTTTTAAAGAAAAATGTTTCTGTACATTCTTTGCTTTCTGCTGCCATTTTAAAAAAAATGAGTTTTCTCGATGTTTTAAAGCCCTTATTTGTGTACACTTGAATATGGGCTGAAATCACATGAGCTGCTAACGTAAATAGTAAAAGACTTTAGTGGTGCACATATCTCCAAACAGCTGCATGTCACCCCAAGTGGAACTTCATCTATAAGTTTGAGAGCTTCAAAAAAAAAAATCAAAATAACGTGGTTGTAAGGTTCTTTTCTAGAATCTTAGTTCTGTGGTTGTTAAGTAATGACTTTAAATGGCAACAGAGGAACATTTTTTTTAACTCTGAGCCTGTGCTTGCAAGCTGGACCCATTCTGTTCACTTTATAAAGCTTGGACTAGGTTTTATTTAGCTTTTTTCTTTTCCTTCCCCCTCCCTCCCCCCTTGCCTTATTCTGGCAAAGTCTTTGGACCATTCTGCATTGTAACACTGATAATGTTTTCTTTCCATATTCAAACTGTTATTTCTGAAGTCCAAAATTGAGTCGTATGTTTAAAATGTTTGTTCAAATTAAAAAAGGTTTTGGAAAAGTTACGATCATTTGTATGCACTGTTAAGTATTTGGCTGGTTTGACCATTTTGAAGCAGGCATGTTAAAGATGTAAACCATTTACTAGAAATGCTGTGAAGTCTGATATAAAAAACTATTTAGCTAATTATAACAAACTTGAAACCTGGCCTGCAACGAGTGAAATGGATGGTATTGATTAAAGATGATAATGGGCATTTATTTTGGAATCATTGTGTGGAGGCTGTGAATATATAATGTGAACCCTGATAAAACTCTGGATCCATTCTTTTTATTTGAGCAAAATCTGGTCGGGTCTCGGTAAATATTGTCCTCATCGCCCCATAGCTGAACACTAGCAAGATGCATACAGTCTGCTGAGGCATTATAAAATGCTAGAGCTTTTTTAAAAAAACACTAAATTAACCCCAGGTCAAAGGAGTCAACAAAGGTCGTGGAGAAGAAAAGGCAGAGATATAATTATAAAATCAGAATTCTGAAAGCTTGCAATTATGGATGTTTAGTGTAAGTTGCTGAAAGTATTTAAATATGAGACTCCGCTTTAAACCTCTAGAGTTTATTGAGTCTAGTACGTACCTAGTTGACATCAGTGAGTTTTGTAATGTTGTATACCTTGTGGAGAAAGCAGTGTAAGAGCAGATTGAGATTAAGTAACTGGTGAATTTACCCACTTTTCATCACCAACAATCGCATATTATTACATTTCTGAATGCGTTCTTTGGGAGAGTAATCCAAAAGCAAAAATGCTGGAAATCCAAAATTAAAAAGAAAAGGCTGTAAATGTTTTTACATATAAATATAATTTATATTTTAAATTTAAATATAATATTCTGCTAATATTTCAGGTTGCCAAACAAGGGGATCGTTGAAAATAAGAATAGTTTTGAAGCTGCAGAGAGAGGATAGTAAGCCAGCTGTGAAGATGGCAGAGGCTAAGTTGGGATCATGTTACATATGAGATGAATAATGAAATCTGAAATTGACATTTGAAAGGGGCCGAGATAACTAATGATCTGGAATTATTACACCAGCTCGAAGTTGTACAGAACTGGTGGTATAGTGGGCTGGGAAGAAGGTTATATCAAATTGGTGATACAGGAGCCTTGATCAACGGCTGAAGAGTGGTTGATGGTTTTTCATTGTGATAAATGTGAGATATTGCATTTTGGTAAGACACGTCAGAAAAACCATACACAGTAAATGGTAAGGCCATGGGGTGTTTTGTGGAACTGAGACTTAGGGGGGTGCCAGGTACACAATTCCATAAAGGTCGTGACAGGTGGACAGGGTGATGAAGAGGGCCTTTGAAATGCTTGCCTTCATCGGTAAGCTTACTGAGTACAGGAATTGGGATGTAAAGTTACAGCTATGCTAGTCATTGGTAATATATTTGGAGTACCATATATAGTACTGGCCACCCTGTTATAGGAAGGATACTCTTAAAGGCAGAGCAGCAAGATGGCCAGTGGTAGAGTTGCTGCCTTACAGCGTGAAAGACCCGGTCCGACCCTGGCTATGAGCTGTCTGTATGGTGTCTTCCCTGGGTTCTACAGTTTACACCCACACTCCAAAGATGTGCAGGTTTGAAGGTTAATTGGCTCTGGTAAACATTTGTAAATTGTCCCTTATATGTAGGATAGTACTCTCGTATGGGGATCGCTGGTTGGTGTGGACTCAAAGGGCCTGTTTTTATGCTGTATCTAAGCTAAACATCAAGCTGGAACGATTCACAAGGATGTTAACAGGATGGCTAGAGTTATACAGATAGGATGGGACTTTTTTCTTGCCTATAGGAGACTGAGGGGTGCTAGAGTGGAAGTATATAAGGGGAATGGATAAGATGAATGATCAGTCTTTGTCCCCAGGAAGACCAGTACAGAATTAGAGGGCATAGGTTTAAGGCCAGAGGCAATAGATTTAAATGGGATCTGAGAGACAACTTTTTCACCCAGAGGATGGTGCAGATGAGTGGTAGTAGAGCTGCATACAATTACAACTTTTGAAAGACACTTAAACTGGTACATTTAGAAATGGTTTGGAGGGATAAGAGTTCGGAGCAAGCAAGTGGGACTGGCTCAGTGAAACTACCTGGTTGACAGGTGGCATTGGGCTGAAGGATCTGTTTCCGTGCGTTGTTGAGGAGGATGGGGCACTGGCAGGCCAGAGTGTGATTGAGAACTAATGTGGCGTGCAACTTAATGTGAAAAAACATTCACCCATGCTCTGTGTAGTCACCACACTGAGCACCAAACGCACTGCACAAGATGGGAGTCAGTGCTATCCCTTCTGCAGCAGAAGAAACTGGAACCGTGGGCCAAAAGGGCACAAAGTTAACTCAGCGGGTCAGGTAGCATCCTGAAGAAAAGGAATAGGCGATGTCTTGGGTAGAGACCCCTCTTTGGTGTTGCATCTTCTCCCAATAACAGTGTACCTTGGGCTGGCATGTTGGTGATGGAACATCAAACTCTAGATGTCATTATTCACTGTCCCTCAATCGCTCTGTTCAATCACACTTCTCTCTCCAACAGCCCACTTTCTCTGCAACTTAAAATACCCACCTATCTTAGTCAAGTAACGCATACATCCCCTCCCCCACCATAGGAGTACTTTCACTGTGGTCCTGTTGAGTTTCACTGTTTGTATAATTCATTATCATCTCACCCACAGCCAACAATGGACCATTGTGGACTCCACATTTCATTAATTATTGTTGCTTTTTCCACAAGGTCAAAAGTAATAGGAGCATTAAGGGCCTGTCCCACTTACGTGCCCTTTACAGGCGACTGCCGGCACCTGTGATAGGTCGTCGAAATTTTCAACATATTGAAAATTCAGCGGCGACCAGAAAGACACTTCGACTCTTTGGAGACCCCTCACGACCATACAGGCGCTATGGTCATGAGAGGTCTCCTATGGTCATTAGAGGTCTCCCGCAACATGTCGCCTGCATGGTTGTGAGGGATCTCCAAAGAGTCGTAGCGTCTTTCTGGTCGCCGCTGAATTTTAAACATGTTGAAAATTTTGGCGACCTAGCACAGGTGCCGGCTGTTGCCTGTAAAGGTCGCGTACGTGGGACAAGCCCTTTAGGCTATTCAGCCATTCAATCGTGGCTGATCTATTTCTCCCTCCTAACTCCATTCTCCTGCCTTATCCCCATAACCCCTGACACCCGCACAAATCAAGACTCTATAAGATATTTTTGCATATCTTTAATTAATTTGTTCTACGCACTTTCTATATCTCTCATTTCCCTTTCCCCTGATTCACTCTGAAGGATCTCGACCTGAAACGTCACCTATTCCTTTTCACCGGAGATGCTACCTGACCTGCTCCAGATTTTTTGTCTATCTTTGGTTTAAACTAGCATCTGCAGTTCCTTCCTACACAGTTCTGATGATGGTTCAGTTCCAGTTGTCATTGTGTCTTTCTTCTTCTTGCGTATGGCGTGCACAGCCTAAAGTTTCAAAGTGTTTTGCAGTTCCCCAGGCTTTAGCACAGCAGGTTGACCTTGGTTGGTTCTCTGACTGGCTCCCCCATGTGGCTCTAGCAAGTTTTACAGATCAGTCAAGGTTGCAGATGTGAATTGAGGCAGGGATTAAAAATAACTGGCCATTTATCAATGTTAAATTTGTGATGAGCAGAAACGTGGACTAACGGCACTAATCTGAAGGGTCTCCACCCAAAACGTCACCCATTCCTTCTTTCCCGCTGAGTTGCGCCAGCATTTTGTGTCTATCTTCGGTTTTAAACAGCATCTACAGTTACTTCCTTCACTAACTATACAACACTAATCCCAGAAATAGGGGAATATAACACAGGGTACATTACAAATTTCAATATTAGATAAAAGGAACGGCAGATGTTGGATTACAAAAAAAAAAAGGCTGTTTTGTCTGAAGAAGGGTCCCAACTCAAAATGTCACCTATCAATGTTCTCCAGGGATGCTACCTGACCCAGCGAGTTACTACGTACAAAGACCTGGAGTAACTCCGCTGGCTAGGCAGCATTTCTGGAGAAAAGGGATGGGCGACGTTTCAGTTCAGGACCTATCGGACCCAAGTTACCAAGCACTTGCGATTTTAATTCTCATCCAGCATTGAAGGTGCAGAAACTTACTGCATGTACATCAACATGTGACATCCTTAATCAGCGCTACACTGCAGTTTGAAAGCACTCGGCAGGTGGGGATTACTCACAAAATAATATCTGCTAACAACAGAAGGTGATAAATAATCTCAAAAAAAGACAAAGTGCTGGAGTAACTCAGGTCAGGCAGCATCTCCGAAGAACATAGGTGGGCGACGCTTCGGATCAGAATCCTTCACAACACGATATAACAAGTTATTTTATGTTTAAAGAACGGCAGATACTGGAAAAATCGAAGCTAGACAAAAATACTGGAGAAACTCAGAGGTCAGCGGCTGGAGGATGCGGCTATAGAGTTAGGAGAGAGAGGAGGATTAGCTCCATAGATGCTGCCACACCCGCTGAGTTTCTCCAGCACTTTTGTCTACCTTCGATTTCCCAACATCTGCAGCTCCTCCTTGAACACCTGATAATGACATGCATGGGACCTCAATCCAATGTGACCAGTAGCTTCAGGGAATTTTAATTTAGCAATTGTGTGTAAATGGGGACAGGCTGCATTATAAACCCGTGATCAAGAGTAGAGTAAGAGAGAGGCTTTCCTGAGATGACATACAAGTGCATACACCTAGCAGCAAGTAGCCTGCAGGCTTAGTTGGCTTAAATGTCAAATGAGTTACAGTGAAAAGTTTTTTGTTGCATTCCAACTAGTCAGCAGAAAGATTATACAATACTCAACCAGAAAAAAAAAAGTTACTCACGGTACACAAGGCAAGGTGCAAAGCATTTGCAGGTTGCAGATAGCAGCCTTCACTGCCATGTGCCAATACCGAAAGATTGTCCCAGTCACAGACATTCAAATTCAGCTTAGTTTCCATTTCAGCTTCTGCCAACCACAAACCGCTGTCTATCGTGTCTGTCTATTGGATTTTCAGCCAAGCACCATGGGGTTGGGATACAGGTGGAGACTTCCATCTTGACGGGCAAGGAACAACTTGTACGTAGTACTTGTGACCATGGGGGCCATTGTGAGCTCCAGCGTTTCTTGGTCATTTGTTACCGGCCCCTGGTTTGTTCTGGCCTTTTCCTACCTCCAGCTCCCTCCATTCTACTTTCAGTCTGAAGAAGGGTTCCGACACAAGACATCACCAATTCTTTTCCTCCAGGGCTGCTGCCTGACCCACTGAGTTGCTCCAGCACTTTGCGTCTATCTTCGGTATAAACCAGCATCTGCAGTTCCTTCCCACACAACTTGTGCATGGGGTCAGAGTTAAAGGCAGTCATTACAGATGTGAACAGCCTCTAATCTGCCTGCAGCGTTTTCCCAAGCAATCTTGGTCCTCATCACATTTAACCTCCCTGCCTCTGCTTCCTTCCAGCAACCTGCGGCCATTCAGTGCCAATGTTCAGTTTGCTGTCTGCTCATTGTATGTATGGTTCAAAACAAGGAAAGACAATAAAAACTCCATAAAAACTTTATTTGTCACAGTTGCTCAATTTTCCCTCTAAATACATGCACCGTTCGAAAAATTAGAAACATGAAATAAAAGTTTAATACACTTATGCAAACAACAGCAACAACAACATTGCACATTATCATCAAATCCAAGATTAATGAAGTGGAGAAAATGTAAAATCATGGCTACAAATATTTATATACTGTTGGCATGCATGGCCGAGTGTTGAGCCTTCTCACACAAAGCTGTTAGACGAGTCTGTGGGGAGAAAAAAACAAATGTGTAAAAAGTTCAACATTAAGTTTTACCATTCCCAGAAAAACCTGTCACTGGTTCAGTGACTGTCAGTATCTCGTGCAAACGCGTAATTGGGACCAAATACCAGCAGGGATAAAACATAACGTCTCCCTGCTGCCGAGATTTCAATTAGATCAATAGAACACAAGGCCACAGTACAGCAGGGTGTCCTTCAGCCCCCAATGTCCATGCTGAATGTGATGCCAAGTTACACTAATCTCTGCCTGCACCTCATCCATCTCTCTATATCCACGTACCTATCCAAAAGCCTCAAGCACCACTATCCTATCTGCCACCACCACTGACAGCGTTCCAGGCATCCACCAACCTGAATTTAAAAAAAAAAAAAACCCTCACGTCCACTTCAAATTTTGTGCCTCGCACTTTAAAGCTGAGCCCTCGTCTTTGATATTGCCACCCCGAGGTAAAAGGTGCTGAATGTCTACCTCATCTATGCCTCTCAATTACATCTACTTTCATCAGTGTGGAAACAGACCCTTCAGCCCAGCGATTCCATGCCAACCCCATATACTAGCGCTAGCCAACACACTAGGGACAGTTTACAGAAGCCAAATAACCTGCACAGCTTTGGAGTGCGGGGGAAACCGGAGCACCCGGAGAAAACCCACGCAGTCACCGGAGGAACGTACAACCTCCGTACAGAGAGCACCCATAGTCAGGATCGAGCCCGGGTCTCTACCTCGACCCCCCCGACACTACAGAGAGAGAACAATCAAATGTTGTCCAATCCCTCCTTGTGGCTGTAGGAAGGAACTGCAGATGCTGGTTTAAACCAAAGGTAGACACAAAATGCTGGAGTAACTCAGCGGGACAGGCAGCATCTCTGGGGAGGTCTGAAGGGTCTGGAGCCAAAATATCACCCAGTCCTTCTCTCCAGAGATGGGTGATTGTGTTCCCTCTTGTAGCTAATGCCCCCCAATCCAAAAGACCATTCTCCCCAAAGCCTCCATGTCCTTCCTGATTGCACAATACAAATGCCAAAGGCCAATCATTCCATGTGAAGAGAGGTTCAGTCTAGAACAGAAAGCCAAGGGATCATCTAAAATCACATAAATAGTCTTTCACCCCTAGTCTCCTGGTTCTTGATTAAGGTGAGAGGGGAAGAAGATTTAATAAGAACCAGAGGGCAACTTTTTCCACAGAGGGTGGTGGGTGAATGGAATGAGCTACCAGAGGAGGTAGTTGAGGCAGGTACTATATAACAAGGTTTAAAACACACTTGGATAGGACATATACATGGATAGGGAAGGTTTAGCGGAATATTGGCCAAATGCAGGCAAATGAGACTAGCTTAGATGGGGCATCCAGGTCAGTGTGGACAAGTTGGGCCAAAGGGTCCGTTTCTGTGCTTGTAGGGAGTGGACACTAAACATCCAACTAGTGACGTTTCGGGTCGAGACCAGTCTGAAGAAGAGATGCTGCCCGTCCCGCTGAGTTAATTGGACCAGAGTAAGCGGGTGATCGATGGTCGGCATGTACTTGGTGGGCTAAAGAGCTCGGACTCCAAGCGCAAGACAGACCCTACAAATGGTGGTAACGATGTCTCCTGTTAGAAAAAACCAAACATGCTGTTGGCTAAAAGGGTTTTAAAAAAAACCATCTGGAGCTTAAGCTGGGCATTAATTTTCACAAAATCACAACTCGAGATGCAGAGCAAGATGCTTACCACTAGCAATTGAATACCCTGAAGAGTTTGTGGATCAAGTGACTGCACATCGATGTCATTTACTTCTTCGCCAGCTGCACTGATCGCCTGTGAAGCAAGGTTCAAAAGATCGCAAGCGGCAATTAACCCATTTGCAGATGCAGAGTAATAACTTCAACTGCTTCAAACATACAAAAATGTAAATTAATAAAACCACTTGGTTTCATCTTTCAAGTACCAAAACAATTGTCCCCAAAACATGCACAAATAGAGGAAAGATATTGCTGATGCTTCAAATATATATATTTTTTAAATTAAATAGCAGCGCACATTTACCTACTTTGTGTATGGTCCTCAAAACAAGGCGTTTCACTGTGACGCCACATGCGATAATAAAGTATCAATCATTCATCAAAATATCATTCACACTCTTGGCTGAAGAAGGGTCTCGACCCGAAGAAATGGGTGACGTTTCGGTTCTCGACCCTTCTTCAGAGTGATGAAGGAATAGGTTTCACCTACTCCTTCTCTCCATAGATGCTGCCTCACCCTCTGGGTTTCTCCAGAATTTGTGTCTACCTTCACATTCTTTTATGTATTTTCTCGTGTTTGGCTCGATTGTATTTATGAATGGTATTATCCGATTTGTGGGGTGGGGGTGTCCAGAGAACTAAGGAGGAACTGGCAGGGGATGGGGGGGGGGGGGGGGGGGAAATGGGGTGCCAGGTGCGGCAGCGGGCAATAGTTCGGTATTTTTGGAGCATTGTTGGTGCCAACACATGGTGACACTCGTGTACTGGCGAGGTGGCACGCAAATCTAAGCATTCCACTGTCCCTAGGCACCAGAGACCCAGGTTCGATCCCGACTACGGGCGCTGACTGTACGGAGTTTGTACCTTCTCCCCGTGACCGCGTGCGTTTTCTTCCACATCCAGAAGATGTGCAAGATTGTAGTTTAACTTGGCTTTGGTGAATTGCGAATTGTCCCTCGTGTGTAGGGTAGGGCGAGTGTATGGGGGTGATCGCTGGTCGGCAATGTCTCAGTGGACTGAAGGCTCGTTTCCACGCTGTATCTCTAAACGGAACTCATTTAAGCGGTTTGAATGCTCAAGACCAAAGATTTATTCTTGAAGTTTTTTAAAAAAGTAGTCCGTCGTGTAGTTGGAAGACACTGACCTGGCCATCAGCCAAAGGTATTTTGATCATCGGCAGTGATCGGTTCACTCTCGAACGATGCAAACACTGGCTCGTCTTTGGTCCAATCCTGATTTTAAGAAAACAAAGTCAGTGTGAGCAACATCTACTTGACGTTTACACGAGGATTCTGCTCGGTGCCAGCAACAATATTCAAACACAAAAAGCTGGAGTAACTCAGCGGGACAGGCAGCATCTCTGGAGAGGAGGAATGGGTGACGTTTTGGGTCGAGACCCTTCTTCCTGCCCGAAATGCCACCCATTCCTTCTCTCCAGAGATGGAGTTACTCCAGCCTTTTGTGTCTATCTTCAGTTTAAACCAGCATCTGCTGTTCCTTCCTGCACACTTCACTTTTTATTTAATTTTTTTAAAACAGGTTAAGAACATTACCCACTTTTACACAAAATTGCACAATAAAATTAGTGGCAAGTTTGATGAAGTAATCCATATACATTGCAACTTAAATACGAGAAGTGGGGGAAAAAAATCTACAAATGACTGAGTTTAAGCACTTACAATTCATGTTTGACCAAATCTCAATAACCAAACTCACACCAACAGCAGCAGATCAATCTAGCAGAAACTAGGAACTGCAGATGCTAGTTTACAAAAATAACTTCTCTTGTTACTCAGCAGGTCAGGCAGCGTCTCTGGAGGACATGTGGAATTCTTTGACACAGAAGGCAGTGGAGGCCAGGTCAGTGGATATTTAAGGCAGAGATAGATTGATTCTTGATTCATAAGGGTGTGAGAGGTTACGGAGAGAAGGCAGGAGAATGGGGTTAGGAGGGAGAGATAGATCAGCCATGATTGAATGGTGGGGTAGACTTGACCTAATTCTACTCTTTTGATCTTATTCAGGGAACAAATATGACCCTTAGTTGTTGAAGGTAGACAAAAATGCTGGAGAAACTCAGCGGGTGAGGCAACATCTCTGGAGAGAAGGAACAGGTGACGTTTCAGGTCGAGACCCTTCTTCAGACTGATGTCGGGGGGAAAAGAGAAAAAGAAAGGAAGAGGCAGAGACAGTGGGCTGTGGGAGAGCTGGGAAGGGGAGGGGAAGGAGGGAGAAAGCAGGGACTATGTGACATTGGAGAAGTCAATGTTCACACCGCTGGGGTGTAAACTACCCAAGCGAAATATGAGGTGCTGCTCCTCCAATTTGCGCTGGGCCTCACTCTGGCGATGGAGGAGACCCAGGACAGAAAGGTCGGATTCGGAATGATTTCTTAAAGATAACTACCACAATAGTCTTAAGATAAATTAAGGATGGGTTTTACTTTTGGTCACTCAAAGACTTCTTCAGCGGGGTTCCGTGATGAACGGCGGCCTTTCCACTGCCTGCTTTTGGACCACCGCTAGGAAAAGATATTGAAAATAAATAATTTGCATTGCCATGTTCCATACGATACAGAAGGCGGCTGATCAGCCCGTCAAAGACGGACACCTTTACCTTCTAACAAGCGTTTCCTTATCACGACTGGTAAATGAACTTGGTTTGGTACGAGGCGCCTGTAACAAACACATTTAAACATAGTGTTTAGGTTTATTATTGTCATGTGTACCAAGGTAGAGGGAACAGCTTTGTCCTGCATGCTGTACAAAGAGATCAGATATTACTATACACAAATACAATCATGGCAAACTAGGATATGATAGTTAGAACACAGAGGAAGATACAGAGAGCAGAATATAGTTCTCAGCATTGTAGCGCATCAGTTCCAGAGACAAACTCCAGGGTCTGCAATGGGGTAGGGGTGAATAGATTCAGAGTCAGGCCCTTCGGCCCAACTTGCCCACACTAACCCACATGCCCCATCTACACTAGCCCCACCTACCTGCTAAACCCGTCCTAACGATGTACCTGTCTAAAGGTTTCTTAAACGTTACCAATGGAAGGGCCGCCCAGAGGGCTGTTCACAGAGGGGCAGAGGTTTCGTGGGAAGCTACCGCAAAGACAGACATGGGGGTGGGGGGTGGGGGGGGAAGCAACAATGAGTCTTCAGTCACGATCAATACCCTGCATACCCTGGCAGGTCACTGCGTTCTGTAGTCCTGCGGGCATTCGGGACGGAGCGGGGGTTAGTTAGTTTAGTTTATTGTCACGTGTACCGGGGTATCGTGTAAAGCTTGTGTTGCGTGCTAACCAGTCAGTGGAAAGACAATATGCGATTACAATCGAGCCATCCACAGTGCACAGATACAAGATAAAGGGAATAACAGGAAGTGATAGATAGCGTCCAGTAAAGTCTGATTAAAAGGGTCTCCAACGAGGTAGGTGGTGGCTCAGGACCGATTCTTGATTAGTACATTAGTACAAGCATACTAATTAATACCCCAACATAGAAACAAAGAAACGTAGAAATTAGGTGCAGGAGTAGGCCATTCAACCCTTCGAGCCTGCACCGCCATTCAATATGATCATGGCTGATCATCCAACTCAGTATCCCGTACCTGCCTTCTCTCCATATCCTCTGATCCCCTTAGCCACAAGGGCCACATCCAACTCACTCTTAAATATAGCCAATGAACTGGCCTCAACTACCCTCTGTGGCAGAGAGTTCCAGAGACTCACCACTCTCTGTGGGAAAAAAGTCTTTCTCATCTCGGTCTTAAAGGATTTCCCCCTTATCCTTAAGATAAGGGGGATAAGCCATTTAGAACGGAGATGAGGAAAAACTTTTTCACACAGAGGGTTGCGAGTGTGGAATTCTCTGCCTCATAAGGCAGTGGAGGCCAATTCTCTGGATGTTTAAGAGAGAGTTAGATAGAGCTCGTAAAGATAGTGGAATCAGGGGATATGGGGAGAAGGCAGGAACGGGGTACTGATTGGGGATGATCAGCCATGATCACATTGAATGGCGGTGCTGGCTCGAAGGAGCGAATGGCCTACTCCTACTGTCTGTTGTCTCGACCCATTGAGCAGCCTGGCCAGAAAAGCAACCCAACAGAACAGGTCCGAGTCACTATCCGAGCCTCAGACCAATACGAGAAAGTAATAAACTCCCACATGCAGCCCCACTCATTCACCAAAGTGAAATGTTTAAGAAAGAACTGCAGATGCTGGAAACATCGAAGGTATTCAAAAATGCTGGAGAAACTCAGCGGGTGCAGCAGCATCTATGGTACAAAGAATAGGTGACGTTTCGGGTCGAGATCCTTCCTCAGACTGATGAAGGAATAGGTGACGTTTCGGGTCGAGACCCTTCCGGGTCTCGACCCAAAACGTCACCTATTCCTTCGCTCCATAGATGCTGCCTCACCCACTGAGTTTCTCCAGCATTTTTGTCTGCCGACAAAGCGAAATGAGCGTTTCCCTCACAGAGAAATTAGATCAGATAGTTGTGCTCCAAGACTTTGTGTTTGGGAACTTACCTTTGCAACTGTGCAAGATTTTGCGGCCGTTATCTTTGCTCCGCCTTCCGATTCTGTCGAGTTTGAACGCAACGGAGCTTTGCCTGAAAAAGCACATTACTAGTCTTTCATTAAACCATCTAAAGTTAAAGATTAACTGCATGCTTTTTCCACTCAATATACTTGCCTCTTTTCATTGCCTTGCTGGCAAGTTCAGCCATCATCCCTTCATCTGGTAGATCAGCCTTTGATCACAAAGATGTTCGATTAGTTGGCCAAAGGTTTGTTGTTACATTTGTTTTTCAATAAAGTACTTTATGTGCAGTAGTGCTGCTGCCTTAAGACCCGGGTTCGGTCCCGACAACAGGGGCGGTCTGTAGTCAGGACTGAATGGCCTGAATCCTACACCTATTGTCCATTATCTGCGTAGCTTTTCTCCGGGTGCTCCAGTTTCATCCAAAGACGCTCAGGTTTGTTGGCTTCTAGTAAAAATGTAAATTGTCCCTAGTGCGTGTGAAGGATAGCGTTAAGAGCCGGTCCCACTTGCACGACTTTTCTGGCGTCTGCTGGCACACGTCATAGGTCCCCGAAAATTTTCAACATGTTGAAAATTCAGCGGCGACCAGAAGGACGTTACGACTCTGGGCGACGACTCACGACCATACAGGCGTGTCGCGGGGTGACGCCTGTATGGTCATGAGTGGTCGCCCAAGGAGTTGTACCTTGTTCTGGTCGCCGCTGGATTTTCAACATGTTGAACATTTTCGGCGACCGAAACGACCCACGAGTCGCCGAAAAAGTCGTGTAAGTGGGACAGGCGACCGCGGGTCGGCACGGACTCGGTGGGCCGAAGGGCCTGTTTCCGCGCAGTATCTTTACACTAAATGAAACAGCTGGACGGCTTTCAATAAAACTCCATCAGGCAGTCTTTCCCAACCCGGTCCAAAGGTTAATCAATGAAGTGAACACCTGGTCTAACAAACGCAACACGTTCCCACTGGAGACGCTGTTCTATGGAGCACTCCTCCCTTGGTCAGGGCATCTACATTGATCTGTGGTGATTGGCATTTTTAAAAAGGTAGCAAACTTTGAGAAATTCCCAGAACAAAAATAATGATTCAGAGAACAAACATAATTACTTTAGAGCTACAGCGCAGAAACTGGCCCTTCAGCCCACTGAGTCCACTCCGTACACTAACACTATCCTACACACTAGGGACCATTTACAATTTTTCTGAAGCCAATTAACGTACAAACCTGTACGTCTTTGGAGTGGGGGGGGATGGGGGTAAGAGAGAACCGGAGCAAACCCAGAGAAAACCCACGTGGTCACGGGGAGAACACGCATACTCTGTACAGACAGCACCCGAGGTCAGGATCGAACCCGGGTCTCTGGCGCTGCAAGGCAGCAACTCCACCGCTGCACCACCTAATTAGTTGCAGTTAATTACTCAAGCAGATTGAGTGCGTAGAGTCAACTACTCACCATCACAGCCGCAGTGGAAATGTGGTCTGTCCCTCCTGTAATTAAACCAGGTCGGAAATGTGAGACATTAAAATCAAAGATATGGAAGTAACTTTATCCGAGCTACTTCACTGCAAATGGACAGATCTGGCTTTCAATTTACATAAACATCTTTCCAAACCATCCCCTATATATTTGCCCATTTGTCATTAAGCTGATCCATATGAAAGACTTTTGACAGGGTATCATATCCAAGTAGACATTAGTTGCAGGAGTAGGCCATTCAAGCCAGCACCGCCATTCAATGTGATCATGGCTGATCAGTATTCGGTCCCTTTATCCAAAATCAAATTACAGGTGGTTTACTTGCACCACTGCAAAGCAATATCATTGTAGTCTGAAATACATCTTTGGGTAGAAATGTTTTGTAGAAATGGAATGGAGAATGGAATGGAAAACCAAAATATTTCATATACAGACACAATCATGACAGCCTAATGCAGGCATCAACACCAGACAAACATAGAAACTGCAGATGCTAGTTAATACACAAGAGGGTACAGAGTGCTGGAGTAACTCAATAGGTCAGGCAGCATCTCTGGAGAACATGGATAGGCAACATTTTGGATTAAGATCCTTTTTCAGACACAGAAGTGTCTCAACTCAAAACGTCACTTACACATGTTCGCCAGAGATGCTGCCTGACCCACTGAGCTACTCTAGCACTCTGTGAAACGTCACCTACACATGTTCTCCACAGATGCTGCCTGACCCGATAAAGGCCGATAAATCCCCAGGGCCAGATAGGCTGCATCCCAGGGTACTTAAGGAAGTAGCCCCAGAAATAGCAGATGCCTTAGTGATAATTTTTCAAAACTTTAGATTCTGGAGTAGTTCCTGAGGATTGGAGGGTAGCTAATGTAACCCCACTTTTTAAAAAGGGAGGGAGAGAGAAAACGGGGAATTACAGACCAGTTAGTCTAACATCGGTAGTGGGGAAACTGCTAGAGTCAGTTATTAAAGATGGGATAGCAGCACATTTGGAAAGTGGTGAAATCATTGGACAAAGTCAGCATGGATTTACGAAGGGTAAATCATGTCTGACGAATCTTATTGAATTTTTTGAGGATGTAACTAGTAGAGTGGATAAGGGAGAAGCAGTGGATGTGTTATATCTGGACTTTCAGAAGACTTTCGACAAAGTCCCACACAATAAGATTGGTATACAAACTTAAAGCACACGGTATTGGTGGTTCAGTATTGATATGGATAGAGAACTGGCTGGCAGACAGGAAGCAAAGAGTAGGAGTGAACGGTCCTTTTCAGGATGGCAGGACAGTGACTAGTGGGGTGCCGCAAGGCTCAGTGCTGGGACCCCAGCTATTTACAATATACATTAATGATTTGGACGAGGGAATTAAATGCAACATCTCGAAGTTTGCGGATGACACAAAGCTGGGGGGCAGTGTTAGGCTGTGAGGAGGATGCTAGGAGGCTGCAGGATGACTTGGATAGACTGGGTGAGTGGGCAAATGCATGGCAGATGCAGTATAATGTGGATAAATGTGAGGTTATCCACTTTGGTGGCAAAAACAGGAAGGTAGACTATTATTTGAATGGTGACCGATTAGGAAAAGGGGAGATGCAGCGAGACCTGGGTGTCATGGTACACCAGTCATTGAAAGTAGGCATGCAGGTGCAGCAGGCAGTGAAGAAAGCGAATGGTATGTTAGCATTCATAGCAAAAGGATTTGAGTACCAAGAGCAGGGTAGGTTCTATTGCAGTTGTACAGGGTCTTGGTGAGGCCACACCTGGAGTATTGCGTACAGTTTTGGTCTCCTAATCTGAGGAAAGACATTCTTGCCATAGAGGGAGTACAGAGAAGGTTCACCAGACTGATTCCTGGGATGGCACGACTTCCATATGAAGAAAGACTGGATAGACTCGACTTGTACTCGCTGGAAGTTAGAAGATTGAGGGGGATCTTATAGAGACTTACAAAATTCTTAAGGGGTTGGACAGGCTAGATGCAGGAAGATTGTTCCCGATGTTGGGGAAGTCCAGGACAAGGGGTCACAGTTTAAGGATAAGGGGGAAGTCTTTTAGGACTGAGATGAGAAAATCGTTTTTCACACAGAGAGTGGTGAATCTGTGGAATTCTCTGCCACAGAAGGTAGTTGAGGCCAGTTCATTGTCCATATTTAAGAGGGAGTTGGATGTGGCCCTTGTGGCTGAAGGGATCAGGGGGTATGGAAAGAAGGCAGGTACAGGATACTGAGTTGGATGATCAGCCATGATCATATTGAATGGCGGTGCAGGCTCGAAGGGCCGAATGGCCTGCTCCTGCACCTAATTTCTATGTTTCTATGAGCCGCTGAGTTACTCCAGCACTCTGAAACGTCACCTATCCATGTTCTCCACAGATGCTGCCTGACCCACTGAGTTCCCCAGCACAGTGTCCTTTTGTGAACACCAATTAAACACACTTCCAGAGTGATCGAATTGGAGAGATTATGGAATCCCAGATAAGATACACTTGACATAGAAATACAAATTCAGGATTAGGCCATTCAGCCCCTCGAGCCAGTACCACCATTCAATATGATAACCATATAACAATTAACAATTACAGCACGGAAACAGGCCCTCTCAGCCCTTCCAGTCCGTGCCGACCATTTGTTTTCCCCTAGTCCCATCTACCTGCACTCAGACCATACCCCTCCATTCCCTTCCCATCCATATACCTATCCACTTTACTTTTAAATGTTAAAATCGATCCTGCCTCCACCACTTCTGCTGGGTAAAGAAGTTCCCCCTCACGTTACCCCTAAACTTCCGTCCCTTAATTCGCATGTCATGCCCTCTTGTTTGAATCTTCCCTACCCTTAATGGGAAAAGCTTATCCACGTCAACTCTGTCTATCCTTTTCATCATTTTAAAGACCTCAATCAAGTCCCCCCTTAACCTTCTGCGCTCCAAAGAATAAAGACCTAACTTGTTCAACCTTTCTCTGTAACATAGTTGCTGGATCCCAGGCAACATTCTAGTAAATCTCCTCTCTACTCTCTCTATTTTGTTGACATCCTTCCTATAATTAGGCGAACAAAATTGTACACCATACTCCAGAATTGGTCTCGCCAATGCCTTGTACAATTTAAACATTACTTCCCTGCTCCTATATTCAATGCTCTGATTTATAAAGGCCAGCACACCAAAGGGCTTCGTTACCACCCCATCTACATGCGATTCCATCTTCAGGGAACTATGCACAGTTATTCCTAGATATCTCTGTTCCACAACATTCCTCAATTCCCTACCATTTACCATGTACGTCCTATTTTGATTTGTCCTGCCAAGATGCAGCACTTCACACTTATCAGCATTAAACTCCATCTGCCATCTTTCAGCCCACTTTTCCATATGTCCCAAATCTCTCTCTAGACTTTGAAAATCAACTTCATTATCCACAACACCACCTATCTTAGTATCATCTGCATACTTACTTATCCAATTTTCCACCCCATCATCCACATCATTGATGTACATGACAAACAACAGTGGACCCAACACAGATCCCTGAGGCACCCCACTGGTCACCGGCTTCCAACCTGACAAACAGCCATCCACCATTACTCTCTGACATCTCCCATTCAGCCACTGTTGAATCCATCTTGCTACTCCACCATTAACACCCAAAGATTGAACCTTCTTAACCAACCTTCCATGGGGAACCTTGTCAAAGGCCTTACTGAAATCCATATAGACAACATCCACTGCTTTACCCTCATCAATTTCCCTAGTAACCGCTTCAAAAAATTCAAGAAGGTTTGTCAAACATGACCTTCCAGGCACAAATCCATGTTGACTGTTCCTGATCAGACCCTGTTTATCCAGATGCTTTTATCTATTATCTCCAAGTATCCTTTCCATTAATTTGCCCACCACTGACGTCAAAGTAACAGGTCTATAATTGCTAGGTTTATTCTTTGAACCCTTTTAAAACAATGGAACAACATGCGCAGTACGCCAATCCTCCGGCACTATACCCGTTTCTAATGACATTTGAAATATTTCTGTCATAGCTCCTGCTATTTCTACACTAACTTCCCTCAATGACCTAGGAATATCCTATCAGGACTGGAGATTTATCCACTTTTATATTTTTCAAAAGTGTCAGTACTTCCTCCTCTTTGAATCTCATAGTTTCCATAGCTACTCTACTTTTTTCCTTACTTCACATAGTTCAATATCCTTCTCCTTGGTGAATACCGAAGAAAAGAAATTGTTCAATATCTCCCCCATCTCTTTTGGCTCTGCAGATAGCTGTCCATTCTGTCTCTCTAATGGTCCAATTTTATCCCTCGTTATCCTTTTGCTATTAATATAGCTGTAGAAACCCTTTGGATTTACTTTCACCTTTCTTGCCAAAGCAACCTCATATCTTCTTTTAGCCTTCCTAATTTCTTTCTTAAGATTTTTTACATTCTTTATACTCCTCTAGCACCTCATTTACTCCATGCCTCCTATAATTATTGTAGATATCTCTCTTTTTTCAAAACAAATGTCCAATTTCCCTTGAAAACCATGGCTCTTTCCAATTTTTACTATTTCCTTTCACCCTAACAGGGACATAAAGATTCAGTACTCTTACAATTTCCCCTTTAAATGTCCTCCATTTCTCTTCTACATCTTTCCCATAAAACAGAGTGTCCCAATTCACTCCTTTTAAATCCTTACGCATTCCCTCAAAGTTAGCCTTTCTCCAATCAAAAATCTGGACCCTAGGTCCAGTTCTGACTCTCTCCATAATTATATTGAAACTAATGGTATTGTGATCACTGGTCCCGAAGTGCTCACCAACGCATACCTCCGTCACCTGACCTGCCTCATTTCCTAACAGGAGGTCCAGTGCTGCCCCTTCTCTGGTCGATACCTCCATGTACTGCTGCAAAAAACTATCCTGCACACATTTTACAAACTCCAAACCATCCAGCCCATTTACAGAATGTGTTTCTCAGTCTATTTTTGGAAAATTGAAATCTCCCACAATCACTACCTTGTGCTTACTACTAATATCTGCTATCTCCTTACATATTTGCTCTTCCAATTCTCGCTCCCCATTTGGCGGTCTATAATACACCCCTAAAAGTGTTGCTACACCGTTCCCACTTCTCAGTTCCACCCAAATAGCCTCCCTAGACGAGCCCTCTAATCTATCCTGTCGAGACCCGAAACGTCACCTATTCCTTCATCAGTCTGAAGAAGGGTCGACACCCAAAACGTCACCCATTCCTTCGCTCCATAGATGCTGCCTCACCCACTGAGTTCCTCCAGCATTTTTGTCTACTTAAGATTTATAAGAACTTCACCCAAAATGGAACGTTATGCTTACTATGACTGAGTGAGATGTTCGCTACTTAGAAAGAGACAAGATGGAGGAGAGATGGAAGACTGTGCCCTTGCCGAGAGAAAATGTGAAATTAAAAGACAAACCTCTTTGTCACAAAGCTTCACAAGTGTGAATTTGATACCAAAGGAACCGTTACAGTAACCGCAAAAGGAATGTAGAAAAAATGAATGATTTGGACGTGTTTAGCAAGAGTAGACATGGGAAGCAAGTACATTCTGCGATTATACTCATCAACATGTATCTTTAAAAATGTTTTACCAAGGAAATCTCGCAACTTCATCCTTTTGACTGCAGCTGGCATCTTCAGCAAGTGGACAGCCAACACACTGTCAACCATGTCCATTACTTTCCCATATGCTTGCTCCATCTCCCTTATTTTCTCATTTGCTGTAACGGAGGGATATAATTAATTGAACCAAAACAGCAGAAACAATGAAACATTCAAATTCATGAAGTGCAATTAAGCTGAATGCGGTATTGATTGTATACAAATAAATGCAAAGAGAATGCAAATTAAAAGGCCAGTCAGTTATATTCAAAGAATGGAAAAGTCAAGTCAAGTCAAGTTTATTCGTCACATACACATACGGGATGTGCAGTGAAATGAAAAGTGGCCGTGCCTGCGGACTTTGTGCAAAAAAAACAACAAACAGCCAACAAACTACAAACAGAATGGGTCAGAATCACATGTTCTTTACATATTAAATACTGTGGGCGGTATTGTGGTCCAGTAAGTTAGTAGAGTTAGTCCCTGGTGAGATAGGAGTTTACAGTCCGAATGGCCTCTGGGAAGAAACTCCTTCTCATCCTCTCCGTTCTCACAGCACGGCAACGGAGGCGCTTGCCTGACCGTAGCAGCTGGAAAGGCCGTTGCAGGGGTGGAAGAGAGATATGAAACCGCTCGCATCCTCATATTTACCACAAGTATCTTACACAAGAAATATTTGTCATCAGTCTATGGTTTCCAGTAAAGGAAGAATCTAGAACCAGAGGGCACAGCCTCAGAGTAAAAGGACCTGTTTTTAGAAAGGAGAGGAGGAGGAGGAGGAATTTCTTCAGCCATAAGGTGTTTATAAGGTCATAAGCAGAATTAGGACATTCGGCCCATCAAGTCTACTCCACCATTCAATCATGGCTGATCTACCTCTCCCTCCCAATCCCATTCTCCTGCCTTCTCCCCATAACCTCTGACACCCGTACTAACCAAGAATGGTAATGAATCTGTGGAATTCATTGCCACAGAGGGCAGTGGAGGACAAGCCATTTGGGCGTTTTCAAAGTAAAGATTGAGAGATTTCTTGATTGTTAAGGGCGCCAAAGGTTACCGGGAGACGCAGGAGAATGGAGTTGAGAGGGGGAAAAATTCTGCTCCTATATTTTACGGTCCATGGTATTGTAGATGATATGTGTACCTTCTCTACAGGTTTAAAGATTGCGGGCAAAGCAAAAGTGAACGAGTGCAGCCAGAAACCTGGAGGAAGAAAGGGGGCTGTGGAATATTCAATCAGCAGAATTAAACATACCTTTAGCATCGAAATACTTCATGAATAGTTGTATTTTCTCATCTTGGATCTCTTGCGGGAGGGCGCTCTGTGCTATTGCTCCTGCAGTGTCCCGACAGCGAGCCCCGGGAGCTCCACTTCCCGCAGCCATCCCTACACTCTCAGCACACAGGGTCGGGATGGGGAACTCTGCCGCCCTTTATTCAACGTGGATCGTGCTGAGAACAATGATCCAATTGAAGTCTAATCTAATTTAATCCAGCCAGTGAGAGCTTGGTGTAGGAGGAAGCAACAGCAGATGCTGGTTTAGACCGAAGGTAGACACAATAAATTGGAGTAACTCAGCGGGACAGGTCGTCCCTGGAGAGAAGGAATGGGTGATGAGTCGAGACTGTTTGGGATTGTTTTAATGTTGCATTCCTGTAACGAGAGTGGCTCTTTGGTCTATCGGTTGCAACGTGCGCCCGGTTAATTTTGGAAAGATATCACTGTGTTTTTCCAACTCATTCCCAGCAGTTCCCCACCGCGCAATAACGCGTGATTGCTAATGCTGATTACATCTCTGTTTGTGCAGTTGGTCTGACATTGGTAAAGGTTATACATTCTCCAAGACGGTCGCGGCCGGGCATCAGTTTGGCAAGGTTGATGGTAACCCCAGAGGCATCTTCAACTCTAACCGCCCCCACCCGAAACATCGCCTAGCCGTGCTCTCCATGGTCTGAAGAAGGCTCTCGACCCGAAACGCCTCCCATTCCTTCAATTGGATCCACAGATGCTGCCTGTCCCGCTGACTTACTCCAGCACTTTGTGTCTTTTTGTAAAGCAGCATCTGCAGTTCCCTTGTGTCGACATCTCAAACTAATAATGGGCTGTGTTGCTAAATGCGCCAGTGGTAATTGTTCTGTGAAACTATTCTCCTCTCGGATGAATGAACACATAACCTCCCCAATGTGGTCCAACTGTTAAACTCCAGCTGTTGATGATGTGGTCTGAATACTTGGCCTGGTCCAACATCCACTGGGTTGATCTTGCTGTGACGTGAGGTGCCACATTAACATAATATAATACCATGCAGAAGTGACATTTCTGCTGTTTTCATATGTATCTCTTCAAGTCGCCTATCCATGTTCTTCACAGATGCTGCCTGACCCGCTGAGTTACTCCAGCACTCTGTCAAATGTTACCTATCCATGTTCTCCACAGATGCTGCCTGACCCGCTGAGTTATAGCCCTGTCCCATGGTACGACTTCATTCCAAGAGCTCTCCCGAGTTTAAAAAAAATCAAACTCGCGGTAAGCATGGAGAATGAATGTAGCGGGTACGTCAGAGCTCTGGGACGTCTCTTAGTGGCTCATAACGCTAACGGTGGGTACTCGGGAAGACTCGCTAATGGCAGGTAAGCATGGGAAGACTCGTGAAGATTTTTCAACATGATGAAAAATGTCCACGAGAGCCCTGAGTCGCGATGAGTGGCCATTACCGTAAATCTCCGAGTTCAAATCAGGGCTAACTCAGGAGAGCTCTTGGAATGAACTTGTACCATGGGACAGGGCTTTTATTCCAGCACTCTGTGAAACGTCACCTATCCATGTTCTCCACAGATGCTGCCTGACCCGCTGAGTTACTCCATCATAGTTAATTCTTTTGTGAACACTGGGCACATTTCCAGGGAGATTGAATTTAAAAGATCATGGAATCTCAGATAAGATACAATTTAGAATATGTGAACCAATCTGGCCTGTTTGAAAGAATGTACAAGTTGAATGGAGAAGGTTGCCAAGATTTACTGGAACGTCACCAAAAATGGAACATCGTGCATGATATGAATATTGAGATGATGGATACTTGGAAAGAGACAAGACGGAGGAAGGATGGAAGATATTGCCAATTGCAGGTTTGTATCTCTCAACTTAATTCAGACCTTTATTCCCATGTGTATTTAGCACGGCTTGATTAGTTAATATCCTCTGGAGAATAGTTGCAGAGAATTGACCAATTCAACATTGGGGAACTTCTGCAAACCAATTTATCACCTGTTTCAATTTCGGTAAATTAACTTTGAGCTGGGTCTAAAATGTGTGTGTATGTGTATATCGATATATACGTGTGTGTGTGTGTGTGTGTGTGTATTTGCTTCTGCAAACCAATTTATGTCACTTGTTTCAATTTTATATGTGAAATTGAAACAAGTCAGTTTGGTTTGCAGAAGCTTCCCATCATTGAATTGGTATATCTTACACACACACAGACACAGACACACACATTTATATATACATGCTAAACTTTGTTCTCATTTGTTATATTGTTTACAGAGTACTATGTTTATATATTCTGCTCCAAGTAAAAAATCCATTGTTCTACCTGGGACATATGACGATAAAATACTGTTGACTCTCGAAAACGTTCAGTAAGGAAATATATTTTAAACTCTTGTTAGACATGCAAAGTGAAGTTCCATTTATTCTGTGTGTGTGCACATTGTGTAAAATGCCACCAAACCTAAATTCAGATCCCACTACAAAGGTGCTCAATATTGGCCCCCTTGCAGAATACAATCCTGAAAAAAATTCTCAATTCCTCTGGGAAAAATAGCCCTTTTGTTTGAAAATGAGTAGGATTGGCTGAATTAGAAAAGACGTGTGCGTGTCTGTCAGGTTTGGTACTTTTGGAAACATTTTGAACGCTGAGTGCGTTAATCCTGGCCAAATTGGAGAGGCTAAGGCTTTAAAATGGGGTAAAAGCTTCAGGGTTTCTGGGAGATTTGGTCAATTTGGAACTGCTCTCTGCTGAACTGGGACAAGCTGCGGAGTGGTGCAGATCAGGGTAAATGTTTCTAAGTTCATAGAAAATAGGTGCATGAGGAGGCCATTCGGCCCTTTGAGCCAGCATCGCCATTCATTGTGATCATGGCTGATCGTCCGCTATCAATAACCCGTGCCTGCCTTCTCCCCTAGACTCCACTAGCCCCTAGAGCTCTATCCAACTCTCTCTTAAATCCATCCAGTGATTTGGCGTCCACTGCCCTCTGTGGCAGCGAATTCCATAAATTCACAACTCTCTGAGTAAAATAGTTTTTTCTCACCTCAGTCTTAAATGACCTCCCCTTTATTCTAAGACTGTGGCCCCTGGTTCTGGACTCGCCCAACATTGGGAACATTTTTCCTGCATCTAGCTTGTCCAGTCCTTCTATAATTTTATGTTTGTATAACATCCCCCTCATCCTCCTAAACTCCAGTGAATACAAGCCTAGTCTTTTCAATCTTTCCTCATATGACAGTCCCGCCATCCCAGGGATCAATCTCGTGAACCTACGCTGCACTGCCTCAATCACAAGGATGTCTTTCCTCAAATTAGGAGACCAAAACTGTACACAATACTCCAGATGTGGTCTCACCAGAGCCCTATACAACTGCAGAAGAACCTCTTTACTCCTGTACTGAAATCCTCTTGTTATGAAGGCCAACATTCCATTAGCTTTCTTCACTGCCTGCTGTACCTGCACACCAACTTTCAGTGACTGATGTACAAGGACACCCAGGTCTCGCTGTACCTCCCCCTAACCTAACCCCATTGAGATAATAATCTGCCCCCTTGTTTTTGCCGCCAAAGTGGATAACCTCACATTTATCTATATTATACTGGATCTGCTACGCATCTGCCCACTCACTCAACCTGTCCAGGTCCCCCTGCAACTTCCTAACATCCTCTTCACAGTTCACACTGTCACCCAGCTTTGTGTCATCCACAAATTTGCTAGTGTTGCTCCTAATTCCCTCTTCCAAATCACTAATATATATGGTAAACAGTTGCGGCCCCAACACCGAGCCTTGCGGCACTCCACTCGCCACTGCCTGCCATTCTGAAAAGAACCTATTAATTCCTGCTCTTTGCTTCCGGTCTGCCAACCAATTTTCTATCCATGTCAACACCCTACCCCCAATACCATGTGCTCTAATTTTAGTCACTAGTCTCCCGTGCGGGACCTTATCAAAGGCTTTCTGAAAGTCTAGATACACTACATCCACTTGTTTTAGTCACATCCTCAAAAAATTCCAGAAGATTAGTCAAGCATGATTTCCCTTTCATAAATCCATGTTGACTTGGACTAATCCTTTTACTGCTATCCAAATGCTCCATTATTACCTCTTTAATAATTGGCTCCAGCATCTTTCCCACCAGAAGCTAACTGGTCTGTAATTCCCTGTTTTCTCTCGCTCCTTTCTTAAAGTGGGATAACATTAGCTATCCTCCAATCCACAGGAACTGATCCTGAATCTATTGAAAATTGGAAAATGATCACGAATGCGTCCACTATTTCTAGAGCCACCTCCCTGAGGACCCTGGGATGCAGACCATCAGGCCCAGGGGATTTATCATCCTTCAGTCCCATTAGCCTACCCAATACTATTTCTTGCCTAATGACAATTTCTTTCAGTTCCTCTACCCCCTTAGCTCTTCTGTCCTCCAGTACATCTGGGAGATTGTTTGTGTCCTCTTTAGTGAAGACAGATCTGAAGTACCTATTCAAGTTCGCTTCCTTGAGAAATCCTGTTTGAATACAATGTATTAAGCAGCTGTATTATTGGGTTAGGGAAATGTCTGTTATGTATGGGGTTAACCGATATCTATACTTGGATTGTTCAGAGATCACCCCCATGTGGTTCGGCCTCTCGTGGTCTCGGGACCTATAAAAGTCCACTGCCATGAGGTGCAGTGTCGATCTTCTGGGAGAGCGCATGGGACTGCATGACCTTCTGGAGTGTCTCTGTTTGTGCGAGGCCTAGAGGGCTTGATCAGGCAGATACGAGGATCGAACCTGCGGTGAGATAGGTACAGTAGTTGAACTGTAATTGTGTTTTGTCAAAATAAAGATTAGTTGTTCAAGTACTTGATTCAGTGATTTTTGACTGAAACTAGACTGGCGGGGGAAAGCTTAGAATGAGCGATTTACAAGTGCACCTTGAAAGATGAGCTATGAGTCAGTTTGAGATGCAAGCCTTTTCTCTGAAATGTGTAGCTTGTAGCCGGATGAATTAGCTGCGTTATCTTCAATGGAAGTCAAATAAAACCGTGTGGTGTAAGAGTTTGGAAGGGGATTTTTTGTGATGCAATTTCACTCCTTGCAGCCACAAACAGCAGATGTTGGAAACTTGAGCAAAAGACAAAGTGCTGGAGAAACTCAGTGGGTCTGGTAGCATCTGTGGAGGGCAATGTTCAGGTCGGAACCTTTCTTCAGACTTAGTTACTCCAGCACGGTAGTGTTGAATATTTGTTGTCTTTGCCAAGAGCATCTGCAGAGCCTGGGAGATCCCAGAGAGGAAGGCTCTTGGGGTGAAATGTACCAGTTCACTCCCTTGATATCAAATAAGTTTTTATTACAGCTGAATATTTATTGTAACAACATTTATTATAACAGACACTCTGATAATGTCAACCATTGAAGCAATCATAAAATATTTCTTAAAAGGAGACAAAGCTGCAAGAAAATGCAATCTTTATTTTGTTCTTCTGAATTTGTGCAAGGCCATGAATAGAAAATAAAAATAAATTCAGAGTTACGTACTTTATAAAAGCAAGCTGTAGTTATAACTAGTAGAAATAAAGAACTGTAGATGCTAATTTACAAAAAAAAGACAATATGCTAGCATATCTCAGCAGGTCATGCAGCATCCCTGGACAACGTGAATAGGTGGCGTTTCAGATCGTGAGACTTCTTCAGAATGAGGGGGCCCGATCTGAAATGTCACCAATCCACCTTCTCCAGGGACGCTGCATGACCCGCTGAGTTACTCCCGCACTTTGTCCGTCGTTATAGCCACTTGTCCCTCAAACTGCACAATGAAACTGTAAACATGTCGTTCTTTAATGGGCGAGTGACAGAATTATTCCCTTTGTCATAACTTATCAATTATTGTAAAATCCATTAGCCTGGCAGTGCTACAAGTTAATATATTGTCCTTCAATCCGGATAGGTTTTAGTAGCTCAATTTGCTGAGAAATCATTAGTGTACATAAGGTAAAGAATGGCCGGAGTATACAAATCTGTCCGTGAGTATAGCCACAGTACATGGAATATGACATCTATTACACAAGGCACAATCTCAGGCATCACTAACTACCTGAAACCAGGAGATTTCTGGCTATTTGAGATTAGACTTTTGAATCTGTGCAACATGTTAGCACCCGATATGATGACATTAATTTATTCTATAAAAAAACTTTACCAAATGTACAAAAAAGTTCAAATGGTATTGTTTAACTGTAAACAGGTGTTTTGAAAAATAATGCAGCAGATTTGTACAAAAATAACAGTATCGAGATACCAAACTGACAAGCTGATGTAATTGTTTCTTCATTTCATTTTAGTAAACATTCATTTGATCTTTTGATGGGACGGAAGATTGGGTTAATGTCGATGTGGATTTCTCCAGTAAACTATAGTAATGATCATGAATATTTCTGAAGAAATTTAGTGTGAAAGTCCTTTACATTCTGCAATAGCACTTTCAGCTTCTCAATTGGAAGAAGAATAGTCATTCTGGGGGAAAAAAAGTTGCCAGTGTCAGTAAATATTTTTATAAACTAAATCTGCTAAATTTATAATATGTTCAACTTAAATTTTTTTTTTTTAATTGCTACAAGAATTAATCATGTCCATTCTTAATGAATCATGTTTCCATTCTTTGTGTTTGATGCCTTGTAATTTAATCCCCACATTCTTTTAGATCAAAAGTAATTAATCATGTGTGGGGTTCTGAAAAAGTAATACATTTGCAGGAAAGGAGATGATTAACGGAGGAATTGCTTGCAGTTCAAAGGGGAAATAAAACATTGAGGTTATAGGGACGGTAAGTAAACAGCCCACCAGGGTTTGTGGGATGAATGTTCTTTGTGAACAGCCTCGTGTGTTGTGGGAGTGGGAGGGGGGGGGGGGGGGGGGTGCGGGTACATCACAATACTGTTGTAATGCTGAGCGGAAAGGGGCTGCTCTGGCAAAGTTTCCTCTGCAGCGAGGTTTCTGTGGGTTAGCAAATTCATTATGGGGAGATGAACCAGGATCACAGCTGTCAGCATTAGAACATTTAAAAAGTACTAATAGTTTGGCCAAGTAAAGCAGCAATGATCAAAGTTCACAGATACAAGGATTGCATGGACAGAATTAGCTGTGCTAATAAACAACTTATTGGATTTTTAAAAATTATCTATGTCCTGTTTCTGTACAAGAATGATTCCAGGAATGAGAAGGTAACCTATGATGAGCGTTTGTTGGTACTGGGCTTGTACTCGCTGGAGTTTAGAAGAATGAGGGGGGGACCTCATTGAAACCTACAGAATAGTGAAAGGCTTGGATAGAATGGATGTGGAGAGGATGTTTTCACTAGTGGGAGAGTCCAGAACTAGAGGTCATAGCCTCAGAATTAAATGACGTTCTTTTTAGGAAGGAGATGAGGACACATTTCTTTAGTCAGAGGGTGATGAATCTGTGGAATTCTTTGCCACAGAAGGCTGTGGAGGCCAAGTCAGTGGATATTTTTAAGGCAGAGAAGAATAGATTCGTAGGTACACAAAAATGCTGGAGAAACTCAGCGGGTGCAGCAGCATCTATGGAGCGAAGGAAATAGGCAACGTTTCGGGCCTAAACGTTGCCTCCTTCGCTCCATAGATGCTGTTGCACCCGCTGAGTTTCTCCAGCATTTTTGTGTACCTTTGATTTTCCATCATCTGCAGTTCCTTCTTAAAGAATAGATTCTTGATTAGTACAGGTGTCAGAGATTATGGGGAGAAGGCAGGGGAATGGGGTTGGGAGGGAGAGATAGATCAACAATGATTGAATGGTGGAATAGACTTGATGGGCCGAATGGCCTAATTCTACTCCTGTTCCTTATGTACTATGTATTTCAAGTAGACAGGATATGGGGCACAAATGGGGTTCACCAGTGTCTATGTTCCTCATAAATCTCACTCATCGTACAAGATCTGACCATATCAGCACGTCGTTGCATTTCTTTCTCACTTTTGTGATTATCAGGATCACGTTAACTACATCCATGCTCTGTCTACTTTTGGAAGCAACTCACACCTACTTGCCACCTCAGTATCTGGACAGCTCCCCCTGAACTCCAGTTTACCTCTTCCACACTAACAGAAACATCTACTGTATAAAGCCTTTTAATTAATAAGAAGACCCCTGCTGAACCTTTAACACAGCGCAGTACAGCAACAGGCCCTTCTGCCCGCAATGTCTCTGCCTGCACGTGATCCATATCCAATCTTCTCTGCATATCCATTTGCCTATCTAAAATCCGGGTATATACCACTATCGTATCTGCCTCCACCAACACCCCTGGCAGCGTGTTCCAGGCACCCACCATCCTCTGGGATTAAAAACTAGCCTGGCACATCTCCTCTGAACTTAGCTCTACTCGGCTTCAAACTATATCCTCTAGTGTTTGACATGTCCACCCTGGGATGATCAGCCATAATCACATTGAATGGCGGTGCTGGCTCAAAGGGCCGAATTGTCTATTGATAAAGGTTCAGACCGTCTAACTTTTCTAACTTCTAAACTTCTTCAGATTTTTCTGGTAAATCTCTCTTCACATGAATCTGTTTTGCACCTTCATCTACGCCTCCGTGGTTTTACTATTGTGGAGTTCAGAACCACCTAGTGTACAGAATGTGATCGAACCAAAGTTGAACACAATCTTAACAAAACTTCATTAATCCAGCACAATTTGGTGACGCAGGACTAGCAGATATTCTGAACTATTGGATGTTTAAGAAGGAACTGCAGATGCTGGAAATATCGAAGGTAGGCATAAATGCTGGAGAAACTCAGCGGGTGAGGCAGCATCTATGGAGCGAAGGAGTCGCTTATTCCTTCGCTCCATAGATGCTGCCTCACCCGCTGAGTTTCTCCAGCATTTTTGCCTACCTTCTGAACTATTGGATGGTGGGAGGGGAGTGCCGGAAACATCACATTTACTTAAGCAATAAGTGACGAACATAGTTTATTCACAAACTAATTGTTACAACGCTTGCCAAGAGAGTGTAATTACCTGAAATGATGAGTTCCTTCCCTTTGACCAAATCCACTGCCAGGCACCACACAGATCCCGGTCTCCTCCAACAGTTTCATGCAGTAAAACATATCTGGAGCCATTCCACTGGCCTAAACAAGAGCAACGCAAAGACGGGTAAAGCAAACTGTTGTAAATCTTCATGATTCTCATTTATTATTTTGAGCCAGGGTGAAGAGGTCATTGCAACTACACTTACAATAAAAATCCAGACATTTACAATGCATTCTGTTTAGAGATTTATTAAAAATGCTGCATTTATTGCCACGTTTTGTTTTAGTTTAGAGATACTGCATGGAAAGCAGGCCCTTCAGCCCACAGAGTCCATGCCAACCATCGATCAGCCGTTCACACTAGTTCTATGTTATCCCACTTTCCCATCCACTCCCTACACACTAGGGGCAATTTTACAGAGGCCAATTAACCTATAAACCTTTGGGATGAGAGCAGAAACTGGAGCGCCTAGAGGAAACCCACATGGTTACTGGGAGAAAGTGCAAACTCCACACATTCCATCTCCGTTGGAGAGGGGAATTATATGGGATTGCTTTGGACATTTGTGATCTTGCAAACTAACTACAGGACTTCTGATAGGTCATGCTTCCATTACATTCAGCTGTGAGAAATAAAAGACAAATGTATAAATGAATAGAATGAAAAATAGTAAAAAACTAACTTTAACAGTGATGTAAGCGATCAATTAATTTAGCCGTTGTGAGAACAGTGATTTATACATGTTATTGATTGAACCACAAACCTGTGCTTCTTTGATAGCATTGGAAGGAATAAAAATTCTTGGAAATGCATACATTGCCCCTTGCAAAGGGTTGCAGTGCATTCCAGAAATAGTATTCAAGACTTCCTCCGATAACTTGGCTTTCTCAGCAAGATTTTGCAAAACCATCATCTTCTCCTGCACATTAAACAGATGTTCCTTGTTAATAGATGTAGCATTATGTCACACTTTAATTCAGTCAACACCACAATTTCCTTGACTTGTGCATGTGTATATTAAAGACAAAATAATTATGCTGTATTCATTTGAAAAGGATATCTCTATCCCCAAAGCAAATCTCCATGATTTTTTCAAATTAGATTCTATATCCTATCAAAGGTCACAGTATGGTTAATATTTATAGCACGGAGTATGAATCCATAAACTCAACATACATTCTTGTACGTTGAATGCCTAGATTGAGATTTTCTTAGAGGGCATATGAATTTTGCATGTGATGGAAGAATTCTAATCCATATGTAAAACCATAGTCTCAGATTAAAGATAGATTCAAGATTTTTTTTAAACTAGATGCAGTTTCAATTTTTATACTAAAAGAATTGGTGATAATTGTTTCTAAAGATTCCCAAAAAAGCAGAACAATTAACCCATTTCCCTCACATAATGCTAGATTATAGCCTGTTCCTTTACTGATTTTAAAGGATCCAAAATGTATCTTGTTTTTAAAAGAATTAGATTACTGCCAAATTGCAATCTCCATATTTAAGCATAATCCCCGATTCATTTTGCTAAATTCTTCTCCCTCCCCCTTATGTTGAAATCTTGCAACTGCAGTTTGAGTTATTAGATTAAAAAAAAAGTAAATTATGTATTCACTGGATGTGGGTCTCAATAGGTGCAGGAGTAGGCCATTCAGCCCTTCGAGCCAGCACCGCCATTCAATGTGATCATGGCTGATCGCTGGTGATTCTTAGCCATTACACCTGAAGAGGTATTTAGGAGCCAACCACCAACAGTGGGTCTGGAGTTACAAAGATCAGACAACAACTATTTTACAGGAATGAATAGGTTGCCCAATGATGAGCGTTTGTCAGCACTGGGCCTGTACTTGCTGGAGTTTAAAAGAATGAGGGGGGGACTTAATTGAAACATTCAGAATAGGAAAAGGCTTCAACAGAGTCAGTGTGGAGAGGATGTTTCCACCAGTGGGAGCGTCTAGGGCCAGAGGTTATAGCCTCACAATTAAAGAACGTTCTTTTAGGAGGAAGAAGGAATTTATTCAGTCAGAGGGTGGTGAATCTGTGGAATTATTTGCCACAGAAGGCTGTGGAAGCCAAGTCAGTGGATATTTTTAAGGCAGAGATAGATTTCTTTTTATTAGTGCAGGTGTCAGAAGTTATGAGGAGAAGGCAGGAGAATGGGGTTAGGAGGGAGAGAAAGATCAGCCATGATTGAATGGAGGAGTAGATTTGATGGGCAGAATGGCCTAATTCTACTCCGATTCCTTATCACCTTATGAGCAGGCAAGACAAGGATGGGAGATTTCTGGAAGCTTGTTGGTGAAACAAGGGTCTATATAGTTACCATTACTGTGACCATCTTTTATTACATTTTAGATATTGTGGCGTTAGCTGATACACAGACCACTTATGGTCGAACCATAGTCAGTAGTTACTAGGTTGTCACGTGACGTCAGGGGCTAAGGGGAGTGTCCTGCTACATAAGCATATCTCACCTTGAGGTCACCCCAGTCAACAGATAGCTGAGCTCGAGACAACACCCGTGCTCAGCTACAGCAGCAATGACAATTATGGTAGTGGACCAAACTTACCTGTTACAGCTGAATAAAGCAACTGTTTATTCACCACGTTTGGTGCCTGCTATAATATATTGAAATTCCCCAGGTGTTATGATAAGATTCAACCTCATGTCTCTGGCTTGTAAGTTTAAAATTCTAGCTGATAGATGGTGCAATGACTGAATAATCAACTTAATGACAGAAGGATGGAACTTGGCAAAGTATTTAGCAAGACACCACACTGGAAGAACTCAGCGGGTCGGGCAGCATCTGTGGGGGGAATAAATAAGCAACATTTCGAGTTTGGACCCTTCACACTGTACTTGTTTTTCTGCTTTGCAGTTTAACATATTGAAGCACATTGGAAATGTGAAAAATGTTTAAGATCTATGGATTCTGGAAAAACGGCTACTATCGAACACCTCTTTGAAGAGTACTGCCAATGCCAACGTGATCCTCTGAATCCTATATCATACTAAATGACTACAAAAACTGCATAGGTAATAACTTTCAACATACTATCTCAAAGGACGATTGCTAATCCGATGCAATTTATTGGCACATTTTCTTGTTTTCCATTTGCAGTCACTTCTTCAACAACAGAAATGGCTAATTATTTTTAACAATGGAAAGAGAGAGCAGAGGCATTTCCAGGATAATCACACAGGTGAACTAACCATTTGAAATGTTGTGTAGGATTCCTCTCCAGGCATGGGGGGGTTGACCACCACATCCATGGCTACTTGCCCTGGAACAGGAGAACAGAGCCGAACTGAGAGCAACTTCTCAAAGTGAGCCTTAACCTCAAGGTCCATGTTGATGACTTCCATATAGCCACCCCTAAGTCCACATCTAGAAAGACAGAAAGGTTCAGTACCAAGCTTATTGGAAGAATGGACAATATGGGCAAGCACAACAGATAGGAGTTTTGGAACATCCTTAATATAAATTCCATCAATCTTATTATGAAATCTTTTTGATTCCAAATCCTCAGGATAAATCGGCTACAATGCTTTTTACTAAAGCCAAAAATGTTATTCAGAGGTTCATGCACTTCCATCAGGACTCTTCTCAGCCTCCAACTGTCCAAAGAAAATCCAAGTTTTACACGAGTTGATTACTTGTCACTTTCAATGGCTTTCTGTGATGAAAGTATCAGCGGTGTATGTAAGAGACAACGGTATCTGATTACTGCGGGAGGTTACACCCACAACCTTTTATCTCCCCACCCCCAGGCAGTTTTATTTTCTGTTTGTCAAGTTAAAGTAACTTTTAAGTGGTTCTCTAGTTCATAAATTCTAGGAGCAGAATTAGGCCGTTAGGCCCACCAAGTCTACACCGTCATTCAATCATGACTGATCTATCTTTCCCTCTCAACACCATTCTCCTGCTTTCTCCCCTGACACCCGTAGTAATCAAGAATCTGTGAATCTCCGCCTTAAGAATATCCACTGACTTGGCCTCCACAGCTGTCTGTTCCTGATCGAAATGGTGTTATAACCTATCCGGTTCACATAATACATAGTGTTCTCGGATTCACTGATCGCATCGCATCCAATTTGCATTATAGAAACATGTTAACAAAACTACCTATACGTAATTATTGAAAGTGCAAAGAAATTGGGTTATATGTACAATAGAAACACTTACTCTCCTGTATACCCTTTGGATGTGGAATGAAAAGAGGCCAATTCCACTGTATTGAAGTACTCAGCACCCATCTCATACAGTACTTTCTTGAATGAGTGGAATTCACAACCTTCTGAATATATATTTTCCTGGTAAACCTAGCATACAGAAAAGAAAGCATACAAATATACTGTTCAACAATATACACAGAATATACAGAGACTCTCAAAATTACAATGCTGCATTTAGATTATTAGATAAATTCCATGAAAAATCTCACCTCATCAGCCAGAAGGAATAATTTTTCTTCATACGCAAAACGAATTACATCCTCAATACATTGTTTGCTTTGCACTTGGCCTGTATGTGTATTTTTTTAAAAGGTGTTGGTTAAAAACTTGTTTTTATTTCACAATTCAAATTCAGAAACTTTCTAACACCCTTTGGCGTGTTGAATTATCCATCACTTGCTCAGATGTCTACATTTTCAAAATAGCGGTACTGTCTTTGTAGCCAACTAATCATTTAATTGATTAAAAAAGACAAAATACTGCAGTAATTCAGCAGGTCAGGCAGCATCTCTGAACATGTATAGGTGACCCTTCTTCCTACTGATTGTGGTGAGGAGAGAAAGCTGGAAGAGGGGAGGATGCAGAACAAAGTCTGGCAAGTGATAGGTGGATACAGGTGAGGATAAGTGATAGACGGATACACCCACCACTTTCAGTCTGAAGAAGTGTCCAAACTCAAAATGTCAGCTATCCATGTTCTCCAGAAATGCTGCCTGACCCGCTGAGTTACTCCAGCACTTTCTGTTTTCCTGTAAACTGGTGTCTACAGTTCCTTGTGTGATCACTTAATTGAGCAGTCATCTGATCTGATTTACTTGCCAATGAAACATTTCCAGCAGTTAACATAGAAGCCTCTAGAGGGGGTTTTGCACATTGACACGCATGATTACAGAGAGGGAGGTTAGATCAAGGACCTAAAACCTCAACTCTGGTGGTTGTGCTGAATTTAACGTCAATGTTTAATTCTGTTTACCACATGCAATCAACCAGATTAACATTCTTATTACTACAAGAAAGGAAAATGCAGTGGGTGAGTGATGGTAGAGGGCGGGAGGGAAATATCAGACAAAATGTGTAGGAAGGAACTGCAGATGCTGGTTTACACCAAAGATAGACACAAAATGCTGGAGTAACTCAGTGGGACAGGCAGCATCTCCGGAGAGAAGGAATGGGTGACGTTTCAGGGCGAGAGCCTTGTTCAGACTGAGAGTCAGGGGAGCAGGAAACGAGATATATGAAAGGGTAAAGTGTAGAAACAAGAGATCAAAGGGGAAGAAGTTCAAGGAAAATGTAGAATAGATCATTGTTAGCTTGGGGAAGGTGAGAACGAGGCATACAAAGTAAAATTTAATCAGGAGGACAGTCAGACTGGTAGGAGAAAAGGCCTTTGTTCTGGCCCCGATTTGTTCCGACCTTTTCTTGCCTCTAGTTCCCACCTATCTTCCAGTCTAAAGGAGGGTTCTGACCCAAAATGTCAACAATTCCTTTTCTCCCGAGATGCTGCCTAACCCATCTGAGTTACTCCAGCATGTTGTGTCTATCCTCCCAAGTAAAGACAGGCTAACTACAGACAATGACAGGGTGGGGTAGTTGTATTAAAACACGCAACAGGTCAATCTCGGGTACAAGCGGGTGTTCACTAAAGGGAGAACAGAGGGATGGCCTTATCTCCATGCTAGCAGCCAATAGCATTGTCACTATCTGCAGCTTCTCACCAACTCAGGCAGTGGTATTTTTAATGCCTAGATTAACAGTTTAAATCTACATATAAGTGGCATCTAAAAGACACACCGCCATGGTTCAGCACTGAGTACGGCTCTAAAGTAACTCCCTCTGGCATGGACATGGAATCCACAACCTTCTCTCCCAATAAGTAAGTGTTACAACAAAGCTAACACAATGAATAACATGCGATCCATTAGAATGTAGAGACGCCTGTATTAAAAAAGACAGGCTTTTCAATGTTATTCGCTATTGTTAGTGAAGCCCGAACAATTCTAACTAATGCATGCATCTTATTTTCTAAATGGTAAAATACCAGTTGGGTTTCCTGGGTTAATAACGCAAAGAACTTTTGGGAAGCAATATTCCCTGGCCTTGTCCAGGCTTCGCCTCAATTCACTTTTATCCAGAGCCCAGTTATTGTCCTCATCCAGGTAATAGTTGACTTGGACAGCACCCAGCTCCGAGATGGCCGCAGAGTACAAGGGATATTGTGGGATTGGAATCATTACCCCAGTTTGCATTCTGCCTTCGCCATTCATAAGAAGTTTCAATACAGACTGTTAAAAAAAGACACACAATTCAGAAAATCTGAAGCTGTCATTTAGATATAGTTCATAATAGAACAAATGTAAAATTAGGTCCAAGAGTGAAGCTGTGGAAAGCCCACTCCTGGAGTTAATGACTAAAGTACTTGACCATTGAACGGCTGACATACGTACAGTAATCCCATCACTTGCTCCCGTGGTAATGTAAATATTATCAGGATCTGCAGGAACTCCTCCATCTCTTGACTCCACATACTTTGCAATATCTTCTCGGATGCAACGCAGTCCTTGGCTTGCGCTGTAGGAACCTGGAATTATTTTGTTAAGTGTCATTTAATGAAAACTAGTGTTTAATATTTCATTAAAATTTCATTGGATAAATATTTCAAGCAAGCGGGTCCTCTAAAAGCACATCTACCCTACTCACACACAAAGATCAAGACATTTTCAACATCCAGTTGCAGCTTAGTTTAGAACAGAAAGTACAGGAACATCATCTTCCTTGGGACCAGCCTGTTATCAGGCTTCTGAATGGTCCATCAAAAAGCTAGGGTACTGTCTGATTCACCTCTATTCCATTGCAGACATTGGACTTTGTCTCTGGAACTGATGTGCTACAATGCTGAGAACTATACTCTGCACTCTGAATCTTCTCCTATTGTACTCTAGTTTGAACTGACTGTATTCACGCCTTGGTATACCTGATCTGTTTGGATAGCATGCAAAACACAGCTGTACGATGTACCATGAACCATGTGAGAATAATAAACCTGAACCTAAATTGTTTTCAAAGTCAGCCATAGAGCTGGTGTTAGAGCACGAGTGCTGCGGAGGCCAAGACATTGAGATGTTTAAGGCAGAGTTGTTTATTAGAAAGGGCCTTAAAGTTTACAGGAGAATGGGGTTGAGAAAAATGGATCAGCCATGATTGAATGGTAGTGTAGACTTGATGGGCTAAATATCCTAATTCTGTTCCTATGTCTTATTGTTTGGATCTGATCTAATTTTGTCAGTGCCAGATCCTAAAATATCTGTTTAATTGTCCATTCCTAGAGGGCCTGGCAGTAGATGCGTGTCACTCACTCACTTGTGGGAGGTGTCAGAGCCTGGGATAATGATTGCCAAGTAACGATTATCTGCAGAATTTACTTATCACCCTTTTAGCATTCTAAAAGCCGTGTCCCACTGTACGAGTTCATTCAAGAGTTCTCCCCGAGTTTGCCCTGATTCGAACTTGGAGATTTACGGTAATGGCCGCTCGTAAGTACTCGGGGCTCTGTTGAAAAATCTTCACGAGTCTTCCCGAGCTTACTTGCCATTAGCGAGTCTTGCCGAGTACCTGCCGTTAACGTTACGAGCTGCTAAGAGACGTCCCCAAGCTCCGTCATACCCGTGACGTTCATTCTACGTGCTTACTACGAGTTTGATTTTTTTTAAACTCGGGAGAGCACTTGAATGAACTCGTACAGTGGGACAGGGCCATTATTTTTACCTTTTATTCCAGTGGATAATAAATTTCTAAAACAAATTATGGATCCACGCAACCAAATTGTGCCAATATCTGCTAAATTTATAATTCCAGCAAGACTCGTACAAAAATGTAGAAAAATGCCTCCTGGTTTAGCAGTCTCAACTGACACATCATTAGCACAATTCCTCCTCCCTCCATCAACATAACTTTGTTGTAAAACACAAAGTGCTGGAGGAACTCAGTGTGTCAGGCATCAATTGGGTGGGGAATAGATGGGCGATGTTTTGGGTCGGGGCTCTCGAGACTGATCAAGATTCCAACATCTGCAGTTGTCTCTCATTGAACTTTGATCTTAATTAGACTCTGAACCAAAGTAAAGCTCATCTTTAACGCACACTGAAGCTCCACGACCAATCTGCCATCAGACCTCAATATTGAGTATTGCACTCAATACTCAATGACGACCTCAGCATTCCTGACACCACTTTCCCCAAAGCGAGTTTAGCAGCAGAAAAACAAATGAAACAAACCTACCTATACTATAACCTCCACAATCCTGTAGAATGCGCTGCGCTCTCTCCTTAGCATCAGCAGGAAAATCAGGACTCTCGATCAGTTCAGGACAAGTACAAAGAGCAACGACCTGAATAGAGAAGAAACATAACCAATCATTCAAATGGATAAGATAGACACAAAATGCTGGAGTAACTCAGTGGGACAGGCAGCATCTCTGGAGAAAAGGAATGGGTGACATTTCGGGTTGAGACCCTTCAAATGGAGAAACAAGGATCAGGTGCTGGTTTACAAAAAAAATGACCAGAACATGCTGGATTAACTCAGCAGCCAGGCAGCATTTCTGGGGAAGAGATATGAAGGAAGGGAAGAAAAGCTGGAAGAGAATGGGCTATCCATTTATATGGTTTGCCTGTTAGTAACTTTCCTTCTACCAACAACATTCATAAGTAATCATCTACAGTCTGCCTACTGTTTTCAAAATGATCAAAGCAAGAATCATTCATTTCTGGGGAATACTTCTCAGGAACTGCCATATGACATAAATATAATGCTGCAGACAAATATCCCAAATTAATACATTTCGTAATTGAATTCTTGTGGCATTCAAAGGCTTCAGACAAAATGGTGGTTTTGAAATTTCTTAAATTTGAGTGTATTCAGAATATCAAACACAACCTTTACTGGCTTGCTGAAGCACAGTAATCCATGTGTTACCCTTGCCTCTGGCTCATTCTTTGATCATTGCAGTTGTTAACTTATCTGCAAGCTCAGTTTTGGTGGCTCGCTTTCAACAGTTTTAACAAAAGTTGCATTCTTTGAAGCAATTGAGTTTTTTTCCTCTAAATCACTGATGTGGAATCACCCCAGTAAGGTTCTTGAACGGTCTTTAAATCATCTTTGATTAGTCCTCTCTATTCAATGATGTGACAGCTCCAACTTACTGATTTGGTGTGTGACCGGAGAATATGATGAACTGCATCTCCCATTAGAGGAAACAAAGTGCTGCTTTTTAGGCTAGAGGATGTTACGTAATTGTGTTATTAAGGAGTCACAGAGCTCACAGCACGGTAACAAAGGCAGAATGCTGGAGTAAGACAGTGGGTCAGACAGCATCTCTGGAAAACATGGATAGGTCACGTTTCACGCTGAAACGTCACCTATCCATGTTCTCCGGGGATGCAGCCTGACCCTCTGAGTTACTGTAGCATTCTAAGTCATTGGCTATCGAAAGTGAAGCACAATACTGGTAGGGATATATCTGTTGGTGCGCAACAGATGAGTAAAGTCTCTCCCTCTCTCTCTTTTTTGAATGGCTTGTGAGTGTCGCATGCAGAGCGAGGTGTGGGAGAGTTAAGGGAGAAATAATATTTGGGTGAAGAGATAGAAGTTGCAAGTAGAAAAGTTAGGTGTTTCCTCTTAAAAATAATTCTCATGAATGGTTATTGGAAGTTATTTGTATGTAAATCTGGTCTGTCGATGAAATATTTGGAAAATTAAACAAATTTTAATATTAAATGTTTGACCATTCACTCAGTTTTGAAAGTGGAGCTACATATATTGCATTTCTTAAGATATTGAATTTTGACCAAACTTGAGGGGAAAAAAAGGCACTGGTACAAGGCCAATTACTCTTGGTCCCTGGGAAAAAGTGCAAATTCTCCAAGAGATCCGGCCACAAGTGAAGCATCCACATGCATATCCCGTGGTCCCAACACAAACCACGAAAAGATTAAAAAATGATTTAAAATAATCTCTAGTACTGATGCCAAATATGCACCACCAATTAAAGCAACATAATGGAGAACAGTGAAAAAAGACAGACGTTATTGATAGGGACCTGCAGGAATTAATTTTCTTTTTTGAAGAACAGATCGATTAAAATTCCTTTTGGAAAGCACTGCAGTAAAAGTTCCGTGCTCACACCTACCTGTCTCAGAAACGTGATTGGCTGCTGTCCCATCGCGTGAGCATCACCTATATTAGCTTTTATTATTTCTCTGAAGGGCTTCTGGGCTCCCTGGGTAAAGGAAAAACAGAAGAATGTAATCATTGTCAACTATGGCTATTTGCTGGAGAAGCCAGTTAACTTTGCAATTCCACTTAACTGTCACTCATGGGAAATACATTGAGCAGATGGTTCAATCAAATGTTTGCCAGGAATATTTGCTTCTGGAATAACATAAAATAAATTGCATCTGTATAACATCCTTACATTATTCCTGTAAAAATAATCAACTGTAAATGTATATGAAGTAAATAATTTAAAAATATATTACAAAGCACATCAGTTGATCCAAGCTGTTCGAAGACATTGCCTCATCTCATAAGTACACTGTTGAATCTCATAACATTTAAGTTTTTAAGTTTAATATCTGCAACAAAGGACAAAATTAAGTAGTTGCAGATCCAATTTACTAAAATCAAATAATTCTAATTAAATGGAATGAGTAGATTATAACAAAGAAAAACTAATGTTCCTCCTCAGTTTCAGAAGGAACGGCAGATGCTGGAAAAATCGAAGGTAGATAAAAATGCTGGAGAAACTCAGCGGGTGAGGCAGCATCTATGGAGCGAAGGAATAGGTGACTTTGAGACCCGAAAAGCCGCCTAGTCCTTCGCTCCATAGATGCTGCCTCACCCGCTGCGTTTCTCCAGCATTTTTACCTACCTTCTTCGTCATAGTTAACTTTTACAGACTAACATTAATCACCTTTGAAGCATTTTCCTTTATACGTGCACAGAATGAACAACACACATTAGCTCCTTTGTCCAGGACTCAGATGACTATTTTCTACAGAAGCTAGTCTGTGAAAGAGCTGCTACATGGCAATTAGAGTTTTAATGGTGCTCCTTCTAACCCACGGTATCCAGAGTGCATCCCTACGTGCAAGGTTAAAGACATTGTAGGTAACGCCAGCTCCGACATTAACTGTCAGTTCCCACCAGACTGTTCTCGGGGTGGGAATTGGACTTTGAATAATGGCGGCAAAAATGGCAGTCAGCATGTGTAAATATGCAGTTTCACTGTGCAGTTGCATGTGACAAAGCACCATCAAACCTCCTCTGTTCAAGTGCAACCCAGTTCAATACCCACTCATCCACCGATCTGTGCACACTGGCTGCTTGTTCACCGTTGTTATGAAATTTAAAATTGTAGTTCTTAATTTTTAATTCCTCATGTTCACTATTTTCCTCTTCATATAATATCAATGGTTTGGATAAGAATTTTCGCGGCACGATTAATAAGTTTGTGGATGCCACTAAAATAGGCGGTATCAAACAGGGAAGATGATTATTGAGAATTACAGCGTGATCCAAGGAATGGCAAAAGGAGTTCTATTCAAATAAGTAATTATATACAATAGCTGCAGGAGTAGGCCATTCGGCCCTTCGAGCCAGCATCGCCATTCAATGTGATCATGGCTGATCGTCCACAAGCAGTACCCCATTCCTGCCTTCTCCCCATATGCCCTGACTCTGCTATCTTTAAGAACCTTATCTAACTCTCTCTTGAAAGTATCCAGAGAACCGGCCTCCACCGCCCTCTGAGGCAGAGAATTCCACAGACTCACAACTCTCTGTGTGAAAAAGTGTTTCCTTGTCTCCTTAGTTATACCAAGGCCAACCTTCACAGTGAATGGTAGGGTTCTGGGGAGTGTTGTGAAGCAAAGGGATCTGGGAGTACATGGATATAGTTCTCTGAACGTGACATTACAGGTAGATAGGGTAGTGAAGGCAACGTTTGCCACTTTCTCCGTCAGAGAATCAAGTAAAAAAAGTTGGGACATTATGTTACAAATGTATAAGGAGTTGGTGAATATTGTGTTCAATTTTGATCACCTTGTTATTGGAAAGATGCCATTAAACTGGAACGAATGCAGAGATTAACCAGGACTTGAGCTATAGGGAGAGGTTTGACAGGCCGTAACTTTATTCCATGGCGGACAGGACACTAAGAAATGTTCTTATAGAGGTGTATGAAATCATGAGGGGTGTAGATAGGGTAGGGGAAACCCAAGAACTAAAAGGCAAACTTTAAAGTGAGGCGGCAACCTTTCTGCACACACTGAGGTGGTGGGTATATTGAATGAGCTGCCAGAGGAGGTAGCCGAGGCAAGTACTACAATCACATTTCAAAGTCATTTGGACGGGTATCTGGATAGGAAAGGTTTAGAGGGATATGGGCCCAATGTGGGCAGGTGGAACTCTTTGACGAGGCATCTTGGTCAGCATGAGTGTGTTGGGTCGACGTGCTGTTTCATGCTGTATGACTCTGCAACTATCGCTCCTCCAACAATTTGGGATCTATGTTCCCTCAACCTGGTGTAGCAATGAACTGCAGATGCTAGTTTAAACTGAAGATGGACAAATAGGTGGAGTAACTCAGCGGGTCAGGCAACATCTCTGGAGTAAAGGAATAGGTGACGTTTTGGGTCGAGACCCTTGTTGAGACTCAACCCCAGAGATGCCAACCCTAAATTTAGTTCACAGTAACATTCAACCCATTTGTCAGTAACAAATGGGGGTAACTCAACTCACACATGGAGTACGGAATGGTGGTGCTGGCTGGTGCAACGAATCTGTTTGCACGTGTCCCACCGCCTCGCCGAGGTCCCCTCCCGCCCCCGCCCTTCCGATTATTTTTCGTTCCCGCCCTTCTCCGTAACGACATGTTTGCCTGCCGGAACACCGTATTTAGGTTGTTTCGCCGGGACGAAATACGGCGAATCCGGGACAGTTGGTAACCCTGCTCAACCCTGCCTTCTTGTGCAACTATTGTTTCTTTTTCACAACTGTGGTGGTTATGCCTTCAATCACGAAGACCACAAACTGCTGAATAGCTGCCTTAACCACTCCTCCTGTCCTTCTCATGGTGAAAATTTAATCTGTTTAAAAAGCACCTTCTAATAATTAAAAAAATATTTTCATGGATCTCTTTTACTGTTGTGAAGCTTCTCAAGTTGTCAGCCTGCTCTAAAGTAATGTTATATTTGTTAAAAGTTAACAAATGAATATTCTGATCAAGTTACATCTTTGAAAAATTCTTAAGAACAATGATGTTGATACCTATAATAATAGTTCTATCCTACACACTAGGGGCAATTTACAGAAGCCAATTAACCTACAAACCCACACGCCTTTGGAATGTGGGAGCAAACCAGATCAGCTGGAGAAAACCCACACGGTCACAAGGAGAACATACAAACACCACACAGACAGCACCGGAGGCCAGGATTGAATCCAGACCTCTGGGGCTGTGAGGCAGCCCTGCGCTGCTCTTGTCGTCCCGTTCCCCCTCCCCCGCCAAAAAAAAAAAAAAAATCACATTTGGATTTAATTACTCTAAATGAAACAGGAACGCATTCCCTTGCACTACAATAATAACTAACAAAATATAGACAATGGGAAGCAGGAGGGAGAGGATACCTAGTACTGATAGAGTTATTGATTATTCCTGGCTGAACAAGAACAAACTCCCCTATACAACAGTAAGCACAGTTGAAATCTGCTGCGGAAAGCAAGTGATATAAAATAGTCTTTATAAATCACACCAGTAACTGATCAGGGTGGTAAGAATAAACCACATCAGGCCAGTGTGGGCGAGTTGGGCCGAAGGGCCTGTTTCCACACTGTATTACTCTATGATTCTAAAACAGCCTAAGTAAATGGGAATGAGGTGTGCAGAGCAGAAGACAGATTCATTTATCTTGTTGTAATCTGTACAACAGATCAGTAGCCGGTAGTTCTTCAAATTTTATGTAAATGTGTAATAGTTTTGACCACTAAAATTAATTTGTTTAAGCTACTGTGGGACCACAGTAAAGATTTTTTTAAATGCCTTCTACGTGTGGACTACCATGAGACAGCATTGGAAATTACCTAAATATTAAAAGGAAAATGGGCTCATCAACAAGAGGAACAATGTGATGTTGTCCAATATTCTGATGGAGAATGAATGCAGTGTACTGCCGCAGTAAGCTGGAGAAAATACTGCACTGTTCTTGCTGGATTGAGAAGCATGCCCTAGCATAAAACTGTTCATTTTGCAAATCGGTATTATTACCATTTAAATGTGAAGAATACATTGTAAAGATTGACAACTCAGTGAAGTCAAAATCCAAACTGCACAACTATTGCTAGGCTAAATAAACAATCTGTATGCTAATTTTACACAAAGTAGGTTAGCTGAGGAAATATGGCAGACTCTTTCATGCCTTGGATTCTCTTTTGCATTTGGATACTATACACTAGACCAGACCCAGTATGAATGCATAAGATTATTTTCAACTGCACAAATGAGCATGAACTGACTAAAAATATTACATTTTATGCAGCCAACTGCCTGTGGTTTCATCTGCCTGTAAATATAGTTTTAAAAACCTAAAAAAAATTTGAATTTTTGCAAAGTACTAATCAAAAGTGTGGACTTCATTTTATTAATTGACACACCTTTGGCATACACCAAAGTTCTCGTTAAAATACAAAAACTCACTTTATATTGGCAAACATTTATGATTTGAACAGAGGCCAAGAATTTTAAAACCTCAGTGAATGACTTTGCATAAGATAACATACAAAATCAGTTTACTGAGAAACCATGTGGAATTAAACTGGAACTGGAACCCCTGTGGATATTTTTAAACAAATCTTCCAGATAAATGAGGTATGTGTTCAAATTTCATTCCACTGCACTTTTATCTAGTTCAAACTGCCTCCCTGTGCTCTAACAGAGGACCAGGAAGCAGTGGGCTGAAGTTACAGATGAGTTATTTTACCAAAAAAAGGCAGAAAGGGAATAAGAAAGGGGATAATTTACATAAGAAACTCCAGGGACCAAAATTACAAATGTTGAAAGATTTGCCAACAAAACAAGCCTTGGGCAAGAGGAAGACACAGCATAGAGTTTGCAAAGCGGTGTGTAGAATATGCAAGAGGAGATTAGGTCAAGGTTAGATTGAGATTGCATTGTGTGACAAAGCAAATATATATTATTCAAACAGGGCACAGGTTGTTAATCTCTTAACAAACTGCTGAAAAAAATTGAAGACGTGGAATAACTAGGAAGTGACTGCAGTTAGGAGGAAGCATGCATGACAGGAAACAAATTTCAGAGTTAAATTACAAACTGAAATAGTTAAGGGCAGCTCCCTGAAAATAAGATGGAGCAATTAAAAACTGCAGATGTTCAGCAGAAAAGGGAAACAAGAGCATCACCAGTCAAGTGACAGTTTATTTTAGAGTGCTACAAGGAAAGACACTATATGCAAGTTTTAGGAATAATTTCAGTGCTTTTAAGTATATAGAAGAGGAAATGTTGAATAGACAAAAGTATTTAAATGGATAAAGAATCAAATAGTACCATGAAAATAAACAGTGCTGGTATAACTCAGCAGGTCAGGCAGCATCTCTGGGAGATAGATAGTGGAGGTTCAGGGCGGGACCCTTCTTCAGACCAGAAACATTGCTTATCCATATTCTCCGGAGATGCTGCCTGACCTGCTAAGTTACTCCAGCACTGTATCTTTTTTGTCAACCAGCATCTGCAGTTCCTCGTGTCTACTTAAATGGGCTCACTGATATGTGAAATGGGAAGGCATTTGCAGAGTAACATTGGATCAAGACTCTAATAAACGAGACAAAGAGGAGATAATAGTGATGGAGTTAGCTCATATGCAGGTTCCATTTTGAGAACTGCAGCACATTACAAACTGCTAGCAAGGGATTCCGGAGGCATATGAATGAGGTAATGCCAGAGAAAGGGGTCAGCAAGTCATCCGGAATATTGCTGGAGCAGTGGGAATATTTGGCCATGATGATGAGAGATACTGAGTTTAGACAGCTACAGGTTCTGGCTGGCTCCACCTAGGCCAAGCCTACATTACCCCACAGATCACATTTGTGGGTCCAAAGACCAGAGAAAATAGGAAACTTGGATAGGACCAGGGCATCAACCCGATAAAAGAGGGCCAGCAACACACAATATGTTGAAATGATGTCAGTGAAATTGGATCACGAGGGCTTTGTGGTCACAATGGTATATTAGTCAGATTGGTTTTTGGTAAAGGACTAACCCAAATGAAGTATCAAGATAATTGGTGAATTCCAAGGTTTCCTTCCCTGTATTAATCTGAAATTTCATTCACATTGCTGTCAGCCAAGGTCTACTTCAGAGTCCAGGTCATCCATTACGATCACATTCCTCTTCACTTGGCGCACAATTCTTCCCAAAGCCTCTGCAATGTGCAGCTTATTTTCCTTCACAACTTCAATGTTTACCTCAAATTTACCCAACACATTGTCAGAGCTCGGCTAGGCAGAGGTGCCCAGGGGGGGGGGGGGGGGGGGGGGGGGGGGGGGGGGGGGGGGGGGGAGGGAAGAGTAACTGTGACTGCATATTTGCACACTAATTTATGGTTTGGAATATGGGAGGAAAAGGAGAATGAAGGAAATGACAGGAAATTAATGGGATTTTTCCTTTTGAATGGGATGGTTGCTGGGATATATGATGGCTTCTAACTAAATAGTTAGGTCTTACACTATGATAAACATGTCCATCTGCTTTAGAATTGCTGTTTACAGAAAGTGAGGAATGTTTCTGCCAGTAAAAATGTAATAACAATAAGTGCCAAGAGTTGCTGGAGAGATGCTATGAGGCACAGGAACAAACAAAGGGAATGAACATTGAAAAAAACCAGAAAGAGCAAGTGTGCAGATAAAACTCAAAGCATACGATACGATACGATGAAACTTTATTCATCCCCAGAGGGAAATTGGTCTGCCAACAGTCACAACACACAAGGTACATGAAAACTTGAAATTAAAAGTGAAAACAAAAAGAAAAAGACAAGCGACTGTTGGCTGGTTTCACTGGAACAAATGAACAAACAAACAAACACGGACTTATCCCCTATGCAGAGGATTCTAAAACTAGAGCGCCCCCCTCCCCCACACCGGGTCCCCCCACGCCAGTTCCTTCATTGTTCTTCACGGCGGTCCCCCCATGCTGGGTCCCCATTGTCTTCCTCTCCCCCCCCCCCCATCGACCATTGATCGTGAGACCTCCCCTGCCGTTGATCACGAGACTCCCATTGCCGCCGCCGAGGCTCCCATCAGATTAAATGAAGAGATTCGACATTTGGAAAATAGAGGTTGGAGACAGCAGCAACAGTGAACTGATTGATGGAAAGTTTGACAGACACAACATGGATACAGGCCCTTGGATCCACAGTGTGCGCACCAAGCAGCAATCACCCATTCACACTAGTTCTAAGTGATCCCATCTCTTATCCACTCCCTACACACTAGGGGCGATTTACAGAGGGCCAATTAACCTACAAACCCATACATCTTTGGGCTATGAGAGGAAACTGGAGTATCCGGAAGAGACCCATGTGTTTGCAGAGAGAGGGAGAAAACTCCACAGACAGCACCCGAGGTCAGGATTGAATCTAGGTCTCTGGCGTTGTGAGATCCGCTGCAACACTGTGCCGCACTGCATGACCATGAATAGTTTGACGACTAGTTCTGTCCATGTTAACCTATTTACTGGAAAGTGTGTACAAACAAAAAAAAAAAGATTTTGAAATGTGCATTGTATGGCAAGAGATGTCCCTTTTACCTGCATTATTAGTAGATGAGAGGAGATTCAATGCACACTAGTTTGATAAAACAGAGTCCAAGCGCTCCGTAACGTTTCATGATTTTCTTGGAAGGGTTTGGATAGTTAAAAGAAAGAAAACTCCGGGACGGGAAACTGTTGCACAAAACTCAGGTAGGACACCAAGCTACACTGGGCAACAGCAGAGAAACGAGGAGGCTGATACAGAGAGAAAAGCACAGTTAGTTATTAGGAGTTGTAGAAGCAATAGACAGAGCAACAACCAAACGTCAGCAAGGCGCCAGCACTCAGAATGGCAACACTGTAAACAAAGTCTGGCAAATTCTCAAAGGATACTCATTGCACCTGCTTTTATAATGATGTCCCAAAGTAAGTATGTTTAAACAGACATCTATTTGCTTCAGGCAAGCTCAGCTTACATGATTAAGTTAATTCCTTACTTTATGAATAGATTTTTCCAACCAATAAGTACCATGTGATTAACAGCTTAAAATAGTTGAATTGTGCCTTTAATATCTTAAGGGATAAAACAGAAATGTTTCTACACTCAGGAAACCAAGGTTAATGTAACGTAAAATAAAATACTTGAAGCACTCAACAGATCTAGCAGCATCTGCAGAAAAAGGGACATAGTTAATATTTCAGTCCGAAGACAGACACAAATAGCTGGAGTAACTCAGCGGGACAGACAGCATCTCCGGAGAGAAGGAATGGGTGATGTTTCGGGTCCAGAATGTTTCGGTCTGACGACCCTTCGTCAGAACTGGGAAAGTGAGAAAACACTTAAGAGATTTAAGTCGCAGTGAGCTTGAGAAAGAAAACGGAGAGGACTGAAATCACTCCGAGGCTATAGCCAAGACAGGATTGCTATAGTGATAAGCCAGCTGGTTGTGACTGAGGTTGTTATGGAGAATGAAAACAAAATAAAGGGACACTTTTCCACTATTTTCTGTTTCTGATTTCTACATCTGTAGTTATTTTGAATTTCATTATCATATCAAAAACATGATTACTTTAAAACTAAGTTACAAAATCCTTTAAATGCTCACGATACTAGTCGGATAGTCTAACACAATAGAATGGTCCATTGAATGGAAATGGAATGAAAAGACCACTTATTAATCTTGCTTTCTATTTACTGAAGCTGTACAAATCTTTCTGAAACAGGATACCTAAAATAACATTTCAAGAAATTGTTTTTGCAACTGAAGATACCTTATTTACCTACAGAAGCCAGATTGCAAAAAAGGTATTAGCAAAGAAAAAGACTTAAACTGGAGTTATTTTAAATGCAGAGATAATGTTTCTTAATTCTGATGGTACCAATTTACAATATATTCTCTTCATGCAAGGACTACTGAGTCGCAATCCTGAACAACTTGGAATGAAAACCTTGCTCTCATAAGATTCATATTACAGAAAATAACTTTTCTGTGAAATTGTGTTAAAGGTTGCTTCTCGTCGAAGAGTGTTGTTGCCAACAAGTTAAATTGTTACCAGCTTAAATGACTCACTCTTCTCAGTGTGATACAGACAAATACGAAAACAAAACATTGCAGATACTGGGAATCTGAAATTATATACAAAGAATTCTGAAAACTGTAACGTCCAGGTTTAGGAACAGCTTCTGCACTACAGCCAATAGGTTATTAAGCGCTACAACTTAAAATAAGCTCTGAACGACGTGCACTTGTTTGTTTTTTGTACTCACGTGTGTGCGTGTGTGTGTGTAATATATCTATATATATATATATATCTATATCTCTATATATCTATATATCTATATATCTATATATCTATATATCTATATATATATACCTCTTTTATATCTATATATATAATATATATATATATATATATATATATATATTTGTGAGTACGTGTATATATATACACACACACACACACTTAACTTTTTTTCTCTCATTTATTATATTGTTTACAGTGTACTACGTTTACATATTCTGTTGTGCTGCTGCAAGTAAAAATGTAATTATTCTATCTGGGACATATGACATTAAAACACTCTAGACTCTTGAATAGAGTCCAAGGACTTACTGTTCTCCTATTCCCATGTTGGATATGCTTGAATAAACACTTGGCTAGATCTTCATTAGGTCTCCTCCAGCCACGATCAAATAAATCCAGCTCAAAAAACAAGATCCTCCAAACCTCCCCCCTCCCCCCAAACCCACCTTCTAAAACCAATCCATCGCTTCCCCCTCCCATTATTCACCAAAATAAAAGTGAATGTATACAGCAAATAATTGCCAAGAACAGGACATACAGTATCTTAATTAGCTTTGTTTCTTTAATTCTTTATCAGAGAGCCATACCACAAAAGACCTGCGGTCAAGTGTTGCCTTTCACAAACACCATATGTTACCAGACCTGCTGAATGCTTTCAGCACCGTTGGTTTTTATTTTCAAGTTATAGTGTGAAAATGTGGGCGCTGAGCATGCCCTGATAACATTAATGTGTTGTCAAGATTACAGACCCTTTTCCATATTTGTCACATGTGCAGAAGCAATCTTATGTCGAAAATCTGCCCTTGGTTAGCAAGCCGATGATCGCTGGATGGGGGACAAATTTCCAAAGGAATTTGGGCACATTTGTGAAGGAGGCTCCCTGCAAGAATTCAATCATGGACAGTGGAATCAAATTAAAGCACAACACAGCCTCAACACTGTCTTATTTTGGGGGACTTGAGAAAATGTAGATGTTGGAAATTTGTGTTGGAGTAACTCAGCAGATCAGGCCACATTTGTGCAGGGAATGGATCGGTAATGTTGGAACCCAAATAATGTACTACAGGTAGTTTGTTCATTTTATAACCCTAATCTTATCCTCATGCAGAATGCCTGATGCCAACTCACTGAGAACATTGGGCTGTCTCTGGAAATTATGCACTACAATGCTGAGAATAATATTCTGCACCCTTTACTCTGCCTACTATACTTGAAGATAGACATAAAATGCAGGAGTAGCTCAGTGGGACACACAGCATCTCTGCAGAGAAAGGTCTTCAGACTTGAGAAGGGTCTCAACGCGAAACGTCACCCATTCCTTTTCTCCAGAGATGCTGCCTGTCTTGCTGAGTTATTCCAGCATTTTCGGTGTAAACCAGCATCTGTAGTACCTTCCAACTATACTTGAGTCTGGCTGATTTGTATTTATGTAAATATACTATCTGACCTGTTTGGATCGCATGTAAAACAAAGCTTCACACTGTACCTTCGTACACGTGGCAATATAGAATACTGTATCTTGGTATACATGGCAATAAACAGAAAGGCTACCAGGAAAGGACATGGGAAGTAAAGAAACAACTCTTTGACAAGTGCAGGAAGGAACTGCAGATGCTGGTTTACACCAACGGTAGACACAAAATGCTGGAGTAACTCAGCGGGACAAGCAGCATCTCTGGAGAGAAGAAATAGGTGAGGAATAGGTTTTTTGGTCGAGACCCTTCTCGAGTCTGAAGACCTTTCTCTCCAGAGGCGCTGTCTGTCCCACCGAGTTACTCCTTACATTTTATGTTTAGCTTCAAGTATAGTAGGCAGAGCGAAGGGTTAGAAATAATTATTCTCAGCCCCTTTTCCACCAATCTTTCCACCACCATGCACAAGAGCACAAGAAAATAAGACAGACACCATTGTATGCAGATGACTAGAAGTGTGTTCAGCTCTGGCTGAACAACTTCTAATCTTGTGTGTGGACTCGATAAGAAAAAGCATTGTAGAATCATCAGCCATGATCACATTGAATGGCGGTGCTGGCTCGAAGGGGCGAATGGACTACTCCTGCATCTATTGTTTATTGCATCATTTCCAGAGAGAAAGCCCAATGTTCTCAATGAGTTGGCATCAGGCATTCTGCATTAGGATTGGATTCGGATTACAAAACGAACAAGCTACCTGTATTATTTCTATATTATTCAGTTTTTAGAATTGAAGCCTTTTGGGACAGGCAGCATATCTGGGGAGACGGAATGACTCTCTGACAGGGCTAGTAGGGGGATGATGGGCCGAACAGGCTGCGGCTTCTCCTTGTTAAGGCACAGGTTGCACCCACCCACCTACCTGTTGCAGCTCTCTCTCCAGTTGTGCGGCTTTAATGACGATGGGCCCGCGGACGGCGTACTCGGCGGCGCGGACCTGCGGGTTGAGGCTGCCCATGTCCAGCACTCTGCCGCCGCCGCCCCGGACCGGCACCGCCGGCAGCTCCTTCACTGCCGACCGGGTGCCCACTGTGCTGAGGCGGGCGCCCCATGCCCCACAGGCCACCCATCCCCGCCTCAGCCCGTGCATGGCCATGCAAACGACGCTCGGTCGGTCGGCCGCCCTCACATCGGCGCGGCGGCTCCACAACCGTCCGTTCGTCCGCTTCGCCTCAGCCGCCAATGCCCAGCCGCGCAGGGCTCTCTGGGAGTTGTAGTCCAATTCACCGCCGCCTCCAGGACCATTAGCTCCATCTCCATCAGCGGCCGCCGGCGCAGGGCCCTCTGGGAGTTGTAGTCCACGGCACCGCTGCCACCTGTGCATTGAGAACCGTTAGCTCCAGCTCAGCCGCGCAAGGTACCCTGGGGGTTGTAGTCAACCCTGCCCCTGTCACCAACAGTTTTAAACCGCCAGATTCACCTCGCCCATCAATGCCCTGTTCACAAAGTATTCGAGGAGTTGTAGTCCAAGTGTCCTTCGCCACAGGCGGCCTCAGAACAGTTTGTTTTACCTCACAGTAGCCAATGCCCAGCGCGCGGGGTGCTCTGGGAGTTGCAGTCACATTCTCTCCCGCTTTACCAACGGATTCAGCGCGGCCTTGCGCGCAAGGTGTTCTGGGGGTTGTAGTCCAAAACACCGCTGCCACCGTGCCGCGCACGCGTGTGGAGACTACGACTCCCAGAAGGCCACTTCACGGCGGCGTTTCGCTCCCTGGCAGGAGGTTGGTAGATGTTGGCCAAAGAGAGGGTGCAAATGGCAATAAGGTCCATGTGTGGCATGTGTGTCCGTGACAATGGGAGCAATGTTCGTGATGTGAAATGGCCGAGCTCAATGTGGAGTCCACGAGCTGAGCAATCTAGGGCTCCTCATTGCTTGGGCACTGTTACAAAATCTTGAGATTAAAAAAATCAAGTCTGCAATTTACCCCATCAGATAAAGCAGAAAAAGAAGTTTAATTTGACACCTAATTCACTTTCATATCTTCAGTATTAATACGGTTATGGCCATTTTCATACTCGGTGTAAATAAGCAATTCACAAACTCTTAAAGTGTGCAACATCTTTTAATGATAGCACAAGGTATTACATACATCCTCAAGCACTGGCTACATTCTTCTACTGAACTGTACCCAGGAAGGGGAAGGCGTTATAATTGATGGTTACACAAAAAGCTGGAGAAACTCAGCGGGTGCAGCAGCATCTAAGGAGCGAAGGAGATAGGCGACGTTTCGGGTCGAGACCCATCTTCAGACTGGTCAGGGATCAGGGAAACGAGAGATATAGACGGTGATGTGGAGAGATAAAGAACAATGAATAAAAGATATGCAAAAAAGTATCGATGATAAAGGGAACAAGCCATTGTAAGCTGTTTGTGGTGTGAAAATGAGAAGCTAGTGCGACTAGGGTGGGGGAGGGAGATTGAGATAGAGGGAATGCCAGGGCCCGAGGGCTGAGGGAGAGGTGGGAAGGGGAGGAGACAGCAAGGGTTAACAGAATTGAGAAAATTCAATGTTCAAGCCCAAAGGATGCAGACTCCCCAAGCGGAATATGAGGTGCTGTTCCTCCAACTTGCGGTGTTGCTCACTCTGGCCGTGGAGGAGGCCCAGGACCGAGAGGTCGGATGCGGAATGGGAGGGGGAGTTGAAGTGCTGAGCCACCGGGAGGTCGGGTTGGTTTTTGCGGACCGTGCGGAGGTGCTCGGCGAAACGATCGCCAAGCCTCCGCTTGGTCTCACCGACATAGACCTGACTGCCTGACTCAGCGGGTCAGGCAGCATCTCCGGGTCAGGATGCTTTTACAGACTACAGAAGAACTTCAGAAAGAGTCTGAAGAAGAGTCCCGACTCTCGACCCATAAAGTCACGTCCATTTTCTCCAGAGATGCTGCCTGAGCCGCTGAGTTACTCCAGCATTTTGTGTCTATCTGCTGGAAATACTAAGCTGGTCAGAGAGTATTAGCTATGAGGAGAGGTTGGACAAAGCTCCCCAAAAGTGGCAACACAGGTAGATAGAGTGGTAAAGAAGGTTTTCATCAGTTGTGGCATTGAGTATAATGAACTGCAGATGCTGGTTTAAACCGAAGATCGACACAAAAAGCCTGAGGGAGGGTCTTGACCTGAAACATCACCCATTCCTTCTCTCCAGAGATGCTGCCGGTCCTGATGAGTTGCTCCAGCATTTTGTGTCTATCTTCCATTGAGTATAAGAGTCATAGAAACATAGAAACATAGAAAATAGGTGCAGGAGTAGGCCATTCGGCACTTCGAGCATGCACCGCCATTCAATATGTTCATGGCTGATCATCCAACTCAATATCCTGTACCTGCCTTCTCTCCATACCCCCTGATCCCTTTAGCCACAAGGGCCACATCTAACACCCTCTTAAATATAGCCAATGAACTGACCGCAACTACCATCTGTGGCAGAAAATTCCAAAGACTCACTACCCTCTGTGTGAAAAATGTTTTCCTCATCTCGATCCTAAAGGAATTCCCCCTTATCCTTAGACTGTGACCCCTTGTTCTGGACCTCCCGAACATCGGGAACAATCTTCCTGCATCTAGCCTGTCCAACCCCTTAAGAATTTTGTACGTTTCTATAAGATCCACCCTCAGTCTTCTAAATTCTAGCGAGTACAAGCCGAATCTATCCAGTCTTTCCTCATATGAAAGTCCTGACATACCAGGAATCAGTCTGGTGAACCTTCTCTGTACCCCCTCTATGACAAGAATGTCTTTCCTCAGATTTGGAGACCAAAACTGTACGCACCAAAGTGGATAACCTCACATTTATCCACATTATACTGCATCTGCCATGCATTTGCCCACTCACCCAGCCTATCCAAGTCACCTTGCAGCCTCCTACCATCCTCCTCACACCTAACACTACCCCCAGCTTAGTGTCATCTGCAAACTTGGAGATGTTGCATTCAATTCCCTCGTCCAAATCATTAATATATATTGTAAATAGCTGGGGTCCCAGCACTGAGCCTTGCGGTACCCCACTAGTCACTGGCAGCCATTCTGAAAAGGACCCGTTTACTCCTCCCCTTTGCTTCCTGTCTGCTAGCCAGTTTTCTATCCAAATCATTACTGGGTAACCTGGATTTCACTCAGTTCCTCCATCTTATTTGACCCCCAGTCCCCTGCTATTTCCGACAGATTATTTATGTCTTCCTTAGTGAAGACAGAACCAAAGTAGTTATTCAATTGGTCTGCCATGTCCTTGTTCCCCATGATCAATTCACCCGTTTCTGACTGCAAGGGACCTATATTTGTTTTAACTAATCTCTTTCTCTTCACATATCTATAAAAACTTTTGCAGTCAGTTTTTATGTTCCCTGCCAGTTTTCTTTCATAATCTATTTTCCCTTTCCTAATTAAGCCCTTTGTCCTCCTCTGCTGGACTCTGAATTTCTCCCAGTCCTCTGGTAGGCTGCTTTTTCTGTCTAATTTGTATGCTTCATCTTTTGTTTTTATACTATCCCTGATTTCCCTTGTTATCCTTGGATGCACTACCTTGCCTGATTTATTCTTTTGCCAAACTGGGATGAACAATTGTTGTAGTTCATCCATGCAGTCTTTAAATACCTTCCATTGCACATCCACCGTCAACCCTTTAAGAATCACTTGCCAGTCTAACTTGGCCAATTCACGTCTCATACCTTCAAAGTTACCTTTGTTTAAGTTCAGAACCCTTGTTTCTGACTTAATTATGTCAACCATATTATGATCACTCTTGCCCAAGGGGCCATGCACAACAAGACTGCTAACTAACCCTTCCTCATTACTCAATACCCAGTCTAGAATAGCCTGCTCTCTCATTGGTTCCTCTACAAGTTGGTTTAGAAAACTATCCCGCATACATTCCAAGAAATCCTCTTCCTCAGCACCCCTGCCCATTTGATTCACCCAATCTATATGTAGATTGAAGTCACTCATTATAACAGTTTTACCCTTGTTGCACGCATTTCTAATTTCCTGTTTGATGCCATCCCCAACTCCACTACTACTATTAGGTGGCCTGTACACAACTCCCACTAGCGTTTTCTGTCCCTTAGAGTTTCGCAGCTCTACCCATATCGATTCCACATCCTCCAAGCTAATGTGCTTCCTTTCTATTGCATTAATCTCCTCTCTCACCAGCAACTGTACCCCACCTCCTTTTCCTTTCTGTCAATCCCTCCTGAATATTGAATATCCCTGGATGTTCAGCTCCCAGCCTTGGTCCCCCTGGAGCCATGTCTCCGTGATCCCAACTATAGCATAGTCATTAATAGCTATCTGCACATTCAACTCGTCCACCTTATTACGAACCTCGGGCCTGTGCAGTGGAGGAGGACTGTGAGTAAGATGGCCAAAAATCATAGCGATATAAGGTAGCGTTTTTTTCTGAAATCAATATACAGCGCAGACAGGAAGTGGTCAAGATGAGACTTTTAGTTATTTAGATATAGTTCTCAGCATTGTAGCGCACCAGTTCCATTGACAAAGTGTAAGGTTCGCAATGGGGTACAGGTGTGTTGGAATGAACTGCAGATACTGGTTTAAACTGACGTTTTGGATCGAGACACTTCTTCAGACTGATCTGGGTTAAAACGTGGTTGTAGAGTTGGAGAACAGGAGGAATCACACTGGGAGAGCAGCGAGAGAGGATCCAGTCTGAAGAAGGGTCTCGACCCGAAACGTCACCCTTTCCTTCTCTTGGGAGATGCTGCCCATCCCACTGAGTTACTCCAGCATTTTGTGTCTATTAGGGGGTAGAGAGAGTGGTTGCACTGAGAATATCATAAGATCTTTTTGAATGGTGGGGGTTCAAGAGACAATATGGCCCCCTCCTGCTTCAATTGTTTAAAAGGGAGACTCAAGAAATCGGGGCAGGCCGAAGGCTCTGTCCCTTAATCTCCTCAATGAGATGTGGGCATTTGTTGAATTTGACTTTTTTTTCACCAATGCTATTGGTGAAAAAAAAGGTTCCAACCCCTTTGTGCATTAAAAGTGCATCCTTATCAAACAGCACTCCAGTTAGCTGTCCCGGCCAATATGCAATCGATATTCTGCATGAATTGCAATTGTTGTGAAGCAGATCTGGTTTTAAAAGGTTCCCTGACTGTTACTGAAGCGAGTGTTCTTTGCTCGGTTGAATGCTAATTGAATTTAGACATTTCTGGTGCCCCTTGGAAAATAATTAAAGGGTATTTCAGAAAAGGACAGACTATCACCCACCTCATGTGAAGGAATCGCTAAACAGGATTTGGGATGAAGTCCAGGTTGTGTCTATCTGTTTTAACCCATCAACTAAAAATATGAATTGCCACATAAATCTTGTTATAGTCCACATTGCAGCTCGATTACTGTTTTCACTAGCAGCCAAATATTCTGCTACATTTGGCTCATCACAGCTCCAAACATAATGGTTAACTCTGACTACAGTAATGTGTTTTATAATGGGTGCTAGTGCACCTTCTACCATCCCGGGGTATTGGAAATATTATACCATCAGATTATTTTGTGCTGTTGAATTTAGTTCCAAAATCAAATAATATGAGAAGCCAAAAGGCAAATGTACTGAACAATCAGTGCCGCATATGAAGATTGAACGTGTTATGAAATTGGTTAAATATGCATATTCTGGGGCTGACCACCTGTTAAAACCTTTCAGTGGTATATATATTTAAATTTGTAGCCAGATAAAGATATCTTCATTGGAATTTCTGATCAATATGGTTCCCGCGAGGCTGTTCTGATCTGCCCACCTTACAGCCTGTAACAACACAAGACACAGTGCTGGAGTACCTCAGCGGGTCAGGCAGCATCTCTGGGGAACATGGATAGGGTGATGTTTCACACAGTGCTGGAGTAACTCAGCGGGTCAGGCAGCACCTCTGGGGAACATGGATAGGGTGATGTTTTGGGTCTGTACCCTTGCACAACATTCCAGCATCTGCCGTTGCTTGTGTCTCCACTGAACAGATGTTTGGGATGCAGAGAAGTTTGGAGTTATTTTCTGGTTAGTGCCCTCTATTGCTTGCTGTCAGCATAACAATACAGAGAAGAAGCATACAATATTAGATGCAAAGTGCTAGAGTAACTCAGTGCATCAGGCAGCACCTCTGGAGAACACGGACAGCTTATGTTTTGGGTCGGGACCATTTTTCACACGCACCAAAATCCCAACCCGAAACGTTACCAGAGATGTTGCCTGACCCACTGAGTTATTCCAGCACTCTGTGTCTTTTTTTGTAAACAGCATCTGCAGTTCCTTGTGTCTCCAGTGTGATCCTTAACTATAACAATGTGAAAGCATCCAAAGTGGTTTAACGTGAGAGGAGAAATACTCTCAGAGCAAATTAAATTCCTTGTTTAACTTGCTACTTTTTTGCTCATGTAGTCATAGAGTCATACCAACATGTCCATGCCGTCTAAGATACCCCATTTACACTAGTCCCACCTGCACATGTTTGGCCCATATCCCTTTAATCCTTTCCAATCCATGTACCTTGTCATTGTACCTGCCTCAACTATTTCCTTTGGCAGCTCGTTCCATATACCCATCACCCTCTGTGTTAAAAAAACCCCATTAGATTCCTATTAAATCTTTCCCTACTCAAAACCTATGTCCTCTGGTTCTCAATTCCCCTACTCTGAGCAAAAGACTCATTTTTACCCGATATATGGTGTGATTTTTAACTGTAATAATATGAAAGCTTCCAAAGTGATTCATCACCTTGAGACCACTTACGTAAACCTTAACAGCAAAACCAGTCAAATGTTTCCATGAAAAGGGAGATGAAACATATATCCTACAAAAGTGACAAATGAAGGGCTGTCAGAACCATCATATCTCCTAGTTCATTGTGTACCAAATCACAATAATATGTTTGAAATGGCAGATAAAACCATAGCTTTTAAAAAGTCGCTTAAAATATAGAAAGAAAGAATTCTAAGAAAGAACAGAATTGTTTTGATGTGTTCTCATCTTATGAATTGATCGCTGTTAATAACACCATAGACATCCATCTCAGTCTCCAAAGGGAAAATAATATCATTCTATTTAAAATCAACCCTTCAAAAAATTCAAATGGTTTCTAATCCACGAAAATGACGTTTTGGTCTCCAAATCTGAGGAAATACATTCTTGCCATAGAGGGGGTACAGAGAAGGTTCACCAGACTGATTCCTGGGATGTCAGGACTTTCATATGAGGAAAGACTGGATAGACTCGGCTTGTACTCGCTAGAATTTAGAAGATTGAGGGGGGATCTTATAGAAACTTACAAAATTCTTAAGGGGTTGAACAGGCTAGATGCAGGAAGATTGTTCCCGATGTTGGGGAGGTCCAGAAAAAGGGGTCACAGTTTAAGGATAAGGGGGAATTCCTTTAGGACCGAGATGAGGAAAACATTTTTCACACAGAGAGTGGTGAGTCTCTGGAATTCTCTGACACAGAAGGTAGTTGAGGCCAGCATTGACTATATTTAAGAGGGAGTTAGATGTGGCCCTTGTGGCTAAAGGGATCAGGGGGTATGGAGAGAAGGCAGGTACAGGATACTGAGTTGAATGATCAGCCATGATCATATTGAATGGCAGTGCAGGCTCGAAGGGCCGAATAGCCTACTCCTGCACCTATTTCTATGTTTCTATGAAAGCATTTGATTCGCGATCCATTATTACTGGTAGACACTGAGACCTTGCCAATAACATATTGGCAGCATAACGACCCAAAACATCGCCAATTCCTTCTCTCCCTTAGGTTAAATAGATCTTCCTCATGTATACTCGTGTTTTTGCCTCACAAATTCTACGAATCCTGACTTACAACGAAATTTCGTTTCCATCTCCTTCTGTAGCAGCACCAAGCATAAATCATAATAAATTAAAAGTACAATAATACAGGCTGGGGGGGGGGGGGGGGGGGTGTCATAGTTTACTTAGCAGTTAACTGTCTTCAACTCTGAGTCCATTGTCATCCTGGATCTTTTTCCGATCTTGAGTAGATGGAAGTATGACCGCTGCAGTGTTTCAGATTGATTCACTTCTTCTCAACAGACGCTGTGGGCCTTTTTAATAATGTGGGTGGTGTTCACAGTACTTGCAGTCGAGAAAATGTTGTTGTACTAAAAAAAAACACAATTCTGAGAGCCTTATTAACAGTGCCATGTTTCTTTTTAACTTTTAGAAGAGCTATGGGTATATTTTTCCATTTATAGACCATATAACTCAGACGGTCAGGAAGCATCTTTGGAGAACATGGAGAGGTGACGTTTCGGGTCAGGACCCTTCTTCAGACTTGACCCGGAACAACACCTACCCATGCTCTCCGGAGATGCTGCTTGACCTACTGAGTTACTCCAGCACTTTGTGTTTTGTTTAACATTCCAGCATCTGCAGTCTCTTGTGTCTCTGTGTTGTTTACTCAGTCAGTTCTTTTGTGTAATCCAGCATCTGCAGTTCTTTGTTTCTACATAATGGTTTCCTGCTGTGCCATAATTTTGTATGATTGTATGCCTGATTTTCATCCATTAAAATTAATAACAGGAAAATCAAGTGAATCATAGATTAGGCTTGATGACATCAGCAACTGAATTCCTGATACATATTCTTGTTACAGGAACCTCTGCAAAAATAAGAATATTTATCCCCCATTCTGTTTAAAAACAGATGAAATCTATTTCTCCAGAGAAACTCACCCAGAGAATTACTGAACATTGAATTTTCTCAATTCTGTTAACCCTTGCTGTCTCCTCCCCTTCCCACCTCTCCCTCAGCCCTCGGGCCCTGGCATTCCCTCTCTCTCTATCTCTCTCCCCCACCCTAGTCGCACTAGCTTCTCATTTTCACACTACAAACAGCTTACAATGGCTTGTTCCCTTTATCATTGATACTTTTTTGCATATCTTTCATTCATTGTTCTTTATCTCTCCACATCACCGTCTATATCTCTCGTTTCCCTGATCCCTGACCAGTCTGAAGAAGGGTCTCGACCCGAAACATCGCCTATCTCCTTCGCTCCTTAGATGCTGCTGCACCCGCTGAGTTTCTCCAGCCTTTTGTGTACCCAGAGAATTATTAATTTGTTTTTTCTAGGTTTTTGCCAAATACGCAAATATGCTTACTGTGATCTGCTATTGAAATTAAATTAATAACATGTTTCATACTGTGTTACTGCAGGGAAATATTTCAAAGTGCTTCAGAACCAATGAATTATTAATGTCAGAGTGCTGTTGTTATGGAGACAAACTCTTCTAGTTGGTATCAGTGGAAACAACATTATTTTACAAAAACTCGATTCCAGATTAAAATGTCATTGGTAAAGAACACAAGGTCATGGGTTTAAAGGGCCATTACGCAATTTTTTTCGACGACGCCCGACACCCGTCATAGCGATGTCGCGGGGTGACGCCTGTATGGTCGTGAGTGGTCGCCCAAAGAGTCGTACCTTTTTCTGTTTGCCGCTGGATTTTCAACACGTTGAAAATTATTGGCGACCTACTGCGACGATGACGGGTGCCGGCAAGTCGCCGAAAAAAATCACGAAGTGGGACAGGCCCTTTGTGCAACTTTTTCCACACAGGATGTGGCGGGTTTATAGAACAAACTGCCAGAGGAAGCAGTTGAGACAGGGTACAGTAACATCACAAATGCATGTGGTTATAAAACTGACATTGTTTCAGTTGATAACATATAAGCTTTCTATCTTTTGTTACTTGGTCTAGGCAGGTTGAGTAGAACTACTAGCGCTATTAAAAATAAGAAGTAATGAGTGGCCACCACCACAGTTGATCACGAGCAATCTTAGCACGTCAGTGCTGCAATGTTGGACTCTGTCTCTGGAACAGATGCGCTACAATGCTGAGAACTTTATTCTGCACTCTGTATCTTCCCCTTTGCTCTACCTATTGTGCTTGGGTATGACGCGATTGTATTCATTATCTGATCTGATCAGATAGCATGCAAAACAAAGCTTTCACTGTACCTCAGCACACGTGACAATAACAAAGCTATTTACCACATTTTCTGTTTTTATCCATTATTGGGGGGGGGAAATTGTGGTCTTCAGTGTGTCGGGCAGCACACTAGTGCAGCGGGTAGAGCCACTGCCTCACACAGGCACGCCGGTTTCTTGATTAGTACGGGTATCAGGCTATGGGAAAAGGCAGGGGAGCGGGGTTGAGAGGGAAAGATAGACCAGCCATAATTGAATGGCGGAATAGTCTTCATGGGTTGAATGTCCCACATCTGCTCCTATCACATGATCTTATGACAAAGCCAGGAACGTGGGTTCAATGCTGACAACAGAAGATGTGGAAGCTTCAAAGGGTGCACCACCAGACTCAGGAACAGCTTCTCCCCACCTGTTATCAGGCTTCTGAATGGTCTTTCCATAAGCTAGAGTACTGTCCGATTCACCTCTACCCCATTGCGGACATTGGACTTGTTAATCTTTTCATCTTTCTGTCAAGTTAGCTAGGCAGCTTGAGAGACAATGGGAGAGCATTATCAAAAGTGAGAAGTAACGATGACATTTCTGTCATCACCACCATACAACACTGGACATAAATAACATTAGCTGTTAGTGCTGCAGCATCTGTGCTGTCAAATAAACTGCTTTACGATGGAGACACAAGGAACAACACATGCTGGTATCTTCCCTACAACCATCAGGCTATTAAACACGACAACATCCAAATAGGCGCCAAACTATGTGGACATGGGGCATTATTTTTGCACTATTATTCGCTACTTATTTATCTGTTTTTTAATATAATTTTAATATTTTGTAAACATATATTCTGAACTTCTGTTGTTTATTATGGATTTTACAGAGTACTATTGAGCACTTTCTGTTGTGCTTCTGCAAAGTATGGTTTCAATATTCTGTTTTGGGACGTGTGAAGCTGCAGCCCTCCCCCTGCAACCGCACGTTGAGGGAACGGGACCCAGCGGTCTCCCCTCCCTCCCCTTCCTCCCCTCTCCCCACCCCGTCTCCCCCCTAACCCCCTCTCACTCCCCCTCCACCCCCTCCCCCCCTGTGTGTGTGGGAGGTGGTTAGCGTGCATGTGAAGCCGCAGCAACCCCCCCCCCCCCCACCACCCCCTGGGGGAAACCCCACGGGTCTGCACTTGGTCTAGTATGACAATAAAACTCTCTTGACTCTTGTTAGGTAGGGACCTGTTATTACTACTGAGGTATGTGAATAAACCTACAAAGGTTTATGCCAGCATTAAAGCAAAATAAATGTTACTATCGCTGTTGTAAATCCCAAATAAAAAAATGTATACCCTAAAACAATGTAATCTCGATAAAGCTGTCGACAATGTTGCCAAGTCTTTAATGAACTCAGTTAAACCAGCACAACACCAGTTAATTTTTACATTATTGCCGCTTATCATAAAACCCGTTCAAAGATTCTTAATGTCCACACTAATAATCCATGAAATCAGGACATAATAATGAATATAAATGTACAGTTTTCAATATAATAAAACAGTCACCAATAATTGGAAGTGAAAATTACCCAAATCCCTACTCCTTTTTACCTCTAGCCTTTGTCACTTACCCCACCTGTCTCCCAAATCAATCCCCCATCACCTGTCTCCACATTTCACTTGTGTAGGAAGGAACTGTAGATGCTGGTTTACATTGAAGGTAGACACAAAATGCTGGAGTAATTCAGTAGGACAGGCAGCATCTCTGGAGAGAAGGAATGAATGACGTTACGGGTCGAGACCCTTTAGACTGAAGAGTCGGAAGAAAGGTCTTGACCCGAAAATTCGCCCGCTCCTCCTCCCCAGAGATGCTGCCTGTCCTGCTGAGTTACTCCAGCACTTTGTATCTATCTTCCATCTATCACTTGCCAGGCTTTGGCACCTAATACGGAATCAATGGCTAATGCCCCTAATCCACGCAGCGTTTTGGTAAACCTCCTCTTCACCTTGATACTTGCCCCAGTTCTATTTTCCAGCTCATTCCCTCTCTCCCCCCACTACAATCAGTCTGAAGAAGGGTCCTGACCCGAAACGTTGCTTGTCCATTCCCTCCACAGCTGCTGCCTGACCCGCTGAGTTCCTCCAGCATCCTATGTTTGGCTCAGCATTGCAGTCTCAGCATTTGCAGTCTCTTGTGTCGTCATTAACATCACTGTTGTTTGTTCATATCAGCCGAATACTTCCAGAACCCATGACTGATTTGAATATACAAAAAAAAACATTTTTTTTACACTAAGAAAGTGACTTTGCTGGCTGAGTTTGTTCCAATGTGCTTAGCAGCCAAGTACTCTTTGTTCCTGCACTGCTGTAATGCAGGAACAGTACCAGCCAACTACAAGCTCACACAAATAGCAATGTGATAATGATCAACTTTCTGTTATTGAGGATTAAAATGACACAGGAGTTCAAGGTTCACTTCCCTGTTCTATTGTATACACAAAATATGTACATGGATTTTACAGTTGTTGTTGAGAGAGAAAATGAGACCTCATCTTGATATCTCATACAAAGCCAAGGCTCGTGTCCCCAACCCCAGGCAGTTTAGTTTAGAGATACAGATGCCCTTTCGGCCCACTGGTCCGCACCGAGCAGTGATCCCCGCACACTAACACTATCCTACACTAGGGACAATTTACACATACACCAAGCCAATTAGCCTACAAATCTGTACGTCTTTGGAGTGTGGGAGGAAACCGAAGATCTCGGGGATAACCCAATCATGTCACAGGGAGAACGTGCAAACTCTATACAGACAGCGCCCGTAGCCGGGATCGAACTCGGGTCTCCGTCACTGCAAGCACTGTAAGGCAGCACCTCTACCACGGCACCACCGTGACCGCCCTCTGGTAAACCTCCTCTGCACCTTGGCCATTGTCTGCGTCCGCTGGGTACCGCAGGGTCTTGAGTGCTTCATTGATAAAAGTAACAATGTTTTGGTTTGATATTTATATCTATAATAAATGGGCGGCACGGTGGCGCAGCGGTAGAGTTGTTGCCTCACAGCGCCAGAGGCCCGGGTTCCATCCTGACTACGGGCGCTGTCTGTACGGAGTTTGTACGTTCTCCCTGTGACTACGTGGGTTTTCTACAGGTGCTCCAGTTTCCTCCCACACTCCAAAGATGTACAGGTTTGTAGGTTAATGTCATGCAATGAAAGTTTTTCACTGTACCTCGTTACACATGACAATAAACTAAACTAAACTAAAAATTGCTTTTGGTAAAAATTGTAAATTGTCCCCAATGTGTAGGACAGTGCTAGTGTATGGCGGTGATCCCTGGTTGGCACAGTCTCGTGTGCCAAAGAGCCTGTTTCTGCACTGTATGTCTAATGTATATTCCATAGCTGTCTCCTTCGAATTACATTTTCATTGTCATTTTGTACCTATAAATAAACTTACTTAAAAAAAAAGCGGCCTAATTAAAGTCCTATAAAGCTGCATCATGACTTCCTGATACTTTAGTCAATAAAATAAAGTATTACCTTATCTCTCTGCGTGCAATCTTTGGGACTGATAGACATTGACTGTTCTCTTCCAGACTGCTCAGCACACCATCATTATTCCCTTCTTTACATTCCGGTGTCAGCCTCCTTCAAATACATCACTTCAATAAACAATAGGCAATAGACAAGAGACAATAGGTGCAGGAATAGGCCATTCGGCCCTTCAAGCCAGCACTGCCGTTCACTGTGATCATGGCGATCATCCACATTCAGTACCCCGTTCCTGCCTTCTCACCATATCCCCTGACTCCGCTATCTTTAAGAGCTCTATCTAACTCTCTTGAAAGCATCCAGAGAATTGGCCTCCACTGCCTTCTGAGGCAGTGAATTCCACAGATTCACAATTCTCTGGGTGAAAAAGTTTTTCCTCATCTCTGTTCTAAATAGCCTATCCCTTATTCTTCAACTGTGGCCCCTGGTTCTGGACTCCCCCAACATCAGGAACATGTTTCCTGCCTCTAGTGTATCCAATCCCTTAATAATCCTTAAGCAGTCTGAAGAAGGGTCTCGACCCGAAACGTCGCCTATCTCCTTCGCTCCTTAGATGCTGCTGCACCCGCTGAGTTTCTCCAGCATTTTGTGTAACCCTTAATAATCCTATATGTTTCAATAAGATCCCCTCCCATCCTTCTAAATTCCAGAGTATACAAGCCCAGCTGCTCCATTCTATCAACATATGACAGTCCCGCCATCCCGGGAATTAACCTGGTGAACCTACGCTGCACTCCCTCAATAGCACGAATGTCCTTCCTCAAATTTGAAACCAAAACTCCACTACAATACAGGTGTGACCTCACTAGGGCCCAGAACAACTGCAGAAGGAACTCTTTGCTCCTATACTCAACTCCTCTTGTTATGAAGGCCAACATGCCATTAGCTTTCTTCACTGCCTATTGTACCTACATGCTTACCTTCAGTGACTGGTGAACAAGGACTGATGAACCAGATCTCTTTGCACTTCCCCTTTTCTCAACTTGACACCATTCAGATAACAATCTGCCTTCCTGTTTTTGCCACCAGAGTGAATAACCTCACATTTATTCACATTAAACGGCATCTGCCCACTCATCCAACCTGTCCAAGTCACCCTGCATCCTCATAGCATCCTCCTCACAGTTCACATTGCCACCAAGCTTTGTGTCATCTGCAAATTTGCTAATGTTACTTTGAATCCCTTCATTTAAATCATTGATGTATTTTGTAAATAGCTGCGGTCCCAGCACCGAGCCTTGCGGTACCCCACTAGTCACTGCTTGCCATTCTGAAAGGGACCAGTTAAACTGCTAACCAATTCTCCTGTCTGCCAACCAATTCTCTTTCCATGTCAGTACCCTACCCCCAATACCATGTGCTCTAATTTTGCCCACTAATCTCCTATGTGGGACCTTATCAAATGCTTTCTGAAAGTCCAGGCACACAACATCCACTGGCTCTCCCTTGTCCATTTTCCTAGTTACATCCTCAAAAAACTCCAGAAGATTAGTCAAGCATGATTTCCCCTTCGTAAATCCTTCTTAAGATCAAATTCAATTTGCCATTTTTCTGTCCTCTGAAGCAGCCTACTGATCCTTCTGTTCCGCATTTGCCCTCTCCCTTCTCATGTTCAACCTCGTGGCCACATGTGAAGGGAGTGGGCAAATGCAAACATCCCAATCTAACGCCTACATTTGTCTAATCATTATATGGCACAGTAAGTAAGAGATCTAGCACCGAGTCCTCAGAAACAAATTAAACACGTTCAGTCACATTTATATAAAACTCTGTTGATCCTGCCACCAACACAAATTCGATTTGTATCCAGTTCCACAGATACACCAAAGAAATATACAATCACACCCCAGTCATCTCTCCCATTGGGCACAAGATACAAAAGCTTGAGAGTATCCTCCACCATATTGAAGAAAAAGCTTCTTCCCCGCTGTTATCAGACTTTTGAATGGAATTAGCAAATGCTGAGGATGTATTCCTGATCTTCCAATCTTCCTTGTTGTGGCTCTTGCACTTTTTTTTCATCTGCACTTTCCGTAGCTGTAACACCATATTCTACAAGCTGGATAGCATAAGGCAGTGGAGGCTGATTCACTGGATGTTTTCAAGAGAAAGATTTAGCTCTTATGGCTAACGGAATCAAGGGATATGGGGAAAAAGCAGGAACGGGGTACTGAGTTTAGATGATCAGCCATGATCATATTGAATGGTGGTGCTGGCTCGTAGGGCCGAATGGCCTACTCCTGCATCTATTTTTCTATATTTATATCCGAGAGAAATACACACACAATTCAGGGAAGAACATTTTTATTGTTTCCAAACCAGCTACTTCCTGGATTTCAGATATACACAAACATGCTGGAGCAGTCCCAGCAAGGGACAGGCAGCATCTCTGGAGAGAAGGGATTGGGGTTACGTTTCATGTCGAGACATCCTCTCTCCAGAGACGCTGCCTGTTCCTCGCTGAGTTACTCCAGCATTGTTGTGTCTATCTTCGGTCTAAACCAGCATCTGCCGTTCCTTCTTTACACATACTTCCTGGACTGTGTTAAAGAAGGAACTGCAGATGCTGGAGAATCGAGGGTACACAAAAGGCGGGAGAAACTCAGCGGGTGCAGCATCATCTAAGGAGCGAAGGAGATAGGCGACGTTTCGGGTCGAGACCCTTCTTCAGACTGGTCAGGGATCAGGGAAACGAGAGATATAGACGGTGATGTGGAGAGATAAAGAACAATGAATGAAAGACATGCAAAAAAAGTATCGATGATAAAGGGAACAAGCCATTGTAAGCTCTTCCTGGACTGTGTGTGTGTTGGGGATGGAGCGTGGACGCGCATGGGAGAGGCGGCGCGCGTGCCCGCGGGGCGGGGTTGCGCGCTGGTGCCCGCGGGGGCGGCGGGGGCGCGCCGGCGGTAGCAGCAGCAGCAGCAGCCGGATACATTGTGGCTCCGAAGTTGTAATGAAGTTCCACTCATGAAGTTTTCCAGCAGCCGCAGCCCGTGTGGATCGGACGCGGCCAAGCCGGGAAGATGGCTGCGAATAAGGCGAAGAAAGTTACAAAAATGGCCACGAAAGCATGTCCGGACTGTGACCAACAGGTGGGGGATCTCCGCGTTTCAGCTTTCTGCCTTTTTGTGCCGTGTGGCTGACAGGCAGACGAGATATTCCTGCAGCATTGTTCACAAACTTTACCCGGATATTTCCCATTGGATATTCGAATGACCTTGGCACTGATTTTTTTTTTTTTTAAACTATGTATTTAATTTTGAAACTGCAGGAGTGGGTGATATTGCATGATATCAAATCTCTCTTGCCTCTCCCTAATCTGGTTACCTACGCGACACGGGTATGTTGGACAATGAAGGGAATAGTTAGTATTTTGCCTGTTAATGACTGTGGGATATACAGCCCTTGAATTCATGGTCTTTATTTCATCTGAAAGTGATTATACTGCCTTGGCGTCAGTCGAATAGCATACATTTGTAAAATGTTATATCCCTCTCACATTGATTTGAAGTCTCCTATTCCACAAAGGGGCGAAGAAACTTTTAGTGGGGGGGGGGGGGGGGGAATTAAGACACTTTCAGATATTTTTTTTTTCGCATGCAGGATTGAAGCCGTCATGAGGCAAAAGCAATGCGGGCAGATCTAACAAACACGAATAGTGGGGAAGGGTTGACGAGTTAGGAGAGGCTTAATCACAACAAGGCAGTCAAAGGTTTACGCCTGGACTGTTCAAATATACATTTTGTTTTTTTTTGTTTAGCGCTGACTTCGCACTGCAAACCACGCAGCCATTTATGCTCCATTGCCTCTGGGTTTGTACGGTGTTATTTAGGCAGTTTCATTCTGCAGCCGTTTGTACAGAAAGAGTATTTTCTCCCAGGACGGACGCCAGTCCTTTTTAAAAAAAAAACTCCATTTGCATAAGAAATGTCATCTCACGTTGTGAAGAGGGAAAAAAGCAAAATGCTGCAATCTTGGCCAACTGCCTTGTCTTTATGGGTAGTCGTTCAAACGATGGAAATTACGAAATATGTTTAATCTGACCGACGTCAGTGTCATTCCATCCGTGTGAGTATAAGATATTTTAAAAAAAACGACCCAGAGCGTATAATTATTTCCACTGGTCTGTGGGCTTGCGTGCTTATATTTTAAATATATTTGTATGTAGTATAATCCCACTGCATATGTGGACGTAATCGTATCCCCCCGTGTGATTACATTTGTTTGCCTAGACGCAGGGCTGAAAGCAACGTCACGCCAATTTCAAATGTTTAATTTTTCAGATTCCAGTTGCCTGTAAGTCCTGCCCTTGTGGATTCGTTTTCATAAGTAGGAGGCTGCTGAATGCTAAACAGACTGAGAAATCACCGCCACCTAATTTAGGTAAATGCCGATGAAACCTGTCAGATTGCCGAGCAAAATGAATAGCGGGGGAGGGGGGATAAAATGAGTAAGCAACACTAATTTATCATCCATTTTTGGATTACAAATCGGTAGTTGTATTACTGGCGCTGAGACATTGGTTTCAGATTGGGCATCTTGAGCAGGGTTTTTTAATAAAACATGTTTTTTATTCACTTTTTCATTCTTAGTTGAGAGTTGAATGAAGTAATTATTCATCTAACATATGGTTGATTTGGTCATTTTGCACAATCGAGAATATTTAGCTAAAAGTTAAAATGAGTTCTTGATTTGAAAGGCATTTTGATTTTCTTTTGTGTTAAAAGAAGCAATATTTGGTTTAGTTGATCCCCTGCTGCTTGTATCCCAGGCATTGTATTGTTTGTAATGGCTGGCATATCAAAGGCATCTGTAAAGGCATTAAAGTTGGATAAAGCATTGTCCAATTGCCACCAATTCCACACACACTTCCAGAACAATATCAAACCCTTTGGTGGGAAATGCATTTTGTGTTCCTGTACATCGGCGAGACCAAACGTAGACATGGCGACCGTTTCGCTGAACACTTGCGCTCGGTCCGTCGGGACCTCACCGTTGCCAACCATCTCGGCTCCCATTCTTCCCATTCTCATTCCCATACTGACCTTTCTGTCCTGGGCCTCCTCCATTGCCGGAATAAGGCCACATGCAAATTGGAGGAACAGCACCTCATATTTCACTTGGGTAGATTACAACCCAGAGGCATGATCGTTGAATTCTCTAATTTTAAGTAACTTCTACTCTAACACTGCCCTCCCTCCCTCCCTCCCTCCCTCCCTCCCCCTGCCAACTTTCTCCATCCTGGACATTTAACCAGTTCCACGTAGGTTGGGGTTTATGATTGTCATGTCACAGGTTCTTCATCCCAACTTGCCCACACTGACCAACATGTCCCATCTACACTAGTCCCACCTGCCTGTGTTTGGCCCATATCCCTCTAAACCTGTCCTATCCATGTACTTGCTAATTGCTTCTTAAACATTGCAATACTTCCTGCCTCCTCTGGCAACTCGTTCCATGCACCCACCACCCATTGCATGAAAAAGTTACCCCTCAGATTCCTATTAAATCTGTCCCCCTTCACCTTAAACCCGTGCCCTCTGGTTCATGTGCAGCGAGGCACAGGGAAAAGCTTTGTTTTGCATTGATTCCAATCAGATCAGATATACCATACATAAATACAATCCAGTCAAACGCAAGGACAATGGGTAGAGCAAAGGGGAAGATACAGAGAGCAGAATGTAGTTCTCAGCATTGTAGCGCATCAGTTCCAGAGACAAAGTCCAATGTCCGCAATGGGGTAGAGGTGAATCGGACAGTACCCTAGCTTATGGAAGGACCGTTCAGAAGCCTGATAACAGAGGGGAAGCAGCTGTTCCTGAGTCTGGTGGTGCGCGCTTTCAAGCTTCTGTACCTTCTGTCCATGCTTGTAATAGAAGCCTATTTGCCAGTCGGACTCTCACATTCTGTGTACTTCCTGTTTCATTTTGTATTGAATGGGAATCACACCCTTGGCCACTGAAGCTCCACATAATGGAACTCCCCCAAATCTTGCTGCCTCTCTTTAAGAATTTCCTATTCCAACTTCTCTGCATCACCAAGTCTTTAGTCACCATATGTAATATCACTTTAGGCAGCATATCCATATTCATCCAAATATTCTTCTATGCAGCACCTCCAATTCTAAGAGCTGTTTGGATGGGAACAGGCCCTTCGGCCCACCTTGCCCATGCCGGCCAATTTGCCCATTGGCCCAGTCTCATTTGCACGCATTCGGGCATCCATTCCCATCCATATAGCTGTCCAAATGGCTTTTAAAAGTCATAATTGTATCTGCTTCTCTAACTTTCTCAGGCGGCTCTTTAAAAATACAAAGGGAATGGGGAAAAAAAGTTGAGTTTAATTTAGTTTAGAGATACAGCATGGAATTCGGCGCACCGGTGGAGATGCTGGAGATACACCGGTAAAAATGCTGGAGAAACTCAGCGGGTGAGGCAGCATCTATGGAGCGAAGGAATAGGTGACGTTTCGGGTCGAGACCCTGAAAGAGTCTCGACCCGTAACGTCACCTATTCCTTCATCAGTCTGAAGAAGGGTCGAGGCCGGAAACGTCACCTATTCCTTCGCTCCCTAGATGCTGCCTCACCCGCTGAGTTTCTCCGCAGCGATCCCCGCACATTAACACTATCTTACACACGCTAGGGACAATTTCTGCATGCACCAAGTCAAGTTACCTAGAAACCTGCACGTCTTTGGAGTGTGGGAGGAAACCGAAGATCTCGGAGAAAACCCACGCGGGTCACTGGGAGAACGTACAAACTCCGTAGTTGGGATCGAATCCGGGTGTCTGGCGCGGCAAACGCTATACGGCTGCAACTCTACTGCCCCAGTTGTCAGAGGTCCCTATTTGAATCTCTCCCCCTTTCACCTTAAGTCTATGCCCACTACTTTTAGAATCCTCTAGCCTGGGAAAAATACCGCGAGCGTTCACTTTACCCATGCCCTCTCACAATATCGTACACTTCAGTAAAGTGAAACCTTAGACGTTATATTAAATTAAAGATTTTAGGTAGATGGCAATGCTGGAGAAACTCAGCGGGTAAGGCAGCATCTACGGAGCGAAGGAATAGGTGACGTTTCGGGTCTCGACCCTTCTTCAGACTGATGAAGGAATAGGTGACGTTTCGGGTCTCGACCCGAAACGTCACCAACTCCTTCGCTCCAAAGATGCTGTCTCTCCCGCTGAGTTTCTCCAGCATTTTTATCTACCTTCGATTTTTCCAGCATCTGCAGTTCCTTCTTAAAGATTTTAGGTAAATCATTTGTCTCTGAACATTTACTGAGTTTCAGTTTCACGTCAGTGTATGTGTGCTAGAATCTCTTGAATATCCATTGATATAATTAAAACATAATTGTGATCTGGGCCGTGAGGACACAGCGTAGCTTTTAAAAACTGATAATGGCTCTCTCAGAATAGCTCATGGTAAATAGAGTAGTGCCCTGTATGAAAACTTGTTCTTCTGCCAACTTGAAATAATGTTTCAAATGGCTGACTTTTTTTAAACCCAATTTTTAATATTTTACAATGAATGCAGTCAGAATGCTGACGCTTAATGATTGAACTTTGCTAATAATTTCTGGTAAGTTTTAGTTTCACATGCACCATTTCAAGGTGCAGTCATATTTGGGTTACATAGAAACATAGAAACATAGAAATTAGGTGCAGGAGCAGGCCATTCGGCCCTACGAGCCTGCACCGCCATTCAATATGATCATGGCTGATCGTCCAACTCAGTATCCTGTACCTGCCTTCTCTCCATACCCCCTGATCCCTTCAGCCACAAGGGCCATGCAGCTGTACAAGTAAAAGAACACAACACAATTAAAAGAACGATAAAATTAACATAAACATCCACCACAGTGATGGAAGGCAATAAAGTTCAGTCTTCCTCCTCCTTTTGTTAATCTAGGATGCAGTAACCAGCTATTTTCCATTTTTGATATGTCAAAACACTGGAGGGAGATGAAGAGAGTTTAAAAGAGATTGTGGGCCAGATTGTGTTTCTACAGAGAGGGTGGTGGTGGAGGCAGATACCATAGTGGCTTTTGGGAGAGCTTTTAGATAGCCAAAAAAGACACAGAGTGCTGGAGTAACGCAGCGGGTCAGGCAGCATCCTTGGAGAACATGGATAGGTGACGTTTCACAGAGTGCTGGAGTAACTCAGCAGGTCAGGCAGCATCTGTAGAGAACATGGATAGGTGACGTTTCACAGAGTGCTGGAGTAACGCAGCGGGTCAGGCAGCATCTGTGGAGAACGTGGATAGGTGACGTTTCGGGTCACGATCCTTCTGTGCATGTCGTTGTTTAAATTAATCACCTTTGAGTCACTATGATGATTATATTGCCATACCTTAATGCAAGAAAATAGAAAAAGGTAAACAAAATCATTGTACCGGTTCTTTTCATCCTTCCTTGCTTATACACGGGCCATGTTAGCGAGATTGCAAATGGTTGCACAGAGCTATTGTGTTTGAGTCACACAAAATTAGTCATAGCCATTCAGCAAGGAAACAGGCCCTTCAGCCCAACTCTTCAATGCCGACAACATGCCCCATCTACGCTAGTCCCACCTGCCAACATTTGGCCAATATCCCTCCAAATCTTTCCTATCCATGTACCTGTTCAAGTGCATTTAAAACACTGCTTGCCTCAGCTGCCTCCTCTGGCAGCTCATTCCATACACCCACCACCCTCTGTGTGAAAAGGTTTCCCTGGGTTCCTTTGAAATCTTTCCCCTCTCACCTTATACCAATGTCCTCTGGTACTTGATTTCCCCAACTCTGGTAAAAGACTCTGTGCATTCAACCTATCTGCTTCCCTCATCATTTTATATATGTCTATAAGATCTCCCCTCATCCTCCTGCATTCTAAGGAAGGAAGGAGCCTGCTCAACCTCTCCCTTTAGCTCAGGCGCTCAAGTCCTGGTAACATCTTCGTACATGCAGCAAGGAGCTAGACAACTGACTGATGGTCCTTATTGCAAGCGGGACGGGCAGCTTCTCTGGAGATAAGGAATAGGTGACGTTTCGGGTCAAGACCGCTCTTCAGACTGAGAGTCGGGGGAGTGGGAGATACATAGACACGGAAGTTTGAAGGTCTGAGAACGTGACTTTAAAGGGGATGGAGATCAAGGGAAGTGTAGAAAAAGATCATTGTTAGCTGGGAGAAGGCAACAACAAAGCAAACAGAGATTAAATGTAGTCGGAGACAGTCAGACTGGTCAGAGAACTGGGGTGGGGAGGGGATGGAGAGAGAGGGAAAGCAAGGGTTACTTGAAGTTAGAGAAGTCAATATTCAAACCGCTGGGGTGTAAGCTGCCCAAGCAAAGTGATCGCTGAGCCTGCTCTTGGTCTCACCGAAATATCGGAGTCCATACCTGGAACAGCGGCTACGGTAGATGAGGTGGGAGGAGATGGCAAGTGGACCTCTGCCTCACGTGACCAGCTAGTTGCGGAGGGAACGGCCTCTGCGGAAAGCGGAACGGCGTGGAGAAGATGTGGCTAGTGTAACACATGAGAAGGTGGCTAGTATAACGCATGAGAGAGTGGAAGTTGAAACACAAGGAACTGCAGATGCTGGAGTCTTCAGCAAAACACAAAGGGCTATAGAAGGAAAAGAAAACATATTGTTTAAATTTAATGTACACCATCTGTGGAAACTATTGAAACCTGGTTTATCAATAGTTGTGCGTGAATCTAACAACTGTAGGGCAGCAGCTTTGGCCTGTTTTCTCGTGTTTACTTCGACACACGTAAGTTTCCGTGTGAGGGCTTCCTGTACGTTTATTCACACTTTCATCTTTTATATTTTACGGTGAAAGAAAGAGGGGAAATCCCTCCTGAGTAATCTATGGTGATCGAGGATTTCAGCTATTCAAGTGCAGAAGTTATGCAGTTGACGTTTAATCTCGCAAAATAATTGCATATTAAGTTGAGATCTGATAGTTTCTGATCTTCATTATTTGGATCAATTAATGTGATTTAATTTGGTGAGCTCCGATTGGAGGGTTTGAGTTATAAGAGCTGCCTCAGGCAAGTGGGATTAGTAGAGGTTGTTCGAGTGGTCACATGGGCACTTTTAGACTAGATTACAGAGATACAGCGCAGAAACCGGTCCTTTGTCCCACAAGAGTCCACGTCAAGCAGTCATCCCTCCACTCCAGTACTATCCTACACACTAGGGACAATTTCTAGAAGCCAATTAGCCTTTACATCTTTGGAGTGTGGGAGGAAACCGGAGCACCCGGAGAAAACCCACGCAGGTCACAGGGAGAGCGTACAAACTCTGTACAGACGGCACCCATAGTGAGGATGGAACTTGGGTCTGTGACGCTGTGAGGCAGCGACTATAGCGCTGCGAACACCCACAAGGCCAGTCGACCGGCCTATTTCTGAGCTCTGCAATCTATAACTCTGTAGCATGACATCCAGTTATTTTTTCTGTATTGGAAGTCAGCAGGTGATCTTTGAGAGGAACTGCAGATGCTGGGATCTTGAGTAAAACACAAATGCTGGAGCAATTGAGCTGGTCAGGCAGCATCTGTGGAGGGAATGGACAGACAAAGTTCTGGGTCGGGACCCTTCTTCAGTCTGTTTGATATGTAACCTGGTTAGTGGTAAAGTTTTACCAAGCAAGATGCTGGAGTTTGCTGGATAAATTTGTTGTTTCCACAAGGCAAAGTTTAGACAAGTTACTCCAGCATTTTGTGTCTATCTTCAGTATAAACCAGCAGTTATGGTTCCTTTCTTCACATCCCAAAGACGTGCAGTTTTGTAGGTTAATTGGCTTCTGTAAATTGCCTCTCGTGTGCAGGGAGTGGATGAGAAAGTGGGATAACGTAGAACTAATGTGAGCGGGTGATCGATGGTTGACGTGGTCTCATTGGACCGTAAGGCCTGTTTCTATGCTGTTGCTAAATTAAACTTACAGGTTTATAAAGGTGTAAGAAGGAACTGCAGATGCTGATTTAAACTGAAGATAGACACAAAATGCCGGAGTAACTCAGCGGGGACAGGCAGCATCTCTGGAGATAAGGAATGGGTGATGTTTCTGGTCGAGACCCTTCTTCATACAGATGTCAGGAGAGTGGGAGATACGTAGGTAAGGAAGATAAAAGTGTGAAAACATGACAAAGGGAATGGAGATCAAGGAGAATGTAGAATAGATTTTTTTTTTTAAAGAAGGAACTGCAGATGCTGGAGAATCGAGGGTTACACAAAAAGCTGGAGAAACTCAGCGGGTGCAGCAGCATCTAAGGAGCGAAGGAGATAGGCGACGTTTCGGGTCGAGACCCTTCTTCAGACTCTGTAGAATGTAGAATAGATCTGGGAGAAAGGTAACAACAAAGCAAACAGATAAAATGTAATTTGAGACAGTCAGACTGTCGGAGACCTGGGAAGGGGAGGGATAGAGAGAGGGGGGAAAGCAAGGGCTACTTAACATCGACTTCTCTAACTTCAAGTAACTGTTGCTTTCCTTAACAGGAATTGAATATATATATTTTAATTTATACAGATCATGTTTTTTAAAATTATTGTAATGAAAAATCTGCACAAATTATAATGTTCACTTTAAATTTGACACTAGGGACATGTACCAAAAATAACAGGGTTGAAATAAGCATATAATTTAGTATTCGCAAATTTTCTTTTTACGACCCTGTTTTTACTAGATTATAGTGAGTTAACTTCTATTACAGTTTTTGAAATATGAACTTGAACTGTTGAAGGAATTTTCAAACATAGAATGTTATATACGACAGCACAAGGAACAGGCCCTTCGGCCCACAAAGTCCATGCTGAACATGAAACCAAGCACAGTGCTGCATGGTTGCTGCCTCACAGCGCCAGAGACCCGGGTTCGATTCTGACTATGGGTGTTGTCTGTATGGAGTTTGTACGTCCTCCCTGTGACCTGCGTGGGTTTTCTCCGGGTGCTCCGGTTTCCTCCCACGCTCCAAAGACGTGCAGGTTTGTAGGTTAATTGCCTTCTGTAAATTGTCCCCAGTGTGTAGGATAATGCTAGTGTACGGGCGATTGCTGGTCCGTGTGGGCCAAAGGGCCTGTTCCCATGCTATATCTCTGAATAAACTATTCTCATCTGTCTGCTCATGATCCATATCCCTCCATTCCCTGCATTTCCATTTGAGCCATCTAAAAGTCGTATCTGCCTCCACCACACCTCTGGCAGTGTGTTTCACCCTCATCTGTGTACAAATAAATAATAAAAACTCCCCTGCGCATCTCCGTTAAACCTTGCCCTTCTCACCATAAAACTCTGCCCTCGTGTCTTCTACATTTTCACTCTATGAATAAAGGTCCTAACTTTGTTCCCTCTCTATCCCCTCATAATTGTATATACTCGTCTCAACTTTCAACGTTACAGAGAAAACAATTCAAGTCACAGAGTCATGCAGCACAGAAACAGGCCCTTCGGCCCAACTCGTCCATGATACCCCACTATCCATGTACCTGTCCAAATGTCTTTTAAATTCTGTTTTCGTCCCTGCTATGACTACCTCCTCTGGCAGCTCGTTCCCTATCCCCACCACCCTCTGTGTGGAAAAAGTCTTTCCCATCTGGCTTTAAACTTATGTTTCCTGGTTCTTTATTTCTATTGTCTGTCCAACTACTCCTTGTAGCTAATTCTCTTTAATCTAGGCAAAATTCAAGTTATTTTAGCAGCTAGTTTTAAAATCTATCAACACGGGTATGGTTGTATGTTTAGAGTTTGGATTCAGGTTCCAGATTGACATAAACTGGGCAGCTTTGCTGTTGAAAGAACATTATTGAGGATGTTGCCGGGACTTGAAGGGCCTGAGCTATAGAGGTAGGTTGGGCAGGCTAAGGCTTTATTCCTTGGGGTGATCTTATAGAGGGGTATAAAATCATGAGGGAATAGATACGGTGAATGCACAGAATCTTGTATCCAGGTTAGGGGAATCAAGAACCAGAGGACATACGTTTGAGGTGAGGGAGGTAAGATTTAATCAGCCATGATCATATTGAATGGAGGTGCTGGTTCGAAGGGGCAACCGGCCTACTCCTGTACCTATTTTCTATGTTAATGGGAATCTGAGAGGAAAGTTTTTCACACAGAGGGTGGTGGTTGAATGGAACGAGCTGCCAGAGAGGGATGTTACGGCAGCAACAATAACAAGATTTAATAGACACTTGGGCAGGTGCATGGATGGGAATGGTTTGGAGGGATTTGGGCCTCATGTGGGCAGGTGGGACTAGTGTAGATGGGGCATCTTGGTTGATTTTTCTTGAGGGGCCTGTTTCCGTGCTGTATAACTCTGTGACGTTGACCTGAGATCTATGATGGACGGTTTCCATCTCGCATCATTTCTATGGAATGTAATTGCCAGAACGCTTGTGTGATTTGAGTAACGAGCTCGCATTTTGTGGACAGACAACAAGTCAGTGGCTAAGAGGAGGAGGACAGAAAGAGCGCGTCGGGAGAAAGCCAATTCTCCTCTCACCAAAGATCTGGAAAACCGAAAGCGGTCTCGATCGGAGAGCCACTCCGAACAAATTCGGCGGCGGCGAGGCCGGCCCAAAACTGGCCCCAGCAAAAAACACGATGACGATAAAGGTAAAATGGTCACGGTCCTGACATGGTGGCGATCGCTGGCCTTGAACATTCCTGCGTTGTTAGATTCATTGCTTACAATTTCATAAGTGATAGGAACAGAATTAGGCCATTTGGCCCATCATGTCTACTCCACCATTCAATCATGGCTGATCTATCTCTCCCTCCTAACCCCATTCTCCTGCCTTCTCCCCATAACCCTTGACACCCATACTAATCCATCTATCTCTGCCTTAAAAATATCAATTGACTTGGCCTCCACAGCCTTCTGTGGCAAAGAATTCCACAGATTCACCACCCTCTGACTAAAGAAATTCCTCCCCATCTCTTTCCTGGAGGAATGACGTTTTATTCTGAGGTGGTGGCCTCTGGTCCTAGACTCTCCCACTAGTGGAAACATCCTCTCCACATCCACCTCTTCCAGGCCTTGGTTATGGAGTAAATATCGTACACAACAGAAGTGGGTCTTTCAGGCCAACTTGCCCATGCTGACCAAAACTAATCCCATTTGCCTGCATTTTGCCCATATCCCACTTCATCTTTCCTATTATACAGTGTAGGAATTAGAGACTTTGATTTTTTTAGAAATGTTAGTTTCTATAGTCATACCGCACAGAAACAAACCCTTCAGCCTGACCACTGACCAAGGTGCCCTTCCAAACTAGTTCCATTTGTCTTTCTAGGGCCACCAGCCAACAAAGGAATTGAGTTGATCTTGGAATATTAATTCATTATCTTCTTGTTACCATCGGTATCGCTGCCTTTGGTCAATAGTTTAATCAATTTGTTTTTGCTTAGCTATCCTCCGTTCCTGAAGCAGTTGATTCATTGATTGATTGAAACTGGAAATTGCAGCACAGAAACAGGCCCTTCGGCCCACCGAGTCCGTGCCGACCATCGATCACCCGTTCACACTAGTTCTATGTTATCCCACTTTCTCATCCACTCCCTACACACTAGGGGCAATTTACAGAGGGCCAATTGATTTACAAACTTGCACCTTCTTTGGGGTGTGGGATGAAACCGGAGCACCCAGAGGAAACCCACGCGGTCACGGGGAGAACGTGTAAACTCCACGCAGGCAGCACCTTGGGTCAAGATCGAGCCCGGGTCACCAGTGCTGCGAGACAGCAGCTCTACCCGCTGCGCCTGTGCAATTCTGGGCTTCTAATAGTGTATCATTCCACTGTAGCAGAAATCTCTCTGAATGTACCCAGGAATCAGCAGGGAATGGGTAACGCATGGCAATGCAAATACATGCTTTCTATTCTAATTGCTTCCAGTATCTCTAAACTAAACTACATATCCAAACCCTGGCATGTTGTAGAATGCTGCAAGATGCATCATTTTTCCTTGAACTATGCCACAAGAATGCGCAAATCTAACCACATGTTGGTCATGAAATATTTTTGAAAAATTTCCTTTCAGTAAAATTGCAGATCCTTTTGAACAAAAGAATAATCTCATCTGAAGAAGGGTCCAGATCCAAAACGTCACCTATCCATGTTTTCCAGAGATGCAGCCTGACCTGCTGAGTTACTTCAGCATTTTTTGTAAAACAGCATCTGCAGTTCCAAGAGTATTTATTTAACAATTTCCCATGTATGAATTCTCCATTAGCAGTCTTTCCTCTCACGGTGGTTTTCAAAGGTACTGTCATGAACTAGAGTGATACAGTCTGGCAACAGACCAACTAGTCCCACCTGCCAGCATTTGGTCCATATCCCTCCAAGCTTGTCCTATCCATGCACCTGTCTAACTGCTTCTCAGATGTTGGGATAGTCCCAGCCTCCACTACTTCCTCTGGCAGCTTGTTCCATACACCCACCGCCCTTTGTGTGAAAAAGTTACCCCTCAGATTCCTATTAAATCTTTTCCCCTTCACCTTAAACCCATGTCCTCTGGTCCTCGATTCCACTTCTCTGGGCAAGAGAGTCTGTGCATCTACCGGATCTATTCCTCTCATGATTTTGTACACCTCTATAAGATCACCCCTCATCATCCTGCGCTCCAAGGAATAGAGTCCCAGCTCACATTCACTAGCTCACACCCTCTAGTCTTGGCTACATCCTCGTATCTCCGGCAGTCTGGTCATTTACAAGGTGACTCTGAACCATTTCTGTGGAGCGGGTGGGATTAAGTGATAAAGTTGTTGTGTAAGTTTCAGACCTTGGGAAGATCGCAGTTGTTTTTGATTTGACCTTCGTAGAAGTATATCAAATTATCAGAGACATAGATAGGGTGGACAGTCAGAACCTTTCTCACCTGGTGGAAATAGTAAAGACTGGAGGGTGTGGCGTTAAGGTTGAGAGGGGGGAAAGTGTAAAGGATATGTGTGGGGAAAGTTTTATTACACAGAGGGTGGTGGGCACCTGGAACGTGCTGATGGGGCTGGTGGTGGAGGCAGATACGATAGTGGTGTTTAAGAGGCTTTTGGATGGCCACATGGATATGGAGCGATATGGATCGTGTGCACGCAGATGGGATTAGTGTAACAACGTCATGTTCAGCATGGGCTTTGTGGGCCTGGAGCTCTGGAGAGAAGGAATAGGTGACGTTTCGGGTCGAGACTCTTCTTCAGACTGAGAGTCAGGGAAGAGGGGAGCGAGAGATACGAAAAGTTATAAAGAGCCAAAATGTCACCCATTCCTTTTCTCCAGAGATGCTGCCTGACCCACTGCGTTACTCCAGCTTCTCCTGGGCCGATGGGCCTGTTCCTGTGCTGTACTCTCCCACCTTCTATGCCCGACTTTTCACCGTTTGTTTTCCAGAAAGGCAAGAGAAAGAGGTCGACGTCTACGCCAGTCTCTCGGACGAGAGAGCCTTTGTATTCTCAGTGGCACTGGCAGAAATAAACAGAAAAATTATCAATCAAAAATTAATTCTTTGACAAAGCGTGGACAAGTGGGATACAAACCACAACTCAGGATTCAGACTCTAGCTCGGTGTATTCCACCAAGGCGGACTTTCTACCGAGGCATTTCCAGCAATATGGTGGAAAGCCAGAGCTTGCTCACTGTTGGATGGCTATTTGTAACGGCAGAGCTTTCAGACGCCGTGGATGTGGGCATGCAGTCACGTGAACTTGTACACCAAAGCGGAAGCAGACAATGCTTTGAATTCCAATCCCAATTTTGTACAAGAGTAACGCAGCGTTGAACTTTGGAAGAGTAACGTGGTCGATGCATTGACTATGAAACGGGTGAAGCATAGGAATTAGTTTCTTCCTCCATTAACTTCAGCAGATGACTTTGAGGTCGAACAAAGAAAGGGAACCTGTGTTGTTCCTCTTGTATATTTGGAAGAGATCGAGAAATGATGACTTCTTGTTTCAGATGCACGTTCTTTCTGTATTTTACCTTATTTATGATGTTGGTGTAATTAGTCTAAACACTGCAAATAATCATAAAATACTATAATAAAAAGTCTTAAGTTTCATACATCTTTTGATCCATTTTCAACTGTAGTATATTTTAACTATTGTAGTATGACTTTAGCATAAATCTATCCCAGGGATATCTTGCACATGGTCTGACAATGTTTGGAGGTCTGATGATTTTTTGTCTGTAATAAATACATTTATATACAATGATGTGTGGCGTAAATGGATGCAGAGCGTAAAGTCTTGAAGTAAGATGCTCCACTTGCAAACTTGCCTCAGTCTGATTTCTGTCATACAGAACGGAAACTGGCCCTTCGACCCAACTTGCCCATGCCCACCAAGGTGGCCCGTCTACACTCGTCCCACCTGGCCGCGTTTGGCCCATATCCCTCCGAACCTTTCCTGTCCCATGTACCTGTCCAAATGTCTTTTAAATGTTGACACAAGGAACTGCAGGTGTTAGTTTACAAAATAAAGACACAAAGTGCTGGAGTAACTCAGCGGGTCAGGCAGCATCTGTGGAGAACGTGGATAGGCAATAATTTGGGTTGGGAACCTTCTTCAGCCTTCTGTCTTTTAAATGTTGTTAATTGTACCTATATTGGCTCCCCCCTCTGGCAGCTCGCTCCTATATGGAACAGTTCCCTCTGTGTGAAAAGTTGCCCTTCAGGTTTTTATGAAATCTTTCCCCTCATCTTAAACCTGTATTCTCTGGCTCTTGTTTCCCCACTCTGGATAAACGACTACATTCGCCCTGTTTATTCCCCTTGTGTTTTTGTACACGTCTATATAACTTCTCCCCCTCCTGTGCTGGCGCTGTGAGGCAGCAGCTCTACCTGCCGCGCCACCTTGCCGCCTCATCCAATTCATTGACACATGATGAAAGAATGTGTCGACTGGGCAACTTCTTGCCTATGGCACAGCCTAAATTTGTAGGACAACTTGTTCTATTTGATCTTATTTGCTTGTGCACGCCGGGTTGATTGCATTGGTTGAAAGGTTGCACCCGTTGAACAATGGCACGCGTGCAGTGGGGGAGGGTTTGCCGGGCCTGGCGCCATTTGTCAGCGGTGCCGCCAGCCGGCCGCTGCCTCCCCCCCACCCCCACCCCCACCCACCGCGCAGTCGCAGACCCGCCGGCAACCTTGCCAAGTGCGCATGTGCCGCAGGCAACAACCCCAAGTGAGTATGTTTGCATTTAACCCCATTTGTTCGTTACTGTGAACCATCTCTGCCGACTGGGCAACTGTGAAAAAGTGTTTCCTCATCTCCGTTCTAAATGGTTTACTCCTTATTCCTAAACGGTGGCCCCTGGTTCTGGACTCCCCCAACATCGGGAACATGTTTCCTGCCTCTAGTGTGTCCAAACCCTTAATAATCTTATATGTTTCAATAACATCGCCTCTCATCCTTCTAAATTCCAGCGTATACAAGCCCAGCCGCTCCATTCTCTCAGTCATAGTCAAACAACATAGAGATGGGCCCTTCGGCCCAACTTGCCCACGCTGACCAACATGTCCCAGCCACACTAATCCCAGCTTGGTCCTTATCCCTCTAAACCTATTCTCTCCATGTACCTATCTAAATGTTTTTTAAACATTGTGAGAGTACCTGCCTCAAATGTTAACACAGTCCACATGCAGTACCTACCACCCTTCATTGGACTTCATCTTGCACTAGAATTATTCTCTAATGTTTAGAATTCTCATTCTTGCACTTAAACATGTATCAGTACACAATGGACGGCTCGATTGTAATCTTGTATAGTCTTTCTGCTGACTGGTTAGCCCGCAGCAAAAAGCTTTTCACTGTGACTGAAAAACTATAAACTAAACACCTTTGTGTAAAAAAACTTGCCACTGATTCCTATCAAATATTTCCCCTTGCTCTAAACCTGTGCCTTCTGGTTCGTGATTCCCCAATTCTTGATTAAAAAAACAAGCGTTTGCTCAATCTGTTCCTCTCGTGATCTGATACACTTACGCTTCTTGAAGATGATTTAAGCCCTGTCCCACAGTACGAGTTCATTCCAAGAGCTCGTACTGTGGTAAAAATCAAACTCGTGGTAAGCACGGAGAAAGAATGTAGCGGGTACGTCGGAGCTCGTGGACGTCACTTAGCGGCTCGTAACGCTAACGGCAGGTTCTCGGGAAGACTCTCTAAGGGCAGGAAAGCACGGGAAGACTCGTGAAGATTTTTCAACATGATGAAAAATGCCCACGAGAGCCGAGTACCGACGAGCGGCCATTACCGTAAATCTCCGAGTTCGAATCAGGACAAACTCGGGAGAGCTCTTGGAATGAACTTGTACCGTGGGACAGGGCTATAAGTGCCAGGAACATTTTTCATGACAATCTCATGGCTTAATGTTCATTTAGATCAGGGATCGGCAGCCCGGTAACCCGAAATCATCCGGCCCGCAGGCGTATTTTTTTTTCAATTAGTTTTCGCGACCTGGGAACTGTGGCTAGTCCCGGGGACATGAGCTGATCTGGGAACTGCAGCTAGTCCCGGGGCACGCAGGCAACCTGGGAACTGCAGCTAGTCCCGGGGCACGCAGGCAACCTGTGAACTGCCGAAAACGAATTGAAAAACATGTCAAAACGAATGCGAAAAACAACACCAAGTGTCACACTGTGGCGATATATGTGGCCCGCCATCCGCTCACAGACATGGGTCCTGGCCCCTAAGCAGAACAAGGTTGCAGGCTCCTGATTCAGACCATGGCACGCTTATTAAAAAAACTCTTTGCAACTATAAACCACATGACATTTTGTGACCTCTGAAAACATTGATGCGGCGCCTCATACACAGGGCAAATTCTTATTAATTTTGTATTATTCTGTATTTACTTATTGTCGTAAGCTACCTGAGAACTTCCCCCAACACTCAAGCTGTCGTTTGACATCTGCAGGGAATGTCCAACCGCTACATCACTTGCAAGATTAAATATTTGTTAGAATTGTTCAAGGGAATGTCGCGGAAAAGAATGTATTTGAAAAGATGCATCACAGCGGCGCATCGGGTGGAGCCGCTTCCACACGGCGCCTGACCTCGGGTGCTGTCTGTGTGGTGTTTGCATGCTCTTCCTGTGACCACGTGGGTTTCCTCCGGGTGCTCTGATTTAATCCTCCGTCCCAGAGACATCCCAAAGATTGTTGATCAGTGCAGGTGTCAGAGGTTATGGGGAGAAGGCAGGAGAATGGAGTTTGGAGGGAGAGATAGATCAGCCATGATTGAATGGTGGAGTAGACTAGATGGGCCGAATGGCCTAATTTTACCCCTATCACTTGACCTCATGACGTGTGGGTTTGCAGGTTAATTGGCCAACTGCAAATTGCCTCTAGTGTTTGGAGAGTAGATGATAAAGTGGGGTGACAGAATTAGTGTCAGCATGGACTCAGAGGGCCAAAGTGCCTCTGAATGAAACGTAACATTATTGCTGATGAACAGCTCTACAACAGGTTGGAACAGATTCTAATTCAGCCCGGGGTTTCATGCCAGAACTGCACAGTGTAACATTATCATGTGGTTAATAATTATGTTCATCTCATTTACAAAAATGGAAATCATTTCATGCCAGTGTGCTTTCATAAGGAATGAAACCAAGTAACAAATATGTGCACGGTAAGATGGGTTTCCACCTCTGCGAAGGAGGGAAATCTTGCATTAAAATTACAGGCCTCAGAATAGGGGCCTAATTCTTGAAAACAGATGAACAATGTCTCCTGCAGCATGTTATACTGTTGCTGTGCTAGTTATAGACCTGTAGCAAGTTAACAAAGAACGCCAGTGTATTCATTTCACAGGCTGAGCTTCTGCGACATTCACTGTATATTTGGGAATGTTCATCGGAACGTTTCACGCAGCAGGGGGATGTATATTAAACGCAAGCAGGCGAGAAGCAGCACATTCATACCGCACTCAGTTTGTTTTTGGGGAGAGTGAAAATAAGCAGGCTTTTTTTTCCAAGTGTTGGAATTTTAATAATTCTAACTGCTTGTTTCTGCTGCAAAAAAGTGAATGCATGTTCCTATAAAGTTGAGGAAATAGACAAAATAAGTTTAGTTTAGTTTAGAGACACAGCGCGGAAACAGGCCCTTTGGCCCACCGAGTCCGCGACGACCAGCGATCCCCGCACATTAACACTATCCCTCATTCCCTGCATATCCACATGCCCGTCTAATACCCTCTTAAACGCCACCATCGCCTCTGCCTCCGCCACCCCCACCCCTGTCAATGCGTTCCAGGCCCCCACTACCCATTGTGTAAAAGGAATTGCTCCACACATCTCCGTTATACCTCGTCCCTCTCACCTTATAGCCTATGGGGCGGCACGTAGAGTTGCTGCCTCCCAGCGCTTACAGCGCCAGAGACCCGGGTTCGAAAGGTTCCCTCTGCTTCCTTCCATGGAGCCAATTTGCTATCCATGCTGCCTGACCCGCTGAGTTACTCCAACACTCTGTGTCTTTTTTTTTGTAATTCCAGCATCTTCAGTTCCTTTTACCCACATTTAACTATTTAAATATTCTGCTCGATCTATAATGATATGGCTCCAGATTTGAATATGTTTCCACGCAACCAATATTTATACATTTTTGATAGCAATTAAAATATTTGCATACTGGTTATTAACCAAGGGGGAAGAAAATTATGAACACAGTGCTGGAGTAACTCAGCGGGTCAGGCAGCATCTGTGGAGAACATGGATAGGTGACGTTTCACAGAGTGCTGGAGTAACTCAGCGGGTCAGGCAGCATCTGTGGAACTAATGGATAGGTGACGATTCAGGTTGGAACCCTTCTTCAGATCTGTATTGGAACAGACTAAATGTAATAAAAAGGGACTGGTTGGTACAACAGTCAGTGTTTACAACATATTGAAATGGTTCTGGTTTTTGTCCATGATTGCGAGCATCGTTCCAGCTCACAACTCCAGACGTTTGCAGTGAATTTATCAATGATTAATTCAGCTGCAGAGAAATAAAATGGGAACTTGGACCTGGGTCCTGCCCTTTATTAAATTCATCTGTTTTTTATTTAAACAAAGTGCATTAACTCGAGGATGAGTGTGAAATGGCTCGCAGGCTGCAAGCGTAGACCTGTGCAGAACCACATTGCCAGCCTGCCTGGGAATGAGATTTTGTGACGTTGCAGTTATGGTAGCAACAATCAGCACATATATGAAAAGTTAACTTGCCGCAGGCCTCGACACATCGAGAACTTGAAACCAGACAGCGAGTTGCAAAGCATTATAACTGATGCCTTAAAAAATCCCACATGCAAAAAAGGGATGAAGAATTAAAACCATGTCGGATTGGAAGAGACAACTTTAAAGTGAAGGTAGACACAAAATGCTGGAGTAACTCAGCGGGACAGGCAGCGTCTCTGGAGAGAAGGAATGGGTGATGTTTCGGGTCGAGACCCTTCTTCAGAAGTGGATGGTATGTGGATAGGAAGGATTTAGAGGGATATGGACAGACGCAGGCAGGTGGGACTAGCGTAGATGGGGCACCTTGGTTGGCATGTGTGGGTGGGGCCGAAGGGCCTGTTTCCGTGCAGTATGACTCCATGAAGCTAAATATTCATGCAAGGAGCAGCATTGATAGGTGGTGAGGTTTTGAGTGGGACTGGGTAAGAGAGTGGTCTTACACACACCAGCCACCTGCTTTGACATAGTCCCCATGTTAGTTTAGTTCAGGTTAGAGATACTGCACGGAAACAGGCCCTTCGGCCCTCTGAGTCCACGCCGACCACTGATCCCCGCACACTAACACTATCCTACACACACTGGAGGCAATTTTATATTTATACAGAGCCAATTAACCTACAAGCCTGTACGTTTATGGAGTGTGGGAGAAAACCGAAGATCTCAAAGAAAATCTACGCAGGTCATAGAAACATAAGAATAGGTGCAGGAGTAGGCCATTCGGCCCTTCGAGCCTGCACCGCCATTCAATATGATCATGGCTGATCATCCAACTCAGTATCCCGTACCTGCCTTCTCTCCATACCCCCTGATCCCTTTAGCCACAAGGGCCACATCTAACTACCTCTTAAATATAGCCAATGAACTGGCCTCAACTACCTTCTGTGGCAGAGAATTCCAGAGACTCACCACTCTCTGTGTGGCAAATGTTTTTCTCATCTTGGTCCTAAAAGACTTCCCCCTTATCCTTAAACTGTGACCCCTTGTCCTGGACTTCCCCAACATCGGGAACAATCTTCCTGCATCTAGCCTGTCCAACCCCTTAAGAATTTTGTAAGTTTCTATAAGATCCCCCCTCAATCTTCTAAATTCTAGCGAGTACATGCCGAGTCTATCCAGTCTTTCTTCATATGAACCCATCCCAGGAATCAGGCTGGTGAACCTTCTCTGTACTCCGTCTATGGCAAGAATGTCATTTCTCAGATTTGGAGACCAAAACTGTACGCAATACTCCAGGTGTGGTCTCACCAAGACCCTGTACAACTGCAGTAGAACATTCCTGCTCCTATACTCAAATCCTTTTGCTATGAATGCTAACATACCATTGGCTTTCTTCACTGCCTGCTGCACCTGCATGCCTACTTTCAATGACTGGTGTACCATGACACCCAGGTCACGTTGCATCTCCCCTTTTCCTAATCGGCCACAGTCTACTTTCCTGTTTTTGCCATCAAAGTGGATAACCTCACATTTATCCACATTATACTGCATCTGCCATGCATTTGCCCACTCACCCAACCTATCCAAGTCATCCTGCAGCCTCCTAGCATCCTCCTCACAGCTAACACTGCCCCCAGCTTAGTGTCATCTGCAAACTTGGAGATGTTGCATTCAATTCCCTCGTCCAAATCATTAATATATATTGTAAATAGCTGGGGTCCCAGCACTGAGCCTTGCGGCACCCCACTAGTCACTGTCTGCCATCCTGAAAAGGACCCGTTCACTCCTACTCTTTGCTTCCTGTCTGCCAGCCAGTTCTCTATCCACATTAATACTGAACCCCCAATACCGTGTGCTTTAAGTTTACATACTAATCTCATATGTGGGACCTTGTTGAAAGCCTTCCCAAAGTCCAGATATAACACATCCACTGGTTCTCCCTAATCCACTCTACTAGTTACATACTCGAAAAATTCTATAAGATTCGTCAGACATGATTTACCTTTCATAAATCCATGCTGACTTTGTCCAATGATTTCACCACTTTCCAAATGTGCTGCTATCCCATCTTTAATAACTGACTCTAGCAGTTTCCCCACTACCGATGTTAGACTAACTGGTCTGTAATTCCCCGTTTTCTCTCTCCCTCCCTTTTTAAAAAGTGGGGTTACATTAGCTACCCTCCAATCCTCAGGAACTACTCCAGAATCTATAGAGTTTTGAAAAATTATCACTAATGTATCCACTGTTTCTGGGGCTACTTCTCTGGGATGCAGCCTATATGTCCCTGGGGATTTATCGGCCTTTAATCCATTCAATTTACCTAACACCACTTCCCTGCTAACCTGGATTTCACTCAGTTCCATCTCATTTGACCCCCGGTCCCCTGCTATTTCCAGCAGATTATTTATGTCTTCCTTAGTGAAGACAGAACCAAAGTAGTTATTCAATTGGTCTGCCATGTCCTTGTTCCCCATGATCAATTCACCTATTTCTGACTGCAAGGGACCTACATTTGTTTTAACTAATCTTTTTCTCTTCACATATCTATAAAAACTTTTGCAGTCAGTTTTTATGTTCCCTGCCAGTTTTATTTCATAATCTATTTTCATGTTCCTAATTAATCCCTTAGTCCTCCTCTGCTGGATTTTGAATTTCTCCCAGTCCTCTGGTAGGCTGCATTTTCTGGCTAATTTAATAATAATAATAATAATAATAATAATGCATTTTATTTGCTGGCGCCTTTCTGGACACCAAAGGACACCGTACAGGACATAACATCACAATACATTATCAATATTAAAATCAAGTTGATTAAAAACAAAAAACAAAAAAAAACAAAAAATACACAAAACATTTTAAGTCATTAAAATCAGGGTGAACATGGTGGAAGTTATGTTGGGTATGCTAATCTAAACAGGTGTGTTTTGAGTTGTGATTTGAATTTATCGATAGTGTCCAGGTGACAATGGGAGGTGGGAGAGTGTTTCAGAGACGTGGGGCAGAGCAGCTGAAGGCTCTGGCACCCATGGTGCTGAGTCTAAATGTGGGGACAGTTAAACTTGCAGCTGAGGAGGAAGGAAGTGACCGGGAAGGAGTGTATGGTAGCAGCAGGTCAGAGAGGTATTGGGCAGCAAGGTGGCGTAGGGCTTTGAAGGTCAGCAGTAAAATCTTGTCGTTAATCCGGTGGTGCACAGGGAGCCGGTGGAGCTGAGTGAGGATGGGTGTGATGTGGTCCGATGATCTGGCGCGGGTGATGAACCGGGCTGCAGAGTTCTGAATGCATCGGAGGCGATGAAGAAGTGTATTGGAGGTGCAAGTGAGGAGGGCGTTGCAGTAATCGATGTGGGATGTGACCAGAGCGTGGAAGAGGACTTTTATATTGTCTTTGGAGAGGGAGGGGCGGAGTCTGGAGAAGTTGCGGAGATGAAAGTATGCAGAGCGTGTGATATTGCTGATGTGGGGGCTAACGGAAAGTGTACTGTCCAGAATGACGCCGGGACTTTTGACATGGGACGAGGTGGGTATGGGTGAGCCATCTACTGAAATGGTGAACAGGTAGGTTTTGGAGAGTGTGGACTTTGAGCCAATTAGCATGATTTCTGTTTTATTTCCATTGAATTATTGAATTTGTACGCTTCATCTTTTGTTTTGATACTATCCCTGATTTCCCTTGTTATCCACGGATGCACTACCTTCCCTGATTTATTATTTTGCCAAACTGGGATGAACAATTGTTGTAGTTCATCCATGCAGTCTTTAAATGCCTTCCATTGCATATCCACCGTCAACCCTTTAAGAATCAATTGCCAGTCTATCTTGGCCAATTCACGTCTCATACCCTCAAAGTTACCTTTCTTTAAGTTCAGAACCCTTGTTTCTGAATTAATTATGTCACTCTCCATCCTAATGAAGAACTCAATCATATTATGGTCACTCTTGCCCAAGGGGCCATGCACAACAAGACTGTTAACTAACTAACTAAGGTCACGGGGAGAACGTGCAAACTCCATAGAGAAAGCACCCGTAGTCGGGATCGAACCAGGTTCAGCGCTGAGAGGCAGCAACTGCGCCACCGTGTTAATCTGAGTTTGAGGATGAGCAGGCTGCAAGTTCCCCCAGCAGGGGGCAGAGCTGAGACAGTGGTGACGCTGTCATGATAAATACCTCAGGGCTGCGAACATCAATTTAACTTTCCAGTGTGCAAGCTTTTGCAAAATAGCCGATGAAATCAGGCAAACTGGAGCAAAAAAAACAGCAACTGATTCTGGAAATCCCAAATTCAATGAAAAAAGCTGCTGGAAGGTTTTGAAAGATCGATTGAAATATCCAGCATTGAAACAGGCCCTTCAGCCCATCGAGTCCATCGATCACCTGTCCACTCCAGTTCGATGTTATCCCATTTTCTCAGCTAGGAGCATTTTTTACAGAATTCACCGTGCCGCTCTGACAAGTATAATGAGGGATGTGCATTGAGACACAATAAAAAACAATTTCTAATTTTCTCATTTTGCATTTTTAAAACACCAATTATTATTCATGAGATATACACAGAGTGCTGGAGTAACTCAGCGGGTCAGGCAGCATCTGTGGAGAACATGGATAGCTGACGTTTCACAGAGTGCTGGAGTAACTCAGCGGGACAGGCAGCATCTCTGGTGAGAAGGAATGGGTGACGTTTCTGGTCGAGACCCTTTATCTAGGTCCAAAACTTCACCCATTCCTTCTCTCCACAGATGCTGCCTGTCCCGCTGAATTACTCCAGCTTTTTGTGTCTATCTTCAGTTTAAACCAGCATCTGCAGATCATTCCAACACATGATTCTCGGTTAGTTTCCGTAGCATACCAGATTTAATAAAAAGCATTGTGGCTCATAATTATCTTTACTTGGAGGAGGTTGGGAAAAGAGCAGTTGGGTTAAGATTTCTTAATAAACTCATGTTACAAACTAAATTGATCTTTGATTATTTTTTATGTCAGAGACACAAGCTTCAGACTACAAAGCAAGGTACATATTTTTATTCATGCTTCTCTTCCATGTTCCAAGGCCTCTCTCTCTCTCTCTCTCTCTCCCTCCCTCCCTCCCTCCCTCCTTCCCTCCCCCCCTCTCTCTCTCTCTTTCTCTCTTCCTTTTTTAAGGCTGAACGTTTAAGATTGAGTGCTGTGGAACATGCTGGGTGATTTGTGTTCAGATGTGGAAATCAGTCAAAATAAATACTCCGACTCTGGTGAACTAATTCTGAGAAAAGTTTGGCAGGATCTTACCATGAAACAGGAACGCAACCCACCAAAATAAATGTATGACTTACATTTGCTTAGTTCCTTAATTGGCTTCGAGCCATCCCAAGCTGCCAACTGCAAGGAACCACTTTCCAAAGTACAATGTTCTGTATCATCTCATAGAACATAGAACAGTACAGCACAGGAACAGGCCCTTCGGCCCGCAATGTCTGTGCTGAGCATGATGCCAAGACCAACTCTTACCTGCCTGCACCTGATCCATATCCCTCCGTTCCCTGCATATCCATGGGCCTGTCCAAAAGCCTCTTAAACACCACTATTGTATCTGCCTCCACCCCCCCCCCTGGCAGCACGTTCCAGGCACCCACCACCCTCTGTGTAAAAAAACCTGCCCCGCACTTTAAACTTTGTCCCTCTGATTTTAAAACTATGCATCAATTTATATTTATATAATAAACAATTTGGATTTTGCCGCTCTGAGGAAGAATGTTAAAACGTAAACTGTATTTTCAAAGAAATATATATGTTTATGTTAATTTACTATTTTTAAATTTGTAAATATTTTTCAATCAATCTTCTACAGGTGGACAGGAGAGAGCATGGCATTGACCGGTGGCATCACGGCCTGGTTCGGTAACTCCAAGGCCCAGGAACGAAGGCAATTGCAAAAAGTGGTGAACACTGCCCCGTCCATCGCAGGTTGCGACCTCCCCAACATCAAAGTGATCTACAGGAGTCGCTGCCTCAAAAAGGCAGCCAGCATCGTCAGAGACCCACACCACCCTGGACACGCTCTCATTTCACTCTTCCCAACCACCATTAGGCTCTTAAACACAACACAACCCTAAACTCATCTGTGAACTGTGGACTATGTAAGAAGGAACTGCAGATGCTGGTTTAAACTGAAGATAGACAAAAAAAGCTGGACTCTTCTTGCGTATGGCGTGCACAGCCTAAAGTTGTAAGACAACTTGTTCTGTTTGATCTTCTGTTTGTGCACGCCAGGTTGATTGCATTCGTGGAAACAGGGCGGACCACGTGAAGGTTGCAATCTCCCGCCCCAAAGCTGGAGTAACTCAGCGGGCCGGGCAGCATCTCTGGAGAGAAGGAATGGGTGACGTTTCGGGTTCGAGACCCTTCTTCAAACCTGCAGGGACAGCCAGGTTTTAAATACACGATTTACTACTTGAAATATTTTGTTCCACATAATTAAAAAAATTCACGATATTTTATCAGTTGAATTTTATTCTCTCGCTCTGTTCCAGTTCCCGTGAATCGCGGTCACTGCATGAAGATATAATGACTGTGGAACATTGTAATTATTTTTTTTAAATATTGCAACTATTTATAACATTGCTCCACATTAGGTGACGGGTTTCAAGGACATCGTGAATTTTAGGAATAATTGTATTTGGTGCAGATGTAAGAATATTGGTAGGAATTTGCAGCCACTGAATAAAGTTTATAGGAGATGTGCGGTGTAAGTGTTTTACACAGAGGGGGGTGGGGGCCAGGAACGCGCTGCCAGGGGTGGTGGTGGAGGCCGATACAACTGTGGTGTTTAAGAGACTTTGAGACAGGCGCGTGGAATGCAGGAAATGGAGGAATACGGATTACATGCAGGCAGTCGAGATTAGTTTAACTCTGATAGACAGATAGACACAAAATGCTGGAGTAACTGGCAGCATCTCTGGAGAGATTCACTCTGACGAAGGGTCTCGACCCGAAACTTCACCTATTCCTTGGCTCCATGATGCTGCCTCACCCGCCGAGTTTCTCCAGCATTTTCGATGTTTCCAGCATCTGCAGTTCTTCCTTAAACATCCACAGTGTACAGGTACCATGGCATCGTGTTTGGCACGCACATTGTGGGCCGAAGGGCCTGTTGCTGTACTGTACGGTTCTATGTTCTAATCGCTGTTGCTATGTTTAATTTTTTTCCAAATTGATATTTTCGATTTCAATTCTTTGCAAAAAGGGCTAGTGGTGTGCGGAACGTTGGTGTTGGAACGACAACATCTCCACATTCATCACTTTGTCCAAGCGGCAAATGTTCATGTCAAAGAGGAAATGTTACTTTCGTGTTTTTAGCAAAGTAACTCACTTACAGGGTCATAGAGTCATGGTCATACAGTATGGAAACAGGCCCTTCGGCCCAACTTGCCCACACCGTCCAACATGTCCCATCCACACTGGTCCCACCAGCCTGCGTTTTGGTCCATATCCCTCCAAACCCATCCTATCCATGTACCTGTCTAACTGCTTCTTAAATGTTGGGATAGTCCCAGCCTCAACTACCTCCTCTGGCAGCTCATTCTATACACCCAACACCCTTTGTGTGATAAAGGTTTTGCTGGTTTATGTGCTGGAATACAGTTTTACAGGGATTGTAATGCCTTTATAGAAACATAGAAAATAGGAGCAGGAGTAGGCCATTCGGCCCTTCGAGCCTGCACCGCCATTCAATATGATAATGGCTGATCATCCAACTCAGTATCCTGTACCTGCCTTCTCTCCATACCCCCTGATCCCTCTAGCCACAAGGGCCACATCTAACTCACTCTTAAATATGGCCAATGAGCTGGCCTCAACTACTTTCTGTGGCAGAGAATTCCACAGATTCACCACTCTCTGTGTGAAAAAAATATATTCTCATCTCGGTTCTAAAAGACTTCCCCGTTATCCTTAAACTGTGACCCCCTTGTTCTGGACTTCCCCAACATCGGGAACAATCTTCCTGCATCCAGCCTGTCCAACCCCTTAAGAAGTCAAAGTCCATCTTGGCTTAAGACTCTGAAAGAAAAATTCTGAAATACGATTCTCGCTTTGACCATCCTTTGAACCTGCTCACCTCAGCTCCTCCAATCTGGAACAGTGTCGTGACTAATGGATTGAGAGACACAGCATTGAAACAGCAGATCACCGATCCCCGCTGGCCATCAATCATCCGTTCACACGAGTTCTTTGTTATCCTACTTCTCATCCACTCCCTACAGACTAGGGGGCAATTTACAGAGGGCCGATCAACCTACAAACCCGCACGTCTTTGGGATGTGGGAGGAAACCGGAGCACCCGGAGGAAACCCACACGGTCACAGGGGGAACGTGCAAACTCCACACAGACAGCACCTGTAGTCAGTATCGAACCCTGGTCTCCGGCGCAGTGAGGCAGCGGCTCCAGCTGTTGTGCCACCCCGCTGCCCCAAATAATTGATTATTTCAAAGTTATCCAAGTATTTTTCGTGAAGAAATAAACCGTGTATTTGTCGGGTAGTGACGACTGTTGTTCTATCTGGGACAAACGACAATAAAACATTCTTGACTCTCTTGACCAAGTCAGTGTGGCATCCAAGTCAAACCATCCTTCATAACCAAATCCATGTTTTTTGTGAACTTCTGCATAGATCAGAATTGCCACCTGGTTCACGAACAGCTTCTTCATCTTTGTTAGATGGCTTGAGAGGGAAAAATCCATCAGCCATGATTGAATAGCGGTGTAGACACGATGGGCTGCATGGCCTAATTCTGTGTCTTATGATCTTGTGGTTATCAGGTTTCTGAACGGTCCTTCCCTAAGCTGGGGTACCGTCTGATTCACCTCCACCCCATTGCGGACATTGGACTTTGGACTTTGTCTCTGGAACTGATGCGCTACAATGCTGACAGCTATATTCTGCACTCTGTATCTTCCCCTTCGCACTGCCTGTCGCACTTGAGTTTGGCTTGACTGTCAGAGAGTGTTACAATGTGGAAGAAGGCCCTTCGGCCCAACTTGCCCACGCTGGCCAACATGTCCCATCTATATCTGCCTGCGTTTGGCCTATATCCATCTAAACCTGTCCTATCCACGTACCTGTCTCTCTGTTTCCTAAACGTTGCGATGGTACCTGCCTCAACGACCTCCTCCGGCAGCTCGCTCCGTACACCCAGCATCCTTTGTGTGAAAAAGTTATCCCTCAGATTCCTATTAAATCTTTCCCTCTTGTTTTGTATGTATGTATAGTATTATCTGAACTGATTGGATAGCCTGCAAAAGCAAAGCTTTTCACTGTACCTCGGTACACGTGACAATGTTGAACCTAAACCTTGTGTATAAGGCAGTGGGCTACATTGGAATCTTTGCAGAGTTACTTATCACTTGCTGGTAGGCCTTCATTGTGATTTAAGGCAGTAATATTGTTCAGATCATCCACTGGACACGCACCAGATGGTTTGCACTGACATTGTGCAGTGGCGAAGCACTGTACTTAAGGTCAAGTTTTAAGGACATATTCCATTCTGTCTATTTTAAGATGCTGTGTTGGAAAATAAAGCAAAAGGCCGGTGCTGACGTTTTGAACAGAGTAAATTACGAAGGCTGCAGCGTGTAAAAATATAAAGTGTCACGAAAGGATCATTTATAAATAAGTTGTGTGAATGTATATAAATCTGCTGGTACTTTAGAAGATGTCAGTTCACACTGAACCAATTGCCTATACAATGGAACAGGAGACTAGGCACAGGACTGATCAATGGACCTTGTTGGCGCTCTGTGTTGGCATTATATAACGGAAATATTGTTGGCACCGGTTGGCACGGTGGCGCAGCGGGAGAGGTGCTGCCTCACGGCGCCAGAGACCCGGGTTCAATGCTGACTACGGGTACTGTCTGTACAGAGTTCGTACGTTCTCCCTGTGACAATAGACAATAGGTGCAGGAGTAGGCCATTCGGCTCTTTCGAGCCAGCACCGCCATTCAATGTGATCATGGCTGATCATCCCCAATCAGTGCCCCGTTCCTGCCTTCTCCCCATATCCCCTGACTCCGCTACCTTTAAGAGCCCTATCTAGCTCTCTCTTCAAAATATCCAGAGAACCAGCCTCCACCGCCCTCTGAGACAGAGAATTCCACAGACGCACAACCCTCTGTGTGAAAAAGTGTTTCCTCATCTCCGTTCTAAATGACTTACTCCTTATTCTTAAACTGTGGCACCCGGTTCTTGACTCCCCCAACATCAGAAACATGTTTCCTGCCTCTAGCATATCCAAATCCTTAACAATCTTATATGTTTCAATAAGATCTCCTCTCGTCCTTCTAAACACCAGAGAATACAAGCACAGCCGCTCCATTCTCTCAGCATATGACAGTTCCGCCATCCCGGGAATTAACCTTGTAAACCTACGCTGCACTCCCTCAATAGCAAGAATGTCCTTCCTTAAATTAGGGGACCAAAACTGCACACAATACTCCAGGTGCGGTCTCACTAGGGCTCTGTACAACTGCAGAAGGACCTGCGTGGGTTTTCTCCAGGTGCTCCGGTTTCATCCCACATCCCAATGACGGGATTGTGGGTTAATTGATCTTTCGTAAATTGTCCCTAGTGTGTAGGGAGTGGGTGACAAAGTGGGATAACATAGAACTCGTGTGAACAGGTGATGGCCAGCGTGGATTGGTGGGCCGAAGGGCCTGTTTCCACACTGTGTCCTAACATTAAGTGTTGCTTAAAAAAAGACACCTTGTGCTGGAGTAACTCAGTGGGTCAGGCAGCAACTCTGGAGAATATGGAGAGGTGACGTTCTGGGTCAGGTAGGCTGACTTTGAAGAAGTTCATGAAGAAGGATCCCGACCCAAAACGTCACCTATCTACGGATGCGCCTGACCCGCTGAGTTACTGAAGAAGGATCCCGACCCAAAACGTCACCTATCCACGTTCTCCACAGATGCTGCCTGACCCGCTGAGTTACTCCAGCATTTTGTCTTTTTTTTGTGTTGTAAATCAACAACTGCGGTTCCTTTTTCTAATTATTGCTCATTTTATTTTCATATAATCCGGCCACATGACCTGTTGTTGCCCTGTGAGACAGCACCAGAGGCCCGGGGTCTGATCCTGACCACGGGTGCTGTCTGACCTATTCTCCACCTCACGACCTACTGCGAACACCTATCTGTTCGGGCTTACAATGAACTAAAATATGTAAATATATAATCTTGCTTGGAGTTGCAGCTGCAGGAATTATTGATGCCTGATTTGTGATATTAATGTCTGATCTTCTGCTCTGGGGTTTGGCCCGTGTGGCCACTCTTGATGTTCTCCAGTGAGCTCTTGAGTTTAATTACCTTGGTGCGGCTATAATTATCTCCACAGACGGAAGTCTGGAAGGCTTCAGATGGTATTCTTCAGGCCATTATTTTCAAGGGGCCACCTGTTTCATTTCTCCTATAGTGAGCGCTACGTGAATAGACGGCACACAATGTCTCCTCTTGTTATCTTCCTGCTCCTTAGATTCCGGTGGACACCCCCTGTACACACATTATTAATACACCAAAGACAGACACAACGTGCTGGGGTAACTCAGCGGGACGGGCAGCATCTGTGGAGGGAAGGAATGGGAGACGTTCTGGGTCGAGACTGAGAGTCCTTCTTCAGACTGAGAGTCAGGGGAGGGGAAGATACAGAGATAAGGAAGTGTAAGGTGTGAAAACAGGAAAAAGGGAATGTGGATCAAGGAAAGTGTAGAAGTTAGAGAGGTCAATGTTCAAGTCACCCTCTCTCCATCCCTCCGCCTTCCCAGTTCTCCGACCTGTCTGACTGTCTCCGACTACATTTTATCTCTGTTTGCTTTGTTGTTATATTTTTTCCAGCTAACAATGATCTATTCTACATGTTTCTTGATCTCCATCCTCTTTGATGTCTCGTTCTCACACCTCACCCTTCCTTTCTCTGTGTCTCCCCCTCCCCTGACTCTCAGTCTGAAGAAGGGTGTCGACCCGAAACGTCACCCATTCCTTCTCTCCAGAGATGCTGCCTGTCCCGCTGAGTTACTCCAGCATTTTGTGTCTATCACACAATGGCAGCATTACTTTGTGACGGAGAGGTCCCACTGGAGATGGCTCTGTTGGACCTACTATATTTAAAGAGGTGTCGGAATACACTGAGCCCTGGTTTATATTTACACCGGCCTTGGCATATTCTCTGCCAGCAGCGAGATGATGCAGTGAGCCACACAGCAACCTGCTGCACCACACACAGGCTGGGACCCTGGTCACAGGAGGGCGGGGTGGGGAGGGGGGAGTGGAGGGGAGGGCAGGGGGTGGAGGTTTGGAAGAGGAGATGGGTGGGGAAGGGGAGTGGGGATGGTGGGGGGTGGGGAGTGGGCTGGGGACATTGTTTGCATCCATTTCTCTCCTGGAACGATCCAGAGAATAAACTAAACTCAACTGAACACGATAAAAATATGAATAAAAGCTGATTGTTATTGGCTGAGAGTAAACATAGAAACATAGACAATAGGTGCAGGAGTAGGCCATTCAGCCCTTCGAGCCTGCACCGCCATTCAATATGATCATGGCTGATCATCCAACTCAGTATCCCGTACCTGCCTTCTCTCCATACCTCCTGATCCCTTTAGCCACAAGGGCCACATCTAACTCCCTCTTAAATATAGCCAATGAACTGACCTCAACTTCCTTCTGTGGCAGAGAATTCCATAGATTCACTACTCTCAGTGTGAAAAATTATTTTCACATCTTGGTCCTAAAAGACTTCCCCTTTATCCTTAAACTGTGACCCTTTGTTCTGGATTTCCCCAACATCGGGAACAATCTTCCTGCATTAAGCCTGTCCAATCCCTTAAGAATTTTGTAAGTTTCTATAAGATCCCCCCTCAATCTTCTAAATTATAGCGAGTACAAGCCGAGTCTATCCAGTCTATCCAGTCTTTCTTCATATGAAAGTCCTGCCATCCCAGGAATCAGTCTGGTGAACCTTCTCTGTACTCCCTCTATGGCAAGAATGTCTTTCCTTAGATTCGGAGACCAAACCGGAAAAGCAATTCTCCAGGTGTGGTCTCACCAAGACCCTGTACAACTGCAGTAGAACCTCCCTGCTCCTGTACTCAAATTCTTTTGCTATGAATGCAAACATACCATTTGCTTTCTTCACTGCCTGCTGCACCTGCATGCCTACTTTCAATGACTGGTGTACCATGACACCCAGGTCTTGTTGCACCTCCCCTTTTCCTAATCGGCCACCATTCAGTCTACTTTCCTGTTTTTCCCACCAAAGTGGATAACCTCACATTTATCCACATTATACTGCATCTGCCATGCATTTGCCCACTCACCCAGCCTATCCAAGTCACCTTGCATCCTCCTAGCATCCTCCTCACAGCTAACACTGCCCCCCAGCTTCATGTCATCCGCAAACTTGGAGATGTTGCATTCAATTCCTTCGTCCAGATCATTAATATATATTGTAAATACCTGGGGTCCCAGCACTGAGCCTTGCGACACCCCACTAGTCACTGCCTGCCATTCTGAAAAGGACCCATTTACTCCTACTCTTTGCTTCCTGTCTGCCAGCCAGTTCTCTATCCACATCAATACTGAACCCCCAATACCGTGTGCTTTAAGTTTGTATACTAATCTCTTATGTGGGACCTTGTCGCCTTCTGAAAGTCCAGATATAACACATCCACTGGTTCCCCCATCCATTCTAGAGTAGAGTCGGGGACAATGAAACGCAGTATTGGTGATTGTCGTCACCGGTATCCAGCGTACGGCCCAGGTGAGGTGTGCTGCATGAATTTACCAGGTTGGATGCGAAACAAAGCATTTGACTGTACCTGGGTACATGTGACAGTGAATAATGGAGACCCTCGGACTACCCTTGATCCGACTTCACTGAACTTTATCTTGCACCAGACGTTATTCCCGTTATTCCCGTTATCCTGTATCTGTACACTGCGCATGGCACGATTGTAATCATGTATTGTGTTAGTTTAGTTCAGAGATACAGCGCAGAAACAGGCCCTTCGGCCCATCGAGTCCGCATCAACCAGCGATCACCCGCACATTAACACTATCCTACACTAGGGACAATTTTTTAAAACATTTATACTGAGCCAATTAACCTACAAACATGCTCGACTTTGGAGTGTGGCACTATAGGTGCAGGAGTAGGCCATTCAATGTGATCATGGCTGATCATCCACAATCAATACCCCGTTCCTGCCTTCTCCCCATATCCCCTGACTCCACTATCTTTAAGAGTCCTATCTAGCTCTCTCTTGAAAGCATCCAGAGAACCAGCCTCCACCGCCCTCTGAGGCAGAGAATTCCACAGACTCACAACTCTCTGTGAGAAAAAGTGTTTCCTCGTCTCCGTTCTAAATTGCTTCCCCTTATTCTTAAACTGTGGCCCCTGGTTCTGGACACATCGGGAACATGTTTCCTGCCTCTAGCGTGTCCAAACCCTTAATAACCTTATATGTTCCAATAAGATCCCTTCTCATCCTTCTAAACTCCAGAGTGTACAAGCCCAGCCGCTCCATTCTCTCAGCATATGACAGGAAACCGAAGATCTCGGAGAAAACCCACGCAGGTCACGGGGAGAACGTACAAAATATGTACAGACAGCGCCCGTAGTCGGGATCGAACTCGGGTCTCACACACTCATACGCACGCATGCACGCGCACACACACACACATTCACAAACACACACACGCACACGTGCACGCACACTCACACGCACACACACTCATACGCACGCACGCACGCACACACACACACACACACACATTCACAAATACACACGCACACGTGCACGCACACACACACACACACACTCATACGCACGCACGCACACACACACACACACATTCACAAACACACACGCACACGTGCACACACACACACTCACTCACACACATACACACACTCACACACACACACACACACACACACACACACACACACACACACACCCACATACTCACACACACGCACACTCACACCCACATACACACACACATACTCTCACACATACTCACACACACTCGCACGCACACGCACACTCACGCACACACACACACACACACACACACACACACACACACACACACACACACACACACACACACACAGACACACACACACACACACACACACACACAGACACACACAGACACACACAGACACAGACACACACACACACACACACACACACACACAGACACACGCACACACACACACAGACACAGACACACACACACACACACACACACACACACACACACACACACACACAAAACATGCCACATTCTTGACTTAGTTTAGTTTAGTTTAGAGACACAGCGTGGAAACAGGCCCTTCGGCCCGCACATTAACTCTATCCTACACTAGGGACTATTTTTACATTTACACCAAGCCAATTAACCTGCAAACCTGTACGTCTTTGGAGTGTGGGAGGAAACCGAAGTTCTCAGAGAAAACCCACACGGTCACGGGGAGAACGTACAAACTCCGTATAGACAGCACCCGTAGTTGGGATTGAACCTGGGTCTCTGGCGCTGTAAGCTCTGTAAGGCAGCAACTCTACTGCTTCACCGTGCCACCCCTTTGGTGAACAAGATCTGCCATAAACAACAAAATGATTGTTCATCTCTTTACCAGCAAGCTGGGGCTAGTATGATATATCTCCATTGCCATTATATCCATCAAATAGCAAGGGCCTATTCTTAGCAAGACCCTGCTTAATAGCATTGTGTAATCATACACTAATCTTACACTAATCTCTCCATGCTGATCAGAGAGAGAGAGAGAGAGAGAGAGAGAGAGAGAGAGAGAGAGAGAGAGAGAGAGAGAGAGAGAGAATAATTTAAATGTCACAAATAAATCCAAGTATATTATCTAGTGTTTATCTAGTGTTTACATTTCGCAATGTGCCTTCGGAAGCGATATTACTCTCGCAGGAAGGAAATATCAGAGCTGAAGATACAGGTCGGCTCACTTAAACCCCCCCCCGATATGGAAGTGGAATATTTGAAATGCTGAAACAAGTGGCTGATAAGATGAAATAGTTGGCACTACACGTCACCACCTATCAAGCAAGCATCCATCATGAGGTCGCTCGCTGCGATCAACATTATTGTGGCGAGCTCTTAGTTCCATGGAGATTTATGATTACAAGGGGAATAATGGAAGTGTTGTACAAAGAATCGCACTTGCACAGGTCTGTCCGCATCAGTACCGGAGGGTTCAACGTGTCCGACTACATAAAGAGATTTGCGGTAAGGTTATCCAAGTTTACACTTGCTTAGAGAAGTAAGCATTAACAGAATTAGCTTGCTTAAGATAATTTGGTATCTTACGCTATATTCACATCATTTAGTTCAGTTTCAGTTTAGTTTATTGTCACGTGTATCGAGGTACAGTGAAAAGCTTTTGTTGCGTGCTAACCAGTCAGCGGAAGGACAATACGTGATTACAATCGGGCCGTTTACAGTGTACTGATACATGATAAGAGAATAACGTTTAGTGCAAGGTGAAGCCCGCAAAGTCCGATCAAATATAGTCCGAGGGTCACCAATGAGGTCGCTACTAGTTCAAGATAGTAGTCTTAGAACAAGATAATTGCAAGATTTGTTAAACGTTTATTGTTTTATTATAATGATGAGACCGTCAGCTTTGTAACGTGAAGGGCTGATTGAAGATTATCTGCGCACTAAGCCACGCTTCCATCGGCAATAACATGATGCCACTGTTTTGACCAGTAGGAATGAACAAAAAAGCAAAATAAAGCATTTGTTTGCATTCAGTCACTGAGACCTGCAGTAAAACCCAATAAACCTCACTCATAGAGGGTGGTGGGTGTATGGGACGAGCTGCCAGAGGAGGTAGTTAAGGCAGGTACTACCACAATGTCTAAAAGATACTTGGACAGGTACATCTTTAAGAAAGAACTGCAGATGCTGGAAAAATCGAAGGTAGGCAAAAATGCTGGAGAAACACAGCGGGTGAGGGAGCATCTTCTGAAGAAGGGTCTCAACCCGAAACGTCGCCTATTCCTTCTCTCCATAGATGCTGCCTCACCCGCTGAGTTTCAACCAGATTTTTATGTCTACCTTGGACAGGTACATGGATCGGTCAGAGGTAGAGGGATATGGGCCAAATGCGGGCAAATAGGGCTAGCTTAGATGGCGCATCTTGGCTTGGTGGGCTGAAGGGCCTGTTTGTGTGCTGAATGTCTTTAATACTCTCTCTATGACTCTAAGTTACACATTTACTTGGGAGGGAATGATTTGTATGTTTCGATCGAACCCGGGTCTGATCGAAACATCCAGCTATTTTCAAGAGAGTTAGATTTAGCTCTTAGGGCTAATGGAATCAAGGGATATGGGGAGAAAGCAGGATGTTGGTTGTGGATGATCAGCCATGATCATATTGAATGGCGGTGCTGACCCGAAGGGCCGAATGGCCTACTCCTGCACCTATTGTCTATGTTTACCAGACTCAATATTAAATGGGTCTTGAGTTAGTTTTAAGGAAACTCACCACTGATTTTAAATATGAACATTAGTACCCTCCAACCAACCAAGTCTGTGGAATTCTCTGCCTCAGAGGGCGATGGAGGCCGGTTCTCTGGAAACTTTCAAGAGAGAGCTAGATAGGGCTCTTAAAGATAGCGGAGTCAGGGGATATGGGGAGAAGGCAGGAACGGGGTACTGATTGGGGATGATCAGCCATGATCACATTGAATGGCGGTGCTGGCTCGAAGGGCCGAATGGCCTACTCCTGCACCCATTGTCTATATCGTCTATTGTCAAAGAGCACTTTATGAAATTTGAGCATGAAAACATGTTTCTCTTAATTTTAAATTCAAACAGGAGCTTTTTGTCTTTGCAGTAGAGATGTACACAATTTAAATAGACACTGATCTTCATTGATGCCATAAGCTCATTGGAGAGTGTTGGTGCTGTTCGATGGACTGCCTGGCACGCTGGTGACAGGCAGAGAATGCTGGAGTAACTCAGTGGGAAGGCAGCATTCCTGGAGGCAAGGAATGGGTGACGTTTCGACTGGAGACCCGTCTTCACTCTGGGGCTGTTTCTCGGCACTCTCACAGCTCTGCCTGAGAGTAATTAGAGGCATACAGCGTGGAACAGGCCCTGCACCCCAAATTACCCATACCGGCCAACAAGTCCCAGCTGCACTAGTCCCACCTGCCTGCGCTTGTCCATATCCCTCCAAACCTGTCCTATCCATGTACCTGTCTAACTGTTTCTTAAATGTTGGGATAGTCTCAGCCTCAACTACCTCCTCTGGCAGCTTGTTCCATACACCCACCATCCTTTGTGTGAAAAAGTTACCCTTTGGATTCCTATTAAATCATTCCCCCTTCACCTTGAACCCATGTCCCCTGGTCCTCGATTCCCCTGCTCTGGGGAAGAGACATTCTCACCGATTTATAAATACAGATCCCCTACTGATTTACCACTCCATTCCAGCTTCACAGCGCTGGAGACCCGGGTTTGATCAAAAGAGATAGGAGCAGAATGAGGTCTACTCCGCCATTCAATCATGGCTGATCTATCTTCCACTCTTGACCTCATTTTCCTACTTTCTCCCCATAACCCCTGACACCCGTACTAATCCTGACCTTGGGTGCTGTGTGTGTGTGTGTGTGTGTGTGGAGTTTGTACGTTCTCCCTGTGACGGCGTGCTCTGGTTTCCTCCCACACTCCAAAGACGTGCAGGTTTGTAGGTAAATTGGCCCTCTGTAAATTGTCCCCAGTGCGTAGGGTGGAATCAGTGTACGGGGTGACCGCTGGCCAGCATGGACTCGGTGGGCCGAAGAGCTTGTTTCCGCAGTGTCTCTCGAAAACTAAAACCTGGTTCCAACCCCAACTCCCAGATCTTCCCCCAGACTGGTCCTCCCACGGACCCCAGACTGGTCCTCCCACAGACCCCAGACTGGTCCTCCCACGGACCCCAGACTGGTCCTCCCACGGACCCCAGTCTGGTCCTCCCACGGACCCCCAGACTGGTCCTCCCACGGACCACAGTCTGGTCCTCCCACGGACCACAGTCTGGTCCTCCCCACGGACCCCAGACTGGTCCTCCCACGGACCCCAGACTGGTCCTCCCACGGACCCCAGACTGGTCCTCCCACGGACCCCAGACTGGTCCTCCCACGGACCCCAGACTGGTTCTCCCACGGACCCCAGTCTGGTCCTCCCAAGGAACCCCAGTCTGGAACTCCTATGCTACTATTCTCCAACTTTGTTCCTGTAACTTAAGAGGACCACATAGGTGCGTTTGGCTTATATTGCACAATATTGGAGAGCTCCAAACAAATATTCCTTATGCCTCAGCCAATTCTCAAATTCTCAAATTTCATTCTATTGACTAATGAATTAGAAATAGTTAAGAAATATGTGACATGAATAAATGGCAGTGAATTCTCACGGTGCCCTTTGCTTCCCTTTCAAGTCCCGCTTCCCCAGCTACAGAGCCGTGGGGAATTGGCTGTTTAATTATTGAACATTCCACAACACATTTCATGCTCATTCTCCAGTTGTTACCATCCTTATTCTCACCGTTCACATTTTGAACTGTTGCTATTGTAAATTGACAAGTCAAAGTTTCCAAGTAAGATTTGCTGTGCTAATTGCTGTGCTAATTGTTTGATTAAAAGACACAGCATGGAAACAGGCCCTTCGGCCCACCGAGTCCAGGCCGACCATCGATCACCCTTCACACACTAGTTCCATGTTATCCCACTTTCTCATCCACTCCCTACAGACTAGGGGCAATTTACAGAGAGCCAATTAACCTACAGACCTGCACGCCTTCGGCACGTTGGGAGGAAACTGGAGCACCCGGAGATAATACACGCGGTCACCGAGAGAAAGGGCAAACTCCACACAAACATTACCTGAGGTCGGGATCGAACCCAGGTCTCTGGCGTTGTGAGGCAGCAGCTCTACCTGCTGCGCCACTGGGCTGCCCTTTGATTGTTTCAATGTAATCTTGGCTCTTGGCTAATTATTGCCTCTGTGGAGACTATTTTGATCCATTATCTTGTTGCTTATATGTAGAATTGATCTACATTCACCGGATGATAGTGATATAGGCAGATTTCTTGTAAAATAGAGGGATTTAGAAACTTTCACAAAATCTCGGTTCTGTGAAGATATTTTTGTCCATTTCAGCGACCGTGACTTCTAGTAACAATCCAGTAACACAGAAACGCCCAGAGACATTGCATTTGAGTCCTCGTGTTTAAAGGTCAGTACAACGCTGCTTGTAAAAAGACACAGAGTGCTGGAGTAACTCAGCGGGTCAGGCAGCATCTGTGGAGAACATGGATAGGTGACGTTTTAGGTGTCTGAAGAAGGCTTTCAACCTGAAACAATGCAAATTGGAGGAACAGCACCTGATATTTCGTTTAGGCAGCATACAATCCAGCGGTATGAACATTGACTTCTCTAATTTCAAGGAACCCCTGCATTCCTTCTCTCCCTCCCCAACCTAGTCATCCTAATAGTTCCACTGTTCGCATCCTTGTATCCCTTCAATATCACCTCTTCCACAGCCAACAATGGACCATTGTGGGCTCTACCCTTCCTCGGTCATCTGTTGCCGGCCCTGATTTATTCTGGCCTATTCCTAACTCTAGTTCTCCCCCCCCCCCATCCTACTTTCAGTCTGAAGAACGGCCTCCACCCGAAACGCCGCTCACCCTTGTGCTCCAGAAATGCTGCCTGTCCCGCTGAGTTATGCCAGCACTTTGTGTCTATCTGCATTTCTTTGTCTCTGCAACATTGCTCGCGCTATTTTGCAGATGATCTAATGCCTCATCTTTTGATGGATAGGGAAATTCCTCTGGTAGTATTTTAAAGTTGGGAATTGCTCCAATTATCCTCGCTAAAAGGTTGGTCTCGGTTGGAGGTGCCAAGGCAGATTAGCTAGTAATTCGTGTGACTATTAAAGACATCTGGTTCGGCACAAATTGGCCATCGTGCACGCCCTTGCACTACAATGACTACATTTCAAAAACTCTGTTCACCAGTGGCACTCTCACGACCAATCGCATGTCTTTAGTATAAACCGAAGATGGACACAAAAAGCTGGAGTAACTCAGCGGGTCAGGCAGCTTCTGTGGAGAACATGGATAGGTGACGTTTCACAGAGTGCTGGAGTAACTCAGCGGGTCAGGCAGCATCTGTGGAGAACATGGATAGGTGACGTTTCACAGAGTGCTGGAGTAACTCAGCGGGTCAGGCAGCATCTGTGGAGAAAAGGAATAGGTGACTTTTCAGGTCGAGACCCTTTTTCAGGCTGAGAGTCAGGGGAAAGGGAAACGAGAGCTATAGACGGATATAGAACAAATGAATGAAAAAAGTAACATGACAAAGGGATTGTTAGCTGTGGGCTAGGTGAAAACGAGTTACAGACAATGAGAACGACTTAGGTGGGGGGCGGGGGACGGAGAGAGAGGGGATGCAAGGGTTACTTGAAGTTAGAGAAATTAATATTCATGCAAAGTAGATAAAAAGCTGGAGAAACTCAGCGCGTGAGGCAGCATCTATGGAGCGAAGGAATGGGTGACGTTTCGGGTCTCACTGCGCCACTGTGACCGCCCACTCTTGAAACAGATTCTAAAGCAGAAAGCAGTCTGAAGAAGGGTCTCGACCTGAAACGTCAGCGGGTGAGGCAACATCTATGGAGCGAAGGAATAGCCGACATTTCGGGTCGAGACCCTTTTGGGTCTCGACCCGAAATGTCATCTATTCCTTCATCAGCCTGAAGAAGGGTCTCGACCCGATACGTCACCTATTCCTTCGCTCCATAGATGCTGCCTCACCCGCTGAGTTTCTCCAGCATTTTTGTCAACCTTCGATGTTTTCCAGCATCTGCAGTTCTTCCTTAAATATTCTTGCAAGGGTTACTTGTTCTTCTTGCGTATGGGGTGCACAGCCTAAAGTTGTAAGACAACTTGTTCTGTTTGACCTTCTGTTTGTGCACGCCAGGTTGATTGCATTCGTGGAAACAGGATGGACCACGTGAAGGTTCCAATCTCCCACCCCCAAGGGTCACTTGTGTTTAGTAAACTGCTGTATAGATCTGTGATGCCTCTCGGTTCAGGAAAAAAGCTTCTTCCACTCTGTTATCAGGCTGCGTGAAGTCACCGCAGAATAAAACACCTTGCTTCAGGTGAGGTAGATGGGGATGAGTTTCCCGTCTCACCTTGACACACTGCAGACTGAGCGCACACACACCAGCCTTTTACTGGTGATCGCAGTGTGAGTGGGTCACAGGTTGTTATTTTCCTAAACGAGTGTTGACATCGGAAAAATTAATGGGGCAGAAAAATTCTGCTACATGCCTGTGTTATTTGATCGCCAGGCATGTCACTCTGGTTCCAAGATGGCACAGTTGCTGTGCCTGTTGTGTTATCTTTGGCCCCCTTTGGGTCGTGGCTGATCATGGGTGTCTCCAGGGTGCTATTCCCTCTATGGAGGACACCAGTGCGTGACTCTGTTTAATGTGGGGAGACTGGTGCACAGACAGCCACCCCACGGTCCTTGACATCTGGGTCAGGATCCAGTGGCATGGAGTCCAAGACGACCGGAGACCCTTTTCTGCTGCAGCCTTCATCCGCCTTCCCAGCCGTTGTGACGCTCCACTTAGGTCAGCCATCGTCCTCCGCCTGTTCCACTGTTGAGGTCTTGGTTGGATTGGCTCTTTGTCAGAGACCTCCCCCTCGACCTTACCGCCATGGGTGGCCCTACCAGGAGCGTAGCTCCAGACGGCATCGCTCTCAGGATCTCAGGACCACACAAGCTTCTCCACCACCACAAGGTGACAATCCACAGATAAGTTGTTGTGTCATAGACAATAGACAATAGGTGCAGGAGGAGGCCATTCGGCCCTTCGAGCCAGCACCGCCATTCAATGTGATCATGGCTGATGTTGGGTGCCATATTAGGCCGGGTGTCGTTCTAGCCCATCAGAGGCATACGGGTTGGGTGGGATGTGACATTAATACATCTGCAGTGCTGACCCAATCAAATAGGACATCAACTGTTCATCCCCTGGCACGTGTGCAATGTGGACAGAGCATCATGCTTGCCCAGAGTGGGGCAATCGAGGACCAGAGGGCCGAAGGGCCTGTTTCCACACTGCGTCACTCTAAGGTGAAGGGGAAAAGATTTTATAGGAATCTGAGGGGTGACTTTTTCACACAAAGGGTGGTGGGTGTATGGAACAAGCTGCCAGAGGAGGTAGTTGAGGCAGGGACAATCCCAACGTTTAAGAAATAGTTAGACAGGCACATGGATCGGACAGGTTTGGAGGGATATGGACCAAATGCAGGCAGGTGGGACTGGTGTAGCTGGGACATGTTGGCCGGTGTGGGCAAGTTGGGCCGCAGGGACTGTTCCCACCCTGCATCACTCTATGACTCTATGATACTTGTTTAGCTACAGAAAGTCCAGTCCCCAATTAAACCCACTTAAAGGGGTCATCATAAAAAGGTGTTTTGGGTCGAGACCCTTCTTCAGGCAGAGAGTCAGGAGAGAGGGAACTGAGAGTATGTTAAAGGTACAAAAAGTAGTAAACACTGCCCAGTCCATCATCGGCTCTGACCTCCCCACCATCGAGGGGATCTATCGCAGTCAAAAAGGCTGCCAACATCATCAAGGACCCACACCATCGTGGCCACACACTCATCTCTCCGCTGCCATCAGGTAGAAGGTACAGGAGCCTGAAATCTGCAACATCCAGGTTCAGGAACAGCTGCTTCCCCACAGCCATCAGAATATTAAACACAACTTCAAACAAACTGAACTATAACAGCCTATTGCACTTTATCTGTTTATTGATGTGTGTATATATAATCTATGGTGTATGGACACACTGATCTGATCGGTATTTATGACTGCAATATCCTGCTGTGCTGCAGCAAGCAAGAATTTCATTGTCCTATCCGGGACACACGACAATAAACTCTCTTGACTCTTTACTTGACTTGAGAACAAATTAATGAACGTTATACATAAAGACAGATCAAAGCCAGCAATGCTGATCAAGGACAGATGGAGCCCACAATGGTCCATTGATGGACATGGGATAGGTGAAACAGTTGTTCCTTCATGTACAGTGCCCTCCATAATGTTTGGGACAAAGGCCCATCAATTGTTTATTTGCCTGTGTACCCCACAATTTGAGATTTGCAATAGAAAAAAATCACATGTGGTTAAAGTGCACATTTTCAGATTTTAAAAAAGACCATTTTTACACATTTTGGTTTCACCATGTAGAAATTACAGCAGTGTTTATACATAGTCCCCCCCATTTCAGGGCACCATAATGTTTGGGACACAGCAATGTCATGTAAATGAAAGTAGTCATGTTTAGTATTTTGTTGCATATCCTTTGCATGCAATGACTGCTTGAAGTCTGTGATTCATGGACATCACCAGTCGCTGGGTGTCTTCTCTGGTGATGCTCTGCCAGGCCTGTATTGCAGCCATCTTTAGCTTTTGCTTGTTTTGGGGGCTAGTCCCCTTCAGTTTTCTCTTCAGCATATAAAAGGCATGCACAATTGGGTTCAGATCGGGTGATTGACTTGGCCACTCAAGAATTGACCATTTTTTAGCTTTGAAAAACTCCTTTGTTGCGTTAGCAGTATGTTTGGGATCATTGTCTTGCTGTAGAATGAACCGCCGGCCAATGAGTTTTGAGGCATTTGTTTGAACTTGAGCAGATAGGATGTGTCTATACACTTCAGAATTCATTATGCTACTACCATCAGCAGTTGTATCATCAATGAAGATAAGTGAGCCAGTACCTTCAGCAGCCATACATGCCCAGGCCATAACACCCCCACCACCGTGTTTCACACATGAGGTGGTATGCTTTGGATCTTGGGCAGTTCCTTCTCTCCTCCATACTTTGCTCTTGCCATCACTCTGATATAAGTTAATCTTCGACTCATCTGTCCACAAGACCTTTTTCCAGAACTGGTTGCTCTTTTAAGTACTTCTTGGCAAACTGTAACCTGGCCATCCTATTTTTGCAGCTAACCAGTGGTTTGCATCTTGCAGTGTAGCCTCTGTATTTCTGTTCATGAAGTCTTCTGCGGACAGTGGTCATTGACAAATCCACACCTGACTCCTGAAGAGTGTTTCTGATCTGTCGGACAGGTGTTTGGGGATTTTTCTTTATTATAGAGAGAATTCTTCTGTCATCAGCTGTGGAGGTCTTCCTTGGCCTGCCAGTCCCTTTGCGATTAGTAAGCTCACCAGTGCTCTCTTTCTTCTTAATGATGTTCCAAACAGTTGATTTTGGTAAGCCTAAGGTTTGGCTGATGTGTCTAACAGTTTTATTCTTGTTTCTCGGACTCATAATGGCTTCTTTGACTTTCATTGGCTCAACTTTGGTCCTCATGTTGATAAACAGCAATAAATGTTTGCAAAGGTGATGGAAAGACTGGAGGAAAGACTAGGTGCTGAGAGCTCTCTTATACCTGCATTACAGAGGCAATTAAACACACCTGAGCCATTACAAACGCCTGTGAAGCCATGTGTCCCAAACATTATGGTGCCCTGAAATGGGGGGACGTGTATAAACACAGCTGGAATTTCTACATGGTGAAACCAAAATGTATAAAAATGGCCTTCATTAAAATCTGACAAAACCACATCTGATTTTTTTCAATTACAAATCTCAAATTGTGGGGTACAGAGGCAAATAAATAAATGATGGGTCTTTGTCCCAAACATTATGGAGGGCGCTGTATGTGAAGGAACAACTGTATCACATATCCCACGTACAACAATGGACTATTGTGGGCTCCACGGGGAGAATAGATAGGGTGAATGTACAGTCTTTATCCCGGGGCAGGGGAATCAAGAACCACAGGACGTATGTTTAAGATGAGAGGAGAAAGATTTAATTGGAACCTGAGGAGCAACGTTTTCACGCAGGATGTGGTGGGTGTATGGAATGAGTTGCCAGAGAAGCCAGTTGAAGAAGCCGAAATGTGCAGGAAGGAACTGCAGATGCTGGTTTACACCAAAGGTAGACACAAAAGGCCCGAGTAATTCAGCGGGCCGGACAGCATCTCTGGAGAAGGAATGGGCGACATTTTGGGTAGAGAGCCATCTTCAGACACTAACAACATTTAAAAGAAATTTGGACAGGTACATGGATCGGGATAGGTTTAGAGGGAAATGGGCCAAACATGAGCAAATGGGACTCACTTAGATGGGGCATCTTGGTCATCCTGGACGAGTTGGGCCGAAGGGCCTGATTCCGTGCTGAATAATAATCTGAAATAAATCGGAGCAATGTAGTGATGACTTGGCTCTGGGGGCCGGCATGAACTGAATGGGCCGAGTGGTCTCCTGTAAAGGGAGATGGTAAATCAGAGAAATGTCCACCGTGACCCACGGCAGATTTTGCAATTGCAGCTGCCTCTTCAGTAATAAAAAGATCATGTTACTTATCCTACAAAGAGAAAGATTTTATTAAGATAATGAAAGACGTTGATTTCCTGCCAAGGTGCATCACGGTTTCTACAAACTGGATTAGAGCGCTGTCAGGAGCAGGGCGACAACGTGACTCTGGCAAGAGGCACAAAGGCACTTCTACTCCATAAGAAGATTGGTGATATTTATGAATTAATATTGCAGAATATTAGTTGTTTGGTTTGAATGCAAGACAGAAGTTTAGTTTAGTTTAGAGGCCCAGCGCGGACACAGGCCCTTCTGCCCATCGAGTCCGCCCCGACCAGCGATCCCCGCACGCTAACACTTTCCTACACACACGAGGGACAATTTACAATTTTACCGAGCCAATTAGCTACAAACCTGTTTGTCTTTGGAGTGTGGGAGGAAACTGAAGCACCCGGAGAAAACCCACGCGGTCACAGGGAGAACGTACCATCAGCGCCCATAGCCAGGATCGAAGCCGGGTCTGGCGCTGTAAGCAGCATCACTACCACTCAATAATGAGAACAGGGTTACTGAGCATCACAACGGCTTTAATTTGGACCGGGATCTTGCGCTGCGTAAGATTCAGGAAAGAACATTTGACGGGGAACTGAAATCCTTTTGGCTCCTTTACTCCACACTTTCTCCATGGGGAGAGGAAGTGCCCAGGGAATAGGTCCAGTGCTGTTGGACAGGGTGGCACAGGGCTAGAGCTGCACCAGAGACCCGGGTTCAATCCTGACCACGGGCGCTGTCTATACGGAGTTTGCACGTTCTCTCCGTGAACACGTGGGTTTTCTCCGGTTGCTCCGGTTTCCTCCCACACTCCAAAGACGTGCAGGTTTGTAGTTTAATTGGCTTCAATAAATTGTCATTTGTTCCTGGTGTGCAGGAGAGAACTGGTGCACGGGGTGGAGCAAGGAAGTGCAGGTGCTGGTTTACACAGAGGATAGACACAAAATGCTGGAGTAACTCAGCGGGACAGCAAGCTTCTCTGATCTCTTAGGGTCTGGAGAAGGGTCTCGACCCCAAACGTCGCCCATTCCTTTTAGAAAGAGGCTCTGCTTGTCCCGCTGAGTTACTCCAGCATTTTGTGTCTATCTTGAGTGTGTGGGGGGATCGCTGGTCGGCGGGGAATTGGTGGGCCGAAGGGCCTGTTTCCATGCTGTATCTCTAAACTAAACTAAACAAATCTGTTGGTTTTTTATATTCAAGAGAGCTTTGTCCTGCTCAGGAATTATGCATGTACATTCAATGCCAGATGATGCAAATTATTGAAGGCAGAATAGGGTACGAGGTGTATTAAGCAAGTTTGCCCACAGATTTGTTGGATGCTGTCGTGGCAACAAATGTATTTTTTTTTAAATATGAAAGTTATTTTATTCCATTTAATTAAAATAATCCTAGTGGCTGGCAAAAGTAAACAAAGTTCAATAACTTAATCTGAGTCACAAAGCTGTTAATGTTGTGATAATATTCTCACTGAATCTGTCTTCCCAGCAGGACAACTGGTGTTTTGGAAAAGTAAATGTTTTGTGCAGAGCAGGCACTTGGTCGCCTCTGGACACCTTGCATTGACACCCAAGAGGCTACTGAAATCTGCTTCCTACATGTGCAAACTTATGTCAATGTTTTCCTTTGTAATCTGTTAGAAAATATGTAGCACAGCTGCCAACCAGACCTTTCGGAAATGAGCGTGTCGGAAGGAACTGCAGACAATGGTTTCAATCGAAGGTAGACACAAATTGCTGGAGTAACTCAGCGGGACAGGCAGCATCGCTGGAGAGAAGGAATGGGTGATGTTTCGGGTCGAGACCCACCTTCAGACTCGTAAATTACATTTTCGGAGCCTGATATGATAACAGAGGGGAAGAAGCCGTTCCTGAACACTGTTCAGTTTAAGATAGACACAAAGGGCGATTAAAGTGATCTAATCTAAACAGAAGGTAGACAAAATTGCTGGAGAAACTCAGCGGGTGAGGCAGCATCTGTGGAGCGAAGGAAAGAGGCAACGTTTCGAGCCGAAACCCTTCTTCAGACTGATGTGAGGGTGGGGGGGAGGGGGGGGTGGGAAGAAGAAATGAAGAGGAGGAGCCAGAGGGCTGAGGGAGAGCTGAGGAGATAGCAAGGGCTAACGGAAATTGGTGAAGTCAATGTTCAGGCCACAGGATGCAGACTGCCCAAGCGGAATATGAGGTGCTGCCCCTCCAGTTTCCGGTGGTGCTCACTCTGGCCATGGTGGAGGCCCAGGACAGAGAGGTCTGATTCGGATTGGGAGGGGGAGTTGAAGTGCTGAGCCACCGGGAGATCAGGTTGGTTAATGCGGACCGAGCGGAGGTGTTTGGCGAAACGATCGCCGAGCCTACGCTTGGTCTCACCGATGTAGATCAGCTGACATCTAGAGCAGTGGATCGAAACAGAATGTGTAGGGAGGAACTGCAGATGCCGGTTAACACTGATGATGGACACAGAATGCTGGAGCAACTCAGTGGGATCAGGCAGCATCTCTGGATGGTCTCCACCCACCCCTCATCGTCTAACTAGATCCTGGGTTCGCATTGCTATATCCCTTCGTTACCACCACTTCCCCAGCCAACAATGTCTGCTGCTGGCCCTGACTTTTCCTACCTCCAGTTCCCTCCACCCACCTACTATCAGTCTGGTTCTGACCTGAATCGCCACCCATCCTTTATCTCCAGAGGCTGCCTGTCCCGCTGAGTTACTCCAGCAGTAATGAGGATGAGGGGAGATCTTATAGAGGTGTACAAAATCATGAGAGGAATAGATCGGGTAGATGCACAGAGTCTCTTGCCCAGAGTAGATGAATCAAGGACCAGAGGACATAGGTTCAAGGTGAAGGGAAAAAGATTGAATAGGAATCCAAGGGGTAACTTTTTCGCACAGAGGGTGGTGGGTGTATGGAACAAGCTCCCAGAGGAGGTAGTTGAGGCTGGGACTATCCCATCGTTTAAGAAAGAGTTGGACAGGTACATGGATAGGACAGGTTTGGAGTGAGCAAGCGCAGGCAGGTGGGACTAGTGTAGCTGGAACATTGTTGGCCAGTGTGGGCGAGTTGGGCCAAAGGGCCTGTTTCCACACTGTATCACTCTATGACACTTGGTGTCTATCTTTGGTGTAAACCGGCATCTGCAATTTGTTCCTACACATTCTGTTCAGATTAGATCACTTTAATCGCCCTTTGTGTCTATCTTAATGGGAACAGAATTCAGGGACAGCTTCTTCCCCTCTGTTATCAGGCTTCTGAATGGTCTTTCCATAAGCTAGGGTGCTGTGCGATTCACCTCGACCCCATTGCGGACATTGCAATTTGTCTGTGGAACTGGAGCGCTACAATGCTGAGAACTATATTCTGTATCTTCCCCTTGGTTCTACCTCTTGTATTTGAGTTTAACTTGATTATATTTAAGTATAGTACATGTCATCTATACACGTTCGCCAGAGATGCTGCCTGACCCGCTGAGTTACTCCAGCATTTTGCGTCCATCTTTGGTTAAAACCAGCGTTTGCAGTTCCTTCCTACAACTTGTTATTGAATATTATCTTTGTTGACTTCAGCGGAGTGTAAAACCAGGCGAGGTGCATGGATATGCATGTGGGGCCGAGGAGAAGTGCATTGGACGTTAGCTCACCGGATCAAAGGAAACACATAGATATGCAACGAATGGTGGGACATAGTTCATGTGCAGACAGATGAGATGACTTGAACTTGGCAACATGTTCAGCACGGACTTTGTGTGTCAAAGGACTTTTCCATGTTGTACGTAGACATTGTACCTGAGCCCATCATTTCCTTCAAAGGTGGATTGGTTTAAAATAATCCATCTTCAGAGCATTCCCGAAACGTGGGTGCAATGTAGTGAACAATAGTTAGATTTAGACACAGAGCTGGAGTAACTCAGCGGGTCAGGCAGCATCTGTGGAGAACATGGATAGGTCAAGTCAAGTCAAGTCACATTTATTTATATAGCACATTTAAAAAAACAACTCTCGTTGACCAAAGTGCGTTACATTTGTTATAAGAGTAGTATACACAAGCAGGCTACATACATATACACAAATAGCCCTCGCTCAGAGGACGTCAGGAAAGGCTTGGGAGTACAAATAAGTTTTTAGTCTAGACTTAAAGGAGTCGATGGAGGGGGCAGTTCTAATGGGGAGGGGGATGCTGTTCCACAGTCTAGGAGCTGCAACCGCAAAGGCGCGGTCGCCCCTGAGCTTATGCCTAGACCGCGGCACATTCAGCAACCCCGGTGATGTTTCACAGAGTGCTGGAGTCTGAAGAAGGATCCCGACCCAAAATGTCACCTATCCATGTTCTCCAGAGATGCTGCCTGACCCGCTGAGTTACTCCAGCACTGTGTGTCTTTTTTTGTAAAGCCGCATCTACAGTTCGTTGTATCCCCAATAGTTAGATTTAGGTTAAGTTGTAAAGTTAAGTTGAAGATGTGCAATTCAGTTTCCCTCCAGAAATTAGTTAGAAATAGAAACATAGAAACATAGAAATTAGGTGCAGGAGTAGGCATTCAGCCCTTCGAGCCTGCACCGCCATTCAATATGATCATGGCTGATCATCCAACTCAATCCCGTACCTGCCTTCTCTCCATAACCCTCTGATCCCCTTAGCCACAAGGGCCACATCCAACTCACTCTTAAATATAGCCAATGAACTGGCCTCAACTACCCTCTGTGGCAGAGAGTTCCAGAGACTCACCACTCTCTGTGTGAAGAAAGTCTTTCTCATCTCGGTCTTAAAGGATTTCCCCCTTATCCTTAAGCTGTGACCCCTTGTCCTGGACTTCCCCAACATCGGGAACAATCTTCCTGCATCTAGCCTGTCCAACCCCTTAAGAATTTTGTAAGTTTCTATAAGATCCCCTCTTAATCTCCTAAATTCCAGAGAGTATAAACCAAGTCTATCCAGTCTTTCTTCATAAGACAGTCCTGACATCCCAGGAATCAGTCTGGTGAACCTTCTCTGCACTCCCTCTATGGCAATAATGTCCTTCCTCAGATTTGGAGACCAAAACTGCACGCAATACTCCAGGTGTGGTCTCACCAAGACCCTGTACAACTGAAGTAGAACCTCCCTGCTCCTGTACTCAAATCCTCTAGAAATGCGGGAGTTTTGACTACTCTTTTATGAAAACATGTTAGTTGAAAACAGAATTAGTCGCTAATTTGATTCTTTCGACAGCCTCTGTTGTACAAATACAGCCAGAGTAGAAAACAGCATTAGAAAGCAGTCAAGCTGAATGTTTTCTGTTTCATGTGGCACAGCGGTAGAGCTGCTGCCTTGGCAGTGCTTCTTACACTGGCGAATGGTTCACCCAAGGGTGAATGAAATTATTTTGGGGTGAATGAATGAGTTAATTTATGTTTTTCTGCTCACGTGACAAAATAAATTATGTATAAAGTGATACACAAGATAAAAATTACCAAAACACATAAGAAAATTTAGTCGAGGGTGAATTGAAATTTTCTGATAAAGACTCGAGGGTGAATGACACTGAGACAGTTTAAGAAGCACCAGAGACCCAGCTTTGATCCTAACTACAGGTGCTGTCTGTGCAGAGTTTGCATGTTCACCCTGTGAGCGTGTGGACCTTCTCCGGATACTCTGATTTCCTTAAACACCCCAATGTTTCTGGGCTTACTGGCTTCAGTAAAAATTGTAAGTTGTCCCTAGTGTGTAGGATGGTGCTAGTGTGCGGGGGGGGGGGGGGGGGGGGGGGGGGGGGGTTGGCCAGCACGGAGTAGGTGGACCGAAGGACCTGTATCCGCGCTGTATCTCTAAAGTCTAAAGCTGGTGCACTGACATTTCATCATGTTAATTAATGGTTTTAAAGCGGAAGAGTAATGATTTCTGAGTAAATATCAGAGGAGCTCAACTCAGTGGGTCGCTTGTACGGGAGTGTGAAATCTGATGGTTGCTAATGATGGCCTGGGACCTTTCAAGGGATTTGCTTCTGGTGATAACATTCAGATCTCTCGGGCAGAAATGCAAGAGTAACGTCAGTGCAAATGGTTGGGATTCTGCATCCCCCCCCCCCCCCTCCCCAAGATAAGAATGTTGACCTCTGGTGCGTGAGTAATTGAAGGATCGCATTTATCAAATGGCCCCATTTTGAATAAACCTGCCTGCTTGCCCTGCAGCAGTGAGGTGTGAAATTCTTTGGACATCACTAACGCCTGCTTTGGAAACTACTGAGTTGATTTCCCAATAAAAAAACGCGCATCACACAACAATACATAGAAACATAGAAAATAGGTGCAGGAGGAGGCCATTCAGCCCTTCGAGCCAGCACCGCCATTCATTGTGATCATGGCTGATCGTCCCCAATCAATAACCCGTGCCTGCCTCCTCCCCATATCCCTTGACTCCACTAGCCCCTAGAGCTCTAACTCTCTCTTAAATCCATCCAGTGAATTGGCCTCCACTGCCCTCTGTGGCAGGGAATTCCACAAATTCACAACTCTCTGGGTGAAAATTTTTTTTCTCACCTCAGTCTTAAATGACCTCCCCTTTATTCTAAGACTGTGGCCCCTGGTTCTGGACTCGCCCAACATTGGGAACATTTTTCCTGCATCTAACGTGTCCAGTCCTTTTATAATTTTATATGTTTCTATAGGATCCCACCTCATCCTTCTAAACGCAGTGAATACAAGCCTAGTCTTTTCAATCTTTCCTCATATGACAGTCACGCCATCCCAGGGATCAATACCTGTCGTATTGTACCAGAGTAATGTCTCACATGGCAGAACCTTCCATCCCACCCAGTCCCACGCCGACCATAGATCATCCCGTTCACACTAACTCCATGTTATCTCATTTTCACATCTAGGGGACAATTTACCGAGGGCCAATTAACCTACAAACCAGAGATAGACACAAAAAAACTGGAGTAACTCAGCGGGTTAGGCAGCATCTGTGGAGAAAAGGAAGAGGCGATGTTTCAGGTCGAGACCCTTCTTCAGACCCTATTCCTTCTCTCCAGAGATGCTGTCTGACCCGCTGTGTTTCTCCAGTCTTTTGTGTCTATCTTTGGTTTAAACCAGCATTTGCAGTTCCTTCCTACACGTTTAACCTACAAACCCGCACGTCTTTGGGATGTGGGAGGAAACCGGAGCACCTGGAGAAAACCCACGCGGTCACGGGGAGAACGTGCAAACTCCACACACAGACAGCACCCGAGGGCAGGATCGAACCTGGGTCACTGGCGCTGTGAGGTAGAGACTCTACCATAGTTTTATCCGGCAACCAAGTCTGAAGAAGGATCTCGACCCGTAGCGTCACCCATTCCTTCTATCCAGAGAAGCTGCCTGTCCCGTTGAGTTACTCCAGCATTTTGTGTCCATCTTGTGAAATGTTGGAGGCATGTGTGACGAAAAGAAAATAATGCAATTGTCATCACCGTCTATTTTAGTCTGATCTGGCATCCAGCACCAAGCCACGAGCAGCATTTCTATTTGAGACCATGTCTTCTCCATCGGTTGTGAATAGTTGCATACGATTCTTTGTACTTCATCTTAAGGCTGTACTTGTAGGCGGTGGAACATTTTAAAATAGATTGTTTTACACGTGTAGGACTTTACAGTCTTAATAAATGTAAGCCATTGCGATTTGTCACTTTTTGCAGATGACATGTCTATCATCAGGTTACCCAGAGAAAAAAAAAATGCTAATCGCGCAGGAACATTTCTGTGACATCAAATGGCAACGAAGAATTTGGATTGCATAAAGCAGGCAAGGTTATTTAAGAATCTGCACAGGGTGACGGAGACAACAGAGAGCGCAGCTGAAGGAGACTGACAATGTTAAAGCTGATTTATTGTTCGTCTCTGGTAATATAACTGAGCTGGGGATTAGGCGAGAGAAACACTTGTTTAGCTGGTGGTTTTGTTTTGGAGATTATTGAAGGGCGGAGGCAATGTCACGAGGCGTGTTTTGAAAAGCACTTTTGCCTCTGATTTATTCCCGACAATATGAGTGCACGGGTCTCCCTGACGACTTGCTTGGCCAGGATGTATGAAGGAGGTAACGTGGACGCTCAGAGTAAAAGTGAGTCCATTGTACAAGTAAAGAAACCATCTGGTCCACATCAAGGCAGTGTGGCCAATAACCTGAGCACCATGGATGGCAAACTGAATCTTCTGAACGAGAAGATAGATCAAATAGTGAACTTCCAAGGACAGGTTCTCAAGAAGCTGGAGCTCATGTCTGAGGGAATGTGCGGCTTGGAAAAGAATATTGCGCTGAGGACACCGCTAAAAGGCGGCCGTGAAGAGGCGGGAGAGGGTAAAGGTACCACCGGCCCCCTGCGACATTCCGACTGCCTTGGACACCCGGAGATGAAGCCTCTGTTCGCGGAGATTCTCAGGCTGGTCATGTCTGTGCACGAAGGCGCGGCGAAGCAAAAGGAGAAGTTAGATGGCATCGAGAAAACCGTGTCAGCCGTCGGTAAGGCTGTCCACTTTGTGGGCGAAACCTTCAAAAATTCCCACGTCGTTCAGTTCATCCTTAAAGGAACGGTGCCGTGGAGAAAGGGAAGTCTCATAGAATATTCAGAGGTCAGTCAATTTAATAAAAAGCTATTGTTAACAAAAACGTTATAATTTTAAATAAAAAATTATGTTTAGAATGAATGTACTTTTTTTTAACACATACTTGTTCATCACGCACTTATGACCAAATAATTTGCTATTCGTATAATATAGTTCACAATTTCATAAGTGATAGGAGAAAATTAGGCCATTCGGCCCATCAAGTCTACACTGCCATTCAATCATGGCTTATCTATCCCTCCCTCCTAACCCCATTCTCCAGCCTTCTCCTCATAACCTCTGACAAGTTATGGGAGCCAAGGAGATGATTTTGACTTTGAGTAGAAAAAGGGGACTGTGTTACACTTCTGGAATAAAATCAAAATCATCCTCACAGTTGCCTTGTTTTTGCATTTATTTGTTTAAACTTAAAAGGAGACATCATGGGCGCTGTCTTGTGTGAAAGTGTGTTACTCATATAGTATATATTACAGTAAAATAATAGCAAAATCATTTCAATGATGACACAGTTGCTGTACCAATCCTGTTGTGCTCTCGTGTGTTACGAATCGTAAACCAGAGGGGAAATGTGTAGGAAGGAACTGCAGATGCTGGTTTACACCGAAGATAGATACAAAAAGCTGGAGTAACTCAGCGGGACAGGCAGCATCTCTGGAGAGAAGGAATGGGTGATGTTTCCTGTCCCGCTGAGTTACTCCAGCATTCTGTGTCTATCTTCGGTTGAAACAAGCATCTGCAGTTCCTTCCTACACGTTCCTACCCCATTGCGGACATTGCACTTTGTCTGTGGATTGTGTCTAATGAGAGGGGACAACCAGAACTTAACTGTGGGCCCCCGAAATTTAAAGGGTTAATGCAAAAAGTATTTGTCTAGAGACTATTTTTAACACGATAAGGAATTTTTTATATACAACCACAAGCTTGGAAAGAGTTCGGTTTTAGACGACTTTGAGCGGCATTTAAACTAAACCATAAGGTCCAAGAAAGTATTTAGTGGAGATAGAGACAAAAAGCTGGAGTAACTCAGTGGGGCAGGCAGCATTTGGAGACAATGAATAGGTGACGTTTGCGGTCGAGACCCTTCTTCAGACTGAGAGTCGGTGACTGAAGCTCAGATGAGAGCGGCATGGGCAGAGGGAAAAAATGGGCAGTGGGAAAATGTGGGCAGAGGGAAAAAAGAGGAATGGGCAGAGGGAAAAAAGAGGAATAGGGCTAGTGGGTTTGTTCCACTGGGGGCTAGCATGGTTTTGATGGGCCAAATGACCTCTGTTCATGCTTGTTTCAGTACAAGGAGTAAGATGTGATTCTGTACTTTGTTACTGTTAAGGCGCTGTCCCACTTGGGCGACCTAATCTGCGTGTTTAGAAGAGTGTCTTCGCCCTTCAAACGCGCAGGATGGTCGACACGTGGTCCTAGGGGTTCCTATGATGTCGCTGGAACTTTCCTTCATGCTCAAGGGAAGTTCTCGAATACTCGCGGAAATACTCGCTAGGTCGCGGAAATCTTTTCAGCGTGTTGAAAATTTTTCCGCGAGTAATATTTGGTCGGCATGGTTCTTTTTGACTCGTAGTGCAGTGGAGTGGGGTCGCTATGTAGTTACAGGCAGTCGAGGGCAGCCCCAGGCAATCTCTTTCGATGACCAGGCATTTTGAGTGGCTCATTGGAGTTTTCAGGACCGAGGAAAACCGGCCGGTAGGTACAATGCCCGCCAAACTTTATTAAATATTTTACTAAAAGTCTGATCTTGACCACTTCCTGTTGTTCTGTATATTGATTTTTTTTAAACGCTGCCACTTACGGCTGTGATTTTTGGCCATCTTACTCAGAGTCCCCCTCTGCTGCGCAGGACAAGATGACTTTCCCCTTCGATGAAAAATAAGTTATTAGTGTTTTAAAAATGTTGAGATTCTCTCTCCTGTCAATCACCACCATGAAAGCCAAGCCCCTTCCCGGAAGTGTGGGCGTGGCTCAGGCTCTGCAAGATGGGGGAGGGAGAGGTCACTTTGGTGGCCTTGCACCCTGCTTGAAATGGTAGGAAACTTCATTTGAATTTGGTGGCCGGCACTCTGCTTGAAATAGAATTTCAAGGAATAGCCGTGAGTCAACTGCCAGCCCACCAGCCATAAGTGAGTGAGCTGCCAGCACACCAGGCTTGAGTGACTGAGCAGCCAGCCAAGAATCCATTCGGCCCATAATGTCCGTACTAGCCCTCTGGAAATCAGTCCCTTCAGCGCACAGCACCCATACTGGCGCTCCAGAAAGCCCCCCCTCACTGGCCACCAATATTGGAATTGGTGGAGAGGTGGAATATTGCATTGAGGGACCAGCCCTCCCGTGTGAACATGGGATCCAACGCGTCCCACTTAGTCTAGAACTTCTTAAAATTTGTCTCCACTCCTTCTCTCCCCCACCGCGCCCTCTAAAGGACTTACTGTACACTGTGGCAGCCGGTTACCTTCCTCATCATCGCGGGTGTGAATTTCAGACAGCGCTCCCCCGCTTTCCCTGGCCCCTGCATTTGCGATGTGTTTGTGTGCGTGCAGACGGTCGATCCAGCTCGAGGCTTTCCAGGCGAGTGCCCTCAAGCTTGAAGGTCGAAGACACTCTTCTTAACTCGCAGATTAGGTCGCCGCAGTGGGACAGCCCCTTTAATGTTCAGTCCTTACCCCACCCAATGTGGAAACAGCTGTATGTTTCTCTCTTGTGTACATTGACATTGTATAAAATTTCATTTTAGATCTTCAATTTAAATGTAACCTGAAACTAATAAGCCACTGAACTGGAGTGTGATATAAGAAATTGGCTGGGATTTTGTGGGAAATGCTGGTATTTCAATGGTTATTGCACCCAAGTACAGTGAAAGTCTTTATTTTTGCATACCGTTTAGTTCCGTGCATGGTTACTGCCACTTCTGAATGTAAATTATATTAACTTTTTTTAATGCACAGATGTGTCTGTGTGCGCAATTGCATAACTCCTTATTACTGGCCGGCATTTTCAGAGATTTAGTTTAGTTAAGTTTAGAGATACAGCGCGGAAACAGGCCCTTCGGCCCACTGATCCCCGCACATTAACAATTAACAAGCCGGTAGTGACTGACGCGCGACGGTCGCACGCGTCATCATGCGTCCGCACAGCCGTCTGGAGCGCGTGACGTCATTTGAAGATAGACACAAAATGCAGGAGTAACTCAGCAGGACCGGCAGCATCTCTGGAGAGAAGGAATGGTTGATGTTTCAGGTTGAGACTCTTCTTCAGTCTGAAAGAAGGGTCTTGACCCGAAACGTCATCCATTGCTTCTCTCCAGAGATGCTGTCGGTCCCGCTGAGTTACTCCTGCATTTTGTGTCTATCTCTAATCGTCTTGGCCCCGCTCTGGGAGTAGGAGTGGGGGCAGATCCGGATCCGCAACGTTCCGTGAGCCCCAGGCCGAGCTCGGCGATCGTTTGCTTGCTTTTGCTGCTGTGGGAGGTGAGACGTAGTGCCATGCCAGGGTGTCCCACTTGGCCGTCATTTACGCGACAGGCCGGTGGCGCGCGAAGATTTTGTGCAGCATGAAGTCCACACTCCTCCATGCGCCCGTCCTGCTACCCACACACTATCCACACGCTAGCAGGTCGCTTAAATGGCACGCGAATGACAGTCAAGTGGGACAGGCCCTTAAGGCAGCAACTCTACTGCTGCATCACCATGCTGCCCTAACAATGAGCCCATGGAAACCAGCACAGGAGCGTTTACATTAGGGTAGTGGTCTGAAAATCACACAGCGGGGTTGACCTGGGCAAGAAACCACCTCCTCGTTCATTTGACTACGGGTGCTGTCTGTACGGAGTTTGTACGTTCTTCCTGTGACCCTGTGGCTTTTCTCCGGGAGCTCCGGTTTCCTTCCACATTACATTACAAAGACGTGTACAGGTTTGTAGGTTAATTGGCTTTGGTAAAGTTGTAAATTGTCACTAGTGTGTAGGGAGGTGCTTGTGTATGGGGTGATCACTGGTCGGCGCAGGCTCGGTGGGCCAAAGCATCTGTTTCCACGCTGTATCTCTAGAGTCTGAAGTAGAGTCTAAAGTATGGGTCTGGATGCGTTCAAGAGAGAGCTAGATAGGGCTCTTAAAGATAGCGGAGTCAGGGGATATGGGGAGAAGGCAGGAACGGGGTACTGATTGGGGATGATCAGCCATGATCACATTGTATGGCGGTGCTGGCTCGAAGGGCCAAATGGCCTTCTCCGGCACCTATTGTCTATTGTCTAAGTGATCGTGTGAGGACTTGGCTGTCTTTAAGAGAGTACATCAATGGGCATGAGTTTGGGTTTAGTTTAGTTTACTGGCATCTGTACCGAGACACAATGAAAAGCTTTTGTTGCCTGCTGACCAGTCAACAGAAAGGCAATACTTGATTATCGAGGCATCCACAGTGTACGGGTACAGGATAAAGAGAATAACGTGAATAATGTTTAGTGCAAGATAACGTCCAGTAAAGTCCAATCAAGCATGGTCCAAGGGTCTCCACTGATTCAGCCATCCTTATACCTGAAGCAACAGTAAACTGTAAAAACCATGATCTTGCGAATGAAACATAAACCAAAGGAATAGTTACATCTCAAGCCGGGTATTGAGCAGTACTGTGACTGTTGCTTCAGGATAGCTGAGTCAGTGGAGACTCTTGGACTCTGCTTGACCGGACTTTACTGGACTTTATACGTTGTACATATTTACAATTTAGATCAGGAAGGAATCAGGAAGGGTGCAGAAGAGGGTTACTTTTGACCTCAGTGTGGCCTGAAAACTGAGAGCAATGCAATTATGCTAAACAATGAAAAGAATGGAAAGGAATAGAATGTAAAAAACGGATATAATTTTGTGTTGGTTAGCAAATCGATGTTAAACAAATGCAATGCAAGTCTGATGGCAAATTATTGGTAAAATGGTTTTATTTTAAACTTTATCTTTTGTTAAATCTCTGTCATTTTCTATATTTTGCTACCAAGAGCATTTGATTTAGTCAAGACAGATAGGAAAGTGTGACAGTTTATAATCACACATGTTGCAATGTAGTACCACCAGAAATAACGTGTTCGATTTAAACCTTGTATCCCCTTCATGGTCTTGTGTACTTCTCGTAGTGTCTCTTAGACATTTCCAATACTGACTGAGATATCATTCATTTCTCATACCATACACAGTCGACACAAGGGATAAGTCTAGATTCCATCTGCTGCATGTTGGTGTTTGGTGATGGAATACTCATCGTGAGGCTGTGATCACGGCAGGGCTTAGTACTTTTGGTGACGGGAGACTGTTAGCATTTGCTCCTTGCTGTAGTAATTCTAATATATTGTTGCCTCTCATTCGACATTCTTTGTCTTCACTGATTGTTGATGAACATTTTTTGGACAAACTTAATATCTTCTAAGACCAATAGATCACTTTGATTGATTGACTGGTCGAAAGATACAGCGTGGAAACAGGCCCTTCGGCCCATCGAGTCCATGCCGACCATCGATCACCCGTTCACACTAGTATCCCACTTTCATATCCGCTCCCTACACACTAGGAGCCAATTTACAGAGGGCCAATCAACCCACAAGCCAGAGGTCTTTGGGATGTGGGAGAAAACCAGAGAACCCAGAGGAAACCCACGAGGTCACTCCACACAGACCCCCTAGGTCTGGATCAAACCCTTTTCTCTGCCGCTGTTTGTTTGTTAAGTGTGTTGAAATTTACACTAGTCCCCATTGGATTTAGACGTCCCCAGGTCCAGCTAATATCAACTCCTATTGTTAAACTTTGATATCGTCAGTGAGAAGAAGATGGATTTCATCGAACAGCCTTGCCTTTGAATTTGACTGAAACATACTATATAACTGTCAGATGTAATGGACCAAAATGAATAACGTGCCAAATGCATAGGATGATAACAGTACCAGGTGACCTAACTCAGATACAGACACACAAGGGACTGCAGATGCTGAAGTAACTCAGCGGGCCAGGCAGCATCTGTGGAGAGACACAAAAGGCTAGAGTAACTCCGTGGGACAGGAAGCATCTTTGGAGAGAAGGAATGTGTGACGTTTTGGGTCAACGCCATTCTTCAGACATTAACTCAGTGTTTTTTCTCTGCACAATATGGTGCCAGTATGTAACTGTTCACGTGAAGCTTTTGGCTACTGTACATCAATCTACTTTTTAACTTCTTAGAGATGCCAATATTCCACACTTGTCACAAAAAAAGCAGTGCCTTAATTGAATGTGTTAGCTGCCCGAGCTTACAACCCAGCGGTATGAATATTGATTTCTTTAATTTCAAGTAACACTTGCATCCCCTCTCTCTCCGTCCCTCCCCCACCCTGGTCGTCTTACTAGTTTCACTGTCCTTTTTCCTTCATTTACATCTCCTCTTCAGCCAACAATGGACCATTGTGGGCTCCTTGGCCACTGGCGCTGTCAGCTTTGTTCTGTACCTTTTCATACCTCTAGGTTCTCTTTCCCCTGACTCTCAGTCTGAAGAAGAGTCTCGACCCGAAACGTCACCCATTCCTTTTCTCCAGAGATGCTGCCTGTCCCGCTGAGTTACTCCAGCTTATTCTGCCTATCTTTGGTGTAAACCCAGCATCTGCAGTTCCTTCCTACATATATAGATTAGGGTGAAAGCGGCCAGTAATGATGGAAGTAATATGGCTAGAAGTTAGACAGCGGGCAACATGAATAGGAGAAGCAGAACCTCAGCTAATAAAGACCACAAATAATTGTGGACAGTCAAAATAAGAAATAAAAGAAAAATATTCTAGAAACGCTTTTTTTAAACGAATTGTTGAACGGTACGTTGACTTAGCAAGGCTGTGAGTTACCGCATCTTGGAAATGTGGGCGTACAACACCTGTCCTCAGCTGTTAACCTTCAGAATGGCAGCACATGTTTGCTGTGAGCCAGATTGATAAAGGTCACAATATTGGCCAGTGTCAGAGATGCCAAGAATAGCCACTTGGCCATGAGCAGACCTGGCTTTCTTCTGTGTGGAGAATGCAATGGGTTCTCACAGCATGCGCCGGCCACAATTAGCAAGGCAATTTCCTTCAACGTACTCCTTGTGGAGCTGAAGTGGAGAGCAGTATCCCTCTCAATCCCACATTCAAAGGATGTGGACCTCCTCCAGATCAATCACGCACCCCATTCCCCATCACAACCGTCGCCCTCTCCAATTAACGCTGCACCCCGATTATTACGATGAACGAAGGAGATTTCAGAGCGTGGTAGACATTGCCCGGACCATCACGGGTACTGACCTACCCACCATCAAAGGGATTCACATGAGGCACTGCCTCAGGAAGGCAGCCAGCATCATCAAAGACCCACACCAATTTTTCTGACATTATTACTTCTTATTACTCTTACTTATTATCTCCACCATTATCGGCCGCTCACATCCTAATCTGGCCACGTTGACATCTCACTCCTACCACTGGGAAGAAGGTACAAGAGTCTGAAAACCACTATCTCCAGGTTCAACAACAGCTTCTTCCCAACAGCCATCAATCAGGCTATTGAACACTTCATAGAAACATACAAACTAGGTGCAGGAGTAGGCCATTCGGCCCTTCGAACCTGCACCGCCATTCAATATGATCATGGCTGATCATCCAACTCAGTATCCTGTACCTGTCTTCTCTCCATACCCCTTGATCCCTTTAGCCACAAGGGCCATATCTAACTCCCTCTTAAATATGGCCAATGAACTGGCCTCAACTACCTTCTGTGGCAGAGAATTCCACAGATTCACCACTCTCCGTGTGAAAAATGTTTTTCTCATCTCGGTCCTACAAGACTTCCCCCTTATCCTTAAATGATGAAGCTGTTCCTAACTGCTTGCTGTTGCACTACTCAATAAATCACTTTCTTAACAGGCAAAGAATAAAGTTGAAGAAAAAGATGCCAAGGCCAAGCGTGGATTTAACAGCCGGGGAGTCCAAGTGCAGATAAGCAGCGAAGTGTCTGAAGGTACGGAAACAAAACGCCGGCTCATCGAGAAATAAACAGCGAGCGGTTGCGAGATTGCGTGTGTTATCTTCACAACTGCACAGTTACAGTCTGGTGTAGGTTTAGAGATACAGCGTGGAAACCAGGCCTTTCACACCACCAAGCCCACTCTGGCCATCCAACACCCACTCACACTAGTTCTATCGGTTCACACTAGTCTCGCTCGCTGAGGAAGGCTTACAACCCATCATTTAGCTCCAGAGATGCTACCTGGCCCGCTGAGTTACTCCAGCACTTTGTGTCTATCTTCAGTATTAACCAGCAATTGCAGTTCCTTCCTACACACTAGTTCTATGTTATCCCACTTTCTCATCCACCCCCTACACACGAGGGGGCAATTTACAGAGGGGTAATTAACCCACAAACCCACACGTCTTTGGGATGTGGGAGGAAACCGGAGCACCCAGAGGAAACCCACGCAGTCACGGGGAGAACGTGCAAACTCCACAAAGACCACATCTATGGTCAGGTTCAAGCCTGGGTCTCTGGCACTGTGAGGCAGCGGTTCTGCAAGCTGTGCCTCCCTCTCTGTAGTGGAGAGAACAAAACCCGCAAGGCAAACTGAGCCAAAGTATTCCAAGCCACACATTGCTTCTGTGCCCTTGCCCTACATTACACGAACAGAAACCTCCAGTAGAGTAATATTGATAACATTGGTGAATCGGTATGATCCATTTCCACCACGCATAAGCTTTAAAATGCATTAAAAAGCTTAATCAAGGAACTATAGATGCAGGCTAACAAAAAAAGACACAAACATTTGGAGTGACTCAGCGGGTCAGGCAGCATCTGTGGAGAACATGGATAGGTGACGTTTCACAGAGTGTTGGTGTAACTCAGCGGGTCAGGAGCTATCTCCAGAGAGCATGGATAGGTGACGTTTCAGGTCAGGACTCTTCTTCACATCAAAGGAGTCAGCTGTCTTCTTCATTCTCTTAAATTACCTTCCTAAATATATTTGTTTAACCTGATTTAAAAAAAAAATCAAGTAGTGATGTTAAAACAATATATTGTTTCCACACAAGGTGACAGATCTGTCATTATAATCTGAATTAAGTAAATACTACATGATAGTGCAGTCTGAAGAAGGGTCTACAGCACTAGAGACCCGGGTTCGATCCTGACTACGGATGTTGTCTGAATGGAGTTTGTACGTTCTCCCTGTGACCGTGTGGGTTTTCTCCAGGTGCTCCGGTTTCTTCCCACATTCCAAAGACGTACAGGTTTGTAGACTAATTGGCTTGGTTGTAAATTGTCCCTGGCGTGTGTAGGATAGTTCTAGTGTGCGGGAATGGCTGGTCGGCCCGGACCTAGTGGGCCGAAGGGCCTGTTTCCACTCTGTATTTCTAAACTCAAACAAAATTCCTTCTTACACATGATAGTACTATTTCGACATCGGGAAACATGTTCCCGATGTTGGGGGAGTCCAGAACCAGGTGCCACAGTTTAAGAATAAGGGGTAAGCCATTTAGAACGGAGACGAGGAAAAACTTTTTCTGACAGAGAGTTGCGAGTCTGTAGAATTCTCTGACTCAGAGGGTGGTAGAGGCGGGTTCTCTGGATACTTTCAAGAGAGAGCTAGATAGGGCTCTTAAACATAGCGGAGTCAGGGGATATGGGGAGAAGGCAGGAACGGGGTACTGATTGTGGATGATCAGCCATGATCACATTGAATGGCGGTGCTGGCTCAAAGGGCCGAATGGCCTACTCCTTCACATATTGATCAATGGTGTTTTATCATTAATGTTTTATTATTATTAATGTTTAGTGTTTTCTGAGTCATTCGTAACTGTCACTGTAAGTCATGTTGTTACTTGTGGGCGGAGCACCAAGGCAAATTCCTTGTATGTGAATACTTGGCCAATAAACTTACTTACTTACTTGTCTATATTTATTAATGAAATGAATAATTTTTAAATGGTTTTCGTGAACATTGCTTTTCCAGGCAGCAACGATGGCACAGAGCTTTGTGGAAAGAACAAGAAAGGTAATGATGGACACGTGATTGAGGACGGCTGCTTTGTACCTGCATCACCAGCAAGGTTTCAGTGTAAAGAGGCCGACACCCCAGAGTCACCAGCCAAGCACAAAGAGTCGGCATGTTCGGCCTCTCCACCAGCTCTTGCTGCGGCAACGACATCTGGAGCATCCAGTGAGAAAGAGACGTGCTCAGCAACAAGGAGAGGAGAAGATGTTCCCGGGGAAAATGGGGGATGTCCGCAGGGTCACAAAACAACGGGAAAACACCGGGAAGAAGTGAGCAAAGAGAATGAGGAACATAAAGTGCAGAGGATTGAACAAAGTCAGGGGAAGGAGACCCATAAGATGAAGTCTGCTGGCACAACAGAAGCTGCCGGGATCAGTCTGGCGACCAGTCCTTCAAAGTTTGGTGGAAGCTCTGTATTACTTCTAGACAGGTAACAATTAAACAATTAAAGTAACGCATCAACCCTTGAGCCCTTACGTTAAACGCTAAGTCCTTACGTTTCAATTCATTGTCATTTAATTAAAAAAATCAGAATAAAGGATGTTGTTTTCCATTATTAAACCCTAATTAAAATTTAAACTATTAAAGTATTAAAGTGTGAAAAAAATGTATTAGATAAACTGACGCAATGTGCTGGAGTAACTCAGCGGGTCAGGCAGCATCTGTGGAGAACATGGATAGGTGACGTTTCACAGAGTGCTGGAGTAACTCAGCGGGTCAGGCAGCATCTCTGGAGAACATGGATAGGTGACATTTTGGGCTGGATAGGGTCTGAAGAAGGGTCCTGACCCCAAGCGTCACCTATCCTTGTTGTCCAGAGATGCTGCCTGACTGGCTGAGTTACTCCAGCACCTTTTGACTTTTTTGTAAACCAGCATAAGTGAGAGGAGCAGAATTAGGCCATTTGGCTCATCGTCTACACTGCCATTCAATCATGGCTGATCTATCTCTCCCTCCTAACCCATTCTCCTGCCTTCTCCCAATAACCCCTGACACCCGTACTAATCAAGAATCTATCTATCTCTGCCTTAAAAATATCCACTGACGGCATCCACAGCCTTCTGTGGCAAAGAATTCCACAGATTCACCACCTTCTGACTAAAGAAATTCCTCCTCATCGCCTTCCTAAAGGCACGTCTGTTAATTCTGAGGTTATGGCCTCTAGTCCTAGACTCTCTCATCAGTGGAAACATCCTCTCCGTACCCACTCTAATTCCAGGCCTTTCACTATTCTGTAGTTAATTTGCACCGTGACTATTTTACAGGACTTCCGACTCAATAAAGGGAAAGACATCGAAGCTCACAGCCGGGCTCAATACGGACATTAAATCCAGCAAAATCCTTGTGCCTGCACCTTTCAATGGGTTGAAGGAAACCCTCAAAAAGCTCAAAGAACCCAAGGAAACCACAAAAGCAAACTTATCGCAAAAAACAGCAAAGGGAACAAAGCCCATCGCGGTGTCAGACGTACGAGTCAGCAGACCGTCTGAACACCAGGAAAAAGCTTCACCAGACGTCAAAAGCCAAGAGAACGAGGAAAATATCCAGAGGTGTCAAAGTAAAGCGGAAAAGAGCGGTGATCCGGAGAAAGGTATTGAATCACAGGCTTCAAAAGAAGCTGAGACAACCTGCAAAGAAGCTGACCTAGTAAATGAACGAGAAAAGAAAGACTCCACAGAGACCACAGCCGAGGCAGAGAAAACAAAGGGAGATGTTGAAATGCCAGAAGATTACAAGATCATTATTGGTGAATTGATTTTTCACACTCCAGATATTACTTCCAGCGTGCCTCACTTTCAGTCATATTTCTGAAACCATCCGTAATGCAATTTGTAAAGATTTCCTTTTCCTTTTCAGACGATAGTCCGTCGCCTCCCGCCCCCTTCAGCCATCGCATTGTGACCGCCAAACAAGTCCAAGTAGCCGCCTCATACACTGTTCACCACCATGAGGTATTAGGAGGGTAGGTTTGCCTCAAGATCTCCAGTCATCTTGGACAGTTACTGATGAACAAAAGGATTGGGGAAGATGTGATTATGAAGGGGGACTCAAGAATAAGGTGCTGGTCAGGCCGCATTTGGAATAGCGCGAGCTCTCATGGGCACCATATCTGAGGAAGAATTTGCTGGCTTTTATTTCAAGAGGGCTTCTATACAACAAAAGGGATGTAATGCTGAGGCTCTATAAGGTGCTGATCAGGCCGCATTTGGAATATTGTGAGCAGTTTTTGGGCAACATATCTAAGGAAGGATGTGCTGGCTCTGGAGAGGGTCCAGAGGAGGTTTACAAGAATGATCGCAGGAATGAATAGTTTAAGAAAGAACTGCAGAATCGGGAAAAATCGACGGTAGACAAAAATGCTGGAGAAACTCAGTGGGTGGGGCTCACCTGCTGAGTTTCTCCAGCATTTTTTGTCTATCAGGAATGAGTAGGTTAGCATAAGACGAGTGTTTGACAGCACTGGGCCTGTACTCACTGGAGTTTAGAAAAATGAGGGGGGGACCTCGTTGAAACGTACCGAATAGGGAAAGGCTTGGATAGAGTGGATGTGGGGAGGATGGTGGATCTGTGGAATTCTTTGGAGGTGAGGTCAGTGGATATTTTTAAGGCAGAGATAGATAGATTCTTTTTTGTACGGGTGTCAGTGGTTATGGGGAGAAGGCAGGAGAATAGGGTGAGGAGGGAGTAATAGATCAGCCATGCTAGAGTGGCGGAGTAGACCTGATGGGCCGAATGGCCTAATTCTCCTCCTATGTCTTGTGATGTTATGAATCTACAGATGCTGTAATTTTGAGCACAATAAGAAGTGCTGGAGGAACTCGGTGGGTCAGGCAGCATCCATGGAGAGAATGGACAGACAATGTTTCAGGTCGGGACCCTTCTTCCTGACCCAAAACGTTGCCTGTCCATTCCCTCCACTGACATATTGCCTGACCCCTTGAGTTCCTCCAGCAATTTGTGTTTTGCTCAAGATTCCTGCATCTGCAGTTCCTCATGTCTCAATATCTACCAAAACCATCGTACATGTAGTGTATCTAGTAGTCTAAACATTCTCTGTAAGTTTTAACTGTGAAAAATATGTTCAGGAGTTGAGAGTCCAGTGTGTTTAATTGTCATATGTACTGACAATGGAACAACGTGCCGGAGTAATTAAGCGGGTCAGCCAGCATCTGGGAAGAATATGAATAGGTGACGTTTTGGATCAGGACTCTTCTTCAGACTGATTGTAGGGAATGGGGGGGGGGGGGGGGGGGGGGGGGGGGGGGGAGGAGATAAAGCTGATAGAGAGGAAGGGCAGGACAAAGCCTGGTAGGAAATAGTTTGACACAAAATGTGTTTTGATAGGCAGATGTTGGTCAAAGCCAGAGATGAAAAGACAGAAGGTAGACACAAAATGCTGGAGTAACTCAGCGGGACAGGCAGCATCTCTGGAGAGGAAGGAATATGTGACTTTTCGGGTTGAGACCCTTCCTCAGACTGATGAAAAGGCAGAAGGTACGAGACAAAAGGATTGACGAAGTTGCGAATTGTGAAGCTAGAAGAAGGAATGTAGTGGGAGGGGAGATATAGGTCTGAGTCCAGCTGGGGCAGAGGGCAGAGGGGGAGGTGGGGGGGTGGGGAACTAAAATTTTTAACAAAGCTTCTGTTGTAACCTGGTCTGCCAACTTCTTGTAACATGTAATGTCTTTGATTTTTCTTTCTAATCCAGGGGTCGGTTTGGCCAGGTTCATAAGTGCGCAGAAACATCAACAGGCCTCGAACTTGCTGCCAAAATAATAAGTGTGAAAGGAGCAAAGGACAGGGTACGTGCCTTCCTTATCGGGAATCCAGAACCAGGGGTCGCAGCTTAAGAATAAGGGGTCGGCTATTTAGGACTGAGATGAGGAAAAACTGTTTCACCCCGAGAGCAGTGAATCTGTGGAATTCTCTGCCACAGAAGGCAGTGAAGGCCAATTCACTGGATGTTTTCAAGAGGGAGTTAGAGGTCTCAGGGTAAACGGAATCAAAGGATATGGGGAGAAAGCAGGAACGGGGTACTGATTTTGGATGATCAATAGACAATAGACAATAAGTGCCGGAGTAGGCCATTCGGCCCTTCGAGCCAGCACCGCTATTCAATGTGATCATGGCTGATCATCCCCAACAGTACCCCGTTCCTGCCTTCTCCCCATATCCCCTGACTCCGCTATCTTTACGAGCCCTATCTAGCTCTCTCTTGAAAGTATCCAGAGAACCGGCCTCCACCGCCCTCTGAGGCAGAGAATTCCACATCATGATCATATTGATGTGTTCCTCTGCAATGTGGTGTAGGGAGTCATTTGTGTACTAACATGTGTGTCAAGTCAAGTCAAGTCAATTTCTATAGCACATTTAAAAACAACTCTCGTTGACCAAAGTGCTTTACATCACTGCAGGTACTAACGTGCTACATACAATGGTACATAGATCTAACAATACATACATAAATACATACATACAGCGCTCCCTCAGAGGACCTCAAGAAACGCTTGTGAGTAGAAATAGGTTTTAAGTCTTGACTCAAAGGAGTCGATGGAGGGGACAGTTCTGATGAGAAGAGGGATGCTGTTGTGTGTGTGTGCGCGTGTGGACGTACTTGTATGAGTACATTCTGAAAAATAGGTGGTGTGTGTGTGTGTGTGTGCGCGTGTGTGTGCGTGCTTATGTACACATTCTGAAAAATAGGCATCATGTATGTGTGCATGCATGTTGTTGTTTAAGAAGGAACTGCAGATGTTGGAAAAATCGGCCGAAACGTTGCCTATTTCATTCGCTCCATAGATGCTGCTGCACCCGCTGAGTTTCTCCAGCACTTTTGTCTACCTGTGCATGCATGTTTCTGTGTGTGCATGCGTGTGTGTGTGTGCGCGCATGCATGCATGTGTGTGTGTGCGCGTGCGTGTGTGTGTGTGTGCGTGCGCATGCGTGTGTGTGTGTGTGGGTGTGTGTGCGTGTGCGCGCATGCGTGTGTGTGTGTGTGCGCGCATGTGTGTGTGTGTGCACGTGTGTGTGTGTGTGTGTGTGCGCGCATGCATGTGTGTGTGTGTGTGTGCGCGCATGCGTGTGTGTGTGTGCGCTTGCATGTATGGATGCATGTGCAATGTGTGCGTGTACACATCGTGATAAATGGGCTCCATTGAAAGAGTCTTTAGAAACACAACATTTCTAGAATAAGTGTTTACTTAATACCGAACATTCTGCTGTTAATCTGAATTCCCTTCTGATTTAGGAAGAAGTAAAGAATGAAATAACTGTCATGAACCAGTTGAGTCACGTCAACCTAATCCAGCTTTACGATGCCTTCGAAGCCAAGAACAATGTCACTCTGATCATGGAATAGTAAGTGGTTGGATCACTGCACTGAAAAAGACGTTCAAACGAAGGGTCGAATGGCTTACTCCTGCACCGACTGTCCATTGTCTAACTCTGAACATTGTTTGTGCTTCAAAGTTATTTACACTAATCCTAGATTTAATTACTTATTGCCATCTGAAATAGTTTGCAATTCAAATAGATCATGAATAGATAAAGACAAATATAGATTTGAGGGACAGTTTTGCTTGTAATGATAATTGTTTATGAATCTATGCATTAGCCTAAGAGTATGAGATGGAACTCTTGGAATGTTCTAGGATAATTAATATCATCGCCATGTTCCCTTTCTACCCATATTCCTTCCTCTGGCTTCACATTTTCACTCCTTTTCTCTCATATCTGACACCCTTTAATCTCCTTTTCATCCCTGGACTTTGTCCTCCATCTGCCACTCACCCCCCCCCCCCCCCCCCCAGCTGTGTCCACCTATCACTCACCACACTTTGCCACGCCTCTCCTCTCTTCCAGCTTTCTCCCCCCACCCCACCCCACCCCACTCCGTCTACAAATGTGGGACTAGACTGGATGGGGCATCTGGGTCGGCATGGATGCGTCGGGCTGAAGGGCCTGAGTGGCTCCATGTATTTTTATGACAAGATCACGCTGGGTGTTATGCGAGTGCTGTGCGTGATCCTCACCAACACCCTCTCAATGATAGCAGAGAGTTTATTTTAAAACATTTTAGTGATAAGAATACTTATGAATAAGACTCTACTTATGAATAAGACCCATTCTGCATACCACTCAATTCACTCAGTAAGTAGCCACTGCTACTCCAGAGAGTGGAGGATCTCCTTAAAACTCCATTGTGGGGTTCGCACAAGACTAAGACTTCTAATGTCAGGGCAGTGTAGATAGAGTTTAGAGATACAGCCTGGAAACAGGCCCTTTGGCCCACTGAGGCCATGCTGACCAGCGATCACCCGTACACTAGTTCTATCCGACACACTAGGATACAGAAGCCAATTCACCTACAAATGTGGGAGGTGACCGAAGCACCCGGAGAAAACCCACGAGGTCACAGGCAGAACCTGCAAACTCCACCCAGGCAGCACCTGAGTTCAGGATTGAATCCGGGTCTCTGGCGCCGTGAAGCAGCAGCTCTACCGCTGCGCGACTGTGCGACAGATGTGTGAACGGGTAACTGTTTTTGCAGTTGTTATATCTACGGCATCAAGAGCACCTTTAACAGAAGCAGTTTAGTTTTATTATTGTCACATGTCACGAGGCACAGTGAAAAGCTTTTTTGTTGTGTGATATCTAGGCCTCTCTTCCACCTTTCTCCCCCTTATTACAATCACTCTGAAGAATAATCCCAACTTGAAACTTCGCCAGTCCACATTCTCCAGAAAAGCTGCCTGACCCACTGAGTTACTTCAGCATTTTGCACTAAATGGCATTGAAACAGGTCCTGTGGCTCAACTTGCCCATGTTGACCCAGATACCCCATCTAAGCTAGTCCCATTTGCCCACACTTGTTCCATATCCCTCTAAACCTTTTGCATTTTGTCCATATACCTTTAACTCTTTCATATCCATGTATCTGTCCAAGTGTCTTTTAAATGTTGTTATTGTACCAGCCTCAACTACCCCGCTCCAGTAGCTCGTTCTATATACCCACCGCTCTCCAAATGAAAAAGTAGTCCCTCAAGTTCCTATTAAATCTTTCCCCTCGAACTTTAAACCTATATCCTCTGGTTCTTAATTCCCCTACTCTGAGTAAAAGACAGTGCATTGACCCTCTCAATTTCCCTCTTGATCTTATACACCTCTATAAGATCCTCTTTGCGTTCTATGTGTAAAGATCACTAGTTTACTTTACTACATATTTGTTTAAAGAGCAAACTTATTGTGGCGCAACGGTAGAGTCGCTGCCTCACAGCGCCAGAGACCCAGGTTCGATCCAGACTACCAGTGCTGTCTGTACGAAGTTTGCACGTTCTCCCCGTGACCGCGTGTGTTTTCTCCGTGTGTTTCCGTTTTGTCTCTCACTCCAAAGACATGCGGGTTTGTAGGTTAATTGGATTGATATAAATGTAAATTGCCCCTAGTGTGTGTAGGATGGTGTTAGTGTGCGGGGATCGCTGGTCGGCGCGGACTCGGTGGGCCTGTTTCCGCGCTGTATCTCTAAACTAAACTAAACCAAATTGAAAGTGTTATTAATTTAACTTACATCAGAACATTATGTTGATTGTAGTGTTGGAGGCGGAGAGCTATTTGATCGAATTATTGATGAAAACTATAATCTGACAGAATTGGACACAATCATCTTTGTGAAGCAGATCTGCGAAGGTATCCAGTACATACATCAACAGTACGTGCTTCATTTAGACCTGAAGGTACTTTTTACATTTCTCCATTTAGAAATATAACATTGAACGTTTGTATTTGCTTTTGTGGATTCTCGATTATTCTATTTGATTCTTGATTCTATTTTCAGTTTTCAGTTTTCCATCTTTACTTGTAACTAGTTTATCGGTAATCAATGGTAGACAAAAATGCTGGAGAAACTCAGCGGGTGAGGCAGCATCTATGGAGTGAAGGAACAGGTGACGTTTCGGATCTCGACCCGAAACGTCACCCATTCCTTCATCAGTCTGAAGAAGGGTCTCGACCCGAAACGTCGCCTATTCCTTCGCTCCATAGATGCTGCCTCACCCGCTGAGTTTCTCCAGCATTTTTGTCTACCTTCAATTTTTCCAGCATCTGCAGTTTCTTCATAAACATTGGTAATCAATGCTAATTTTAAAATTGAAACAAGTATCTGCAGGCAATGCCCTACAAAAAATGACACAAAGTGCTGGAGTAACTCAGCGGGTTGCTGAGTTTTTTTTTGTAATTTTGCAACCCAGGTAAAATCAGTTCAACTTTTATACAGAACCTTCCTTCGATTATTAATTTTTAAATGATGTTTACTCACTGGGAGATGTAATAATGAGATTTAATACAAAGTAGACACAAAGCGCTGGAGTAACTCAGCAGGTCAGGCAGCATCCCTGGAGAAAATACATGGGTGACCTTTCAGGTGGGAACCCTTCTTCAGACTGCATTTAAAACAAAGTAGATGAGCCGTCAATGTTATTGGGATTATTCCTGAAAAGCAAGCATCTCTGCAGAGTGTTAACTTCTTTAACAGCAGCATTTCGTATACTAACTATGTATATACAAGGTCCGTTACATGACAGGCTCATAAATTCCCTATAGAAACATAGAAAATAGGTGCAGGAGGAGGCCATTCGGCCCTTCGAGCCATTCATTATGATCATGACTGATCAATAACCCGTGCCTGCCTTCTCCCCATATCCCATGATCAAGTGCGCACTATGTGCTTCCTGAGGGAAGGTGACCTATCATTTTGGCCACTCCAGGCCTCTCCTAGCCTGCTCCAGAGTCATGGGACATTGGCATAAATACAATATTTGTCCTCTTGGTGAATTGGGGAACTGGGAGTGATGAGTGAAGGCAGGCCAACAAGTAAAAAGGATAATGTGACTTTCAGGTGAGCCCGCGCCTGGTGTGCTGTCTGCAATTCTGGTTGCCCAACTCTAGGAAGGCTATCATCAAGTTGGAAAGGGTGCAGAAGAGATTCACCAGGATGTCACCCGGGCTTGCGGGCTTGAGTTAAGGGCCTGCCCCACTTACCCGATTTTTTTTTGGCGACTTGCTGGCACCCGTCATAGTCACAGCAGGTTGCCGAAAATGTTTTAAATGTTGAAAATCCAGCGGCGACCAGAAAAAGGTACGACTCTTTGGGTGACTACTCACCACCAAACAGGCGTCACTTTAGAGCAGAGGAGGTCGATGGATGACCTTATTGAGGTGGACAAGATCATGAGGAGCATGGGTATGGTGAACAATCGCAGTGCTTTTCCCAGGCTAAACAATTCTAAATCTAGAGAGCTGGGGCTTAAGGCAAGAAGGGAAAGATGCAAGAGGGATCGCAGGGGCAACTTTTTCACTCGGGGTGGTTCGTATCTGGAATGAACTGCCACAGGAAGCTATAGGAGTGGATACAATTATAAACTTATAGAATGCATTTATATGGGTAGGAAGGGTTGTGAGAACTAACGGCCAAATGCAAGCGAAGATAATCCATTTTGGACAGCATGGACAAATTGGGCCGAAGGGCCTGTTTCCCTGCTGTAGAGTTATCTTCTTTTTTCGTTGGCGTGCACAGCCTAAAGTTGTTGGACGACTTGTTCTATTTGATCTTCCATTTGTGCACGTCGAGTTGATTGCATTAGTCGAAACAGGGCGGGCCACGTGAAGGTTGCAACCTTCCACCCCCTGTAGAGTTATATGATTCTTACACCAAAATAAATTTAGTTTTAAATGTTTATCAAAAACCTTTTGCAAAAACAATATATTTTGATTATTATAGATGTTGAGCTGTGATTTTATGAAAAATGTCTTTCCTTTGTTTACAGCCAGAGAATATTTTGTGTGTAAACTCCATGGGAAATCAAATCAAGATTATCGACTTTGGTCTGGCCAGAAGGTAATGCCACTTCATATTCACTATAAAGTACTTTTCTTGCATTTTGGTCGTAGGAATAAAGGCTGAGACTATTTTCTAAATGGGGAGAGAATCTAGAAATCGGAGGTGCAAAGGGACTTGGGAGTTCCCAAAACTTGAATCTGCAGGTCGAATCAGTATTGAGGAAAACAAACTCAATGCTAGCATTTATTTCAAGAGGGCTTGTATACAAAAACTCGCATGTAATGCTGAGGTTCCATAAGGCGCCTGGTAAGATCACATTTGGAATATTGTGAGCAATTTTGTGCACCATATCTGAGGAAGGATGTGCCGGCTCTGGAGAGGGCCCAAAGGAGGTTTACAAGAATTATCCTGCGAATGAGTAGGTTGATCTATGATGAGCGTTTGTCGGCACTGGGCCTGTACTCGCTGCAGTTTAGAAGAATGAGGGGGGATCTGATTGAAACGTACAGAATAGTGAAAGGCTTGAATAGAGTGGATGTGGAGAGGATGTTTCCACTAGTGGGAGAGTCTAGGACTAGAATTAAAGGACGTTCTTTTAGGAAGGAGATGAGGGGAAATTTCCTTAGTCAGAGCGATTTTGTGGAATTCTTTGCCACAGAAGGTTGTGGAGACCAAGTCAGTGGATATTTGGCAGAGATAGATAGATTCTTAATTAGTACAAGTGTCAAGAGTTTATGGGGAGAAGGCAGGAGAATGGGGTTAGGAGGGAGAGATAGATCAGCCATGATTGATTGGCGGAGTAGACTTGATGGGCCGAATGGCCTACTTCTACTCCCATCACATCCAAGCATCTTATATTGAACAATTGCAATGAAGCCTAGTTAATTGGTAACTAAGTTATATTTTAGTATAATCTAAAATTGTACATTTTGCACAAAGCGGTGAAGTGTCTGGTTCATTGTATACAGATACTGCCAATGGTTCAATGGTTCTTTATTGTCATGTGTGCACAGCACAGTGAAATTCTTTTGCGCAACCCACAAATGCAGTCGCCATATTTTGGCACCGTTCATAGTCCGGTCCACATGTTGAAAATACCGGAGCTCCCCCGATCAAGGTAAACCCCAGGCTGCTGCAGAATAGAAATGACCAAGATAGAAAATAGGTGCAGGAGTAGGCCATTCGGCCCTTCGAGCCTGCACCGCCATTCAATATGATCATGGCTGATCGTCCAACAGTATCCTGTACCTGCCTTCTCTCCATACCCACTGATCCCTTTAGCCACATGGGCCACATATAACTCTCTTAACTATAGCCAACGAACTGGCCTCAACTACCTTCTGTGGCAGAGAATTCGACAGATTCACCACTCTCTGTGTGAAAAATGATTTTCTCATCTCGGTCCTAAAAGACTTCCCCCTTATCCTTAAACTGTGACCCCTTGTCCTGGACTTCCCCAACATCGGGAACAATCTTCCTGCATCTAGCCTGTCCAACCCCTTAAGAATTTTGTAAGTCTCTATAAGATCCCCCCACAATCTTCTAAATTCCAGCGAGTACAAGCTGTATCTATCCAGTCTTTCTTCATATGGAAGTCCTGCCATCCCTGGAATCAGTCTGGTGAACCTTCTCTGTACTCCCTCTATGGCAAGAATGTCTTTCCTCAGATTAGGAGACCAAAACTGTACGCATTACTCCAGGTGTGGCCTCACCAAGACCCTGTACAACTGCAGTAGAACCTTCCTGCTCTTGTACTCAAATCCTTTAGCTATGAATGCCAACATCCATTCGCTTTCTTTACAGCCTGCTGCACCTGCATGCCTACTTTCAATGACTGGTGTACCATGACACCCAGGTCTCGTTGCATCTCCCCTTTTCCTAATCGGTCACCATTCAAATAATAGTCTACTTTCCTGTTTTTGTCACCAAAGTGGACGACCTCACATTTATCCACATTATACTGCATCTGCCATGCATTTGCCCACTCACCCAGTCTATCCAAGTCACCTTGCAGCCTCCTAGCATCCTCCTCACAGCTAACACTGCCCCCCAGCTTCGTGTCATCCGCAAACTTCGAGATGTTGCATTTAATTCCCTCGTCCAAATCATTAATATATTCATTAATATATTCATATTAATGTTATCCCTCGTCCAAATCATTAATATATGTTCGCCATTATCAATTCACCTGTTTCTGACTGCAAGGGACCTACATTTGTTTTATCCAATCTTTTTCGCTTCACATATCGATAAAAACTTTTGCAGTCAGTTTTTATGATTCCTGCCAGTTTTCTTTCATAATCCATTTTCCCTTTCCTAATTAAGCCCTTTGTCCTCCTCTGTTGGATTCTCCCAGTCCTCTCGTAGGCTGCTTTCTCTGGCTAATTTGTACGCTTCATATTTTGCTTTGATACTATACCTGATTTCCCTTGTTATCCATTATGGATGCGCCACCTTCCCTGATTTATTCTTTTGCCATACTGGGATGAACAATTGTTGTAGTTCATCCATGCAGTCTTTAAATGCCTTCCATTGCATATCCACCGTCAACCCTTCAAGAATCAATTGCCAGTCTATCTTGGCCAATTCACGTCTCATACCCTCAAAGTTACCTTTCTCTAAGTTCAGGACCCGTGTTTCTGAATTAACAATGTCACTCTCCATCCTAATGAAGAACTCAACCATATTATGGTCACTCTTGCCCAAGGGGCCACGCACAACAAGGCTGTTAACTAACCCTTCCTCATTACTCAATATCCAGTCTAGAATAGCCTGCTCTCTCGTTGGTTCCTCTGCATGTTGGTTTAGAAAACTATCCCGCATACATTCCAAGAAATCCTCTTCCTCAGCACCCCTGCCAATTTGATTCACCCAATCTATATGTAGATTGAAGTCACCCATTATAACTGTTTTACCCTTGTTGCACGCATTTCTAATTTCCTGTTTGATGCCATCCACAACTCCACTACTACTGCTAGGTGGCCTGTACACCCACCAGTGTTTTCTGCCCCTTAGAGTTTCGCAGCTCCACCCATATCGATTCGACATCCTCCAAGCTAATGTCCTTCCTTTCTATTGTGTTAATCTCCTCTCTAACCTGCAACACTACCCCACCTCCTTTTCCTCTCTGTCTATCCCTCCTGAATATTGAATATCCCTGGATGTTCAGCTCCCAGCCTTGGTCATCCTGGAGCCATGTCTCCGTGATCCCAACTATATCATAATTATTAATAGCTATCTGCACATTCAACTCATCCACCTTATTATGAATGCTCCTCGCATTGAGATACAAAGCCTTCAGGCTTGTTTTTACAATGCTCTTGCCCCTTTTATAATTATGTTGAAAGGTGGCCCATTTTGATTTTTGCCCTGTATTTGTCTGCCTGCCACTTTTCACCTTGCTACCTATTGCTTCTATCCCCATTTTACACCCCTCTGTCTCTCTGCTCACACATTCAAGAAATCCACCACCTCTTATTCTCTGTTTATTATTTTTTTCTTCTTTCCCCCCTACGTGTTGTGTCTGACTGCTTCCCTTCTCTGCCTCCTGCCTCACACACGGTCTACTTGCTTTCTCTATTAGAGTCCCTCCCCCCAACCGATCTAGTTTAAAGATAATCTGTTATTTAATGAATATTGAAGTTTGACATGTGTAGGAAGGAGCGGCGGATTCAGGTTTACACCAAAGATAGACACAAAATGCTGGAGTAACTCAGAGGGTCAGGCAGCATCTCTGGAGAAAAGGAGTAGGTGACGTTTCGGGTCGAGACCCTTCTTCAGACTGGGAGTCAGGGGAGAGAGAAACTGGAGGTATGAAAAGGTACAGAACAAATCAGAGCTGGCACTGATGGCCAAGGAGCCCACAATGGTCCATTGTTGGCTACGGAGGAGGTGATAACGAAGAGATACAAACAGTGAAACTAGAAGGACAACTAGGGTAGTGGAACGATGGAAAGAGGGAATGGTTACTTGAAATTAGAGTAATCAATATTCACTTGAAACTCATTACTTTCAATCACACAAGCAAATATCGACATGTTTCCTGGTCCACGGTGCCACCTGGTGCCTATAACTGGACGGTACACAAAAAGCTGGAGAAACTCAGCGGGTGCAGCAGCATCTAAGGAGCGAAGGAGATAGGCGACGTTTCGGGTCGAGACCCTTCTTCAGACTGGTCAGGGATCAGGGAAACGAGAGATATAGACGGTGATGTGGAGAGATAAGGAACAATGAATGAAAGATATGCAAAAAAGTATCGATGATAAAGGGAACAAGCCATTGTAAGCTGTTTGTGGTGTGAAAATGAGAAGCTGGTGCGACTGGGGTGGGGGAGGGAGATAGAGATAGAGGGAATGCCAGGGCCCGAGGGCTGAGGGAGAGGTGGGAAGGGGAGGAGACAGCAAGGGTTAACAGAATTGAGAAAATTCAATGTTCAAGCCCAAAGGATGCAGACTCCCCAAGCGGAATATGAGGTGCTGTTCCTCCAGCTTGCGGTGTTGCTCACTCTGGCCGTGGAGGAGGCCCAGGACCGAGAGGTCGGATGCGGAATGGGAGGGGGAGTTGAAGTGCTGAGCCACCTATAACTGGACATTGTGCAGTAAATGAAACTCCTGCAGTGTTGTGGATTCACAATGGTGCTGGAATCCTGAACAAAACACAAAGTGCTGGGGAAACTCAGTGGGTCAGGCAGCATCAGTGGAGGAAACAGAGACAGGAGACGTTTTGGGCCAGAACCCTTCTTCAGACTGATGAGACGGTGTGGAGAAAACTGGTAAGGAAAGGTGGGGGCAGGACAAATGATAGATAAATACAGGTAGATACAGGTTTAAGAAGGAACTGCAGATGCTGGAATTGAAGGTGGACAAAAATGCTGGAGAAACTCAGCGGGCGAGGCAGCATCGATGGAGCGAAGGAGTAGGCGGCGTTTCGGGTCAAGACGCTTCTTCAGATACAGGTTGATTGGCAGATGGCTGGAGCAAGTGACAAAGGCTAGGGGTGAAAAGGAGATAAAAGGGTGTTGAATAAGGGGCGGAGAGAAGTGGAATGTCTACCCATATTCCACCTGCCGGCTTTACATTTCACGCCTTCACTTCTCTCCTCATCTGACACCCTTCTGTCTCCTTGTTACCTCTAGCCTTTGACCGAACTCTCCTCACCCACTCAAATAGAAGGAAGGTATTTCCACTTTAAATTCAGAAGTATTATTCAGTCAAAAGGAATTGAAACCCTAAGCCAGGCCCTAACCCTGCACCATTCCCGACTGCCATACCAGCTGTGTTAGGAATTGTTACACTTGATATGGTGGAACGAGTTCAGAGTGTTACTATTTCAATAGCAAAACCATCTAATTGTGGTGGTAATGCATAGATGACAATACACTGTTTAACTGAACCAGCCATTCGAATGATAAAACATAGTGAACTTAGAAACATAGAAAAAATAGGTGCAGAAGAAGGCCATTCGGCCCTTCGAGCCAGCACCACCGTTCAATATGATCATGGCTGATCATTTTAAATCAGTGCCGCATGCCGGCTTTTTACCCATATCCCTTAATTCCTTTACCCCCAAGAGCTAAATCTAACTCGCTCTTGAAAACATCCAGTGAATTGGCCTCCACTGCCTACTGTGGCAGAGAATTCCACAGATTCACAAGTCTCTAGGTGATGAAGTTTTACCTCATCTCAGTCCTAAATGGCCTATCCCTTATTCTTAAACTGTGACCCCTGGTTCTGGACTCTCCCAACATTGGGAACATTTTTCCTGCTTCTAATCTGTCCAATCCTTTAAGAGTTTTATATGTTTCACTAATCCTTCTAAATTCCAGTGAATATAAGCCCAGCCAACCCATTCTTTCGTCATATGTCAGTCCCGCCATCCCGGGAATTAACCTGGTGAATCAATGCTGCACTCCCTCAATAGCAAGAAAGTCCTTCCTCAAATTAGGAGACCAAATTTGCACACAATTCTCCAGGTGCGGTCTCACCAGGGCCTGTACAACTGCAGTAGGACCTCCTTGCTCCTAAACTGAAGTCCTCTCGTAATGAAGGCCAACATGCCATTAGCTTTCTTCTCTGCCTGCTGTACCTGCATGTTTATTTTCAGTGACTGATGTACAAGCACATCCAGGTCTCGTTGCACCCCACTAGTCACTGCCAGCCATTCTGAAAATAACCCGTTAATTCCTGCCCTTTGCTTCCTGTCTGCCAACCAGTTCTCTATCCATGTCAATACCCTACCCCCAATACCATGTGCGCTAATTTTGCACACTAATCTCGTGTATGGGACCTTGTCAAAGGCTTTTTGAAAGTCCAGATACACCACATCCACTGGCTGTCCCTTATCCATTCTACTTGTTACATCCTCAAAAAAAATCCAGAAGATTAGTGTAGCATGATTTCCCCTTCATAAATCCATGCCTACTTTGACCGATCCTGACACTGCTTAAATGAAAGATAGACACAAAGTGCTGGAGTAACTCAGATCAGGCAGCATCTCTGGAGAAAATGGAGAGGTGATGTTTCAGTTCAGGGCCTTTCTCCCTTTTCATCTCTAGCCAAATTCCAGATTATGCTGACTCGGCGAACGTTTCCGACACTTGTGCCCAGTCTGCCAAGGCTGGCCTGATCTCCCCCTTCTCCCCTCTCTGATCAGGCAAAAGGTACAGACGTGTGACAACGCACAGCTCCAGATTCAGGGAGTTTCATCCCAGCTGTTATCAGGCAACTGAACCATTCTGTCAACAATTAGAGAGCAGTCCTGAACAATTATCTATCTACCTCATTGGAGATCTTCGGACTATCTTTAATCAGACCTTAGTGCACTTTATCGTGCACTGACATCATTCCCTTTATCCTGTATCTGTACACTGTGGATGGCTTAATTGTAATCATGTATAGCCTTTCCACCGACTGGATAGCACGCAATAGAAAAAGCTTGTCACTGTACCTCGGTACACGTGACAATGAACTAAACCAAATCTAGCGGTTGCTGAAGGAAGGTTGTTTCTTTTTTTTTTGTAGGTATAAGCCAAGAGAAAAACTACGAGTTAATTTTGGTACTCCAGAATTCCTTGCTCCAGAAGTGGTGAATTACGATTATGTTTCATTCTCCACAGACATGTGGAGTGTGGGAGTTATCACCTATATGTTGTGAGTATCAAATGCCATGCAAGTTATCTTCTACCCCAGAAGGAACATGTGCAGGAGTGATTTTCTAGAACTCTGGAACAGTACAGCACAGGAACACAATGCCCACAATGTCCATGCCGAACATGATGCCAATCTCCTCTGTCAATAGTCAAGAGAGTCAAGAAAGTTTTGTCATGTGTCCCAGATAGGACAATGAAATTCTTGCTTGCTGCAACACAACAGAATACGTAAACATAACACAGAACAGGAGATAAAAGTTTAGTGTATCTACATACCATAGACCTTATATATACAATAAATAAACAGATAAAGTGCAATAGGCTGTTATTGTTCAGAGTTTGTTTGATGTTGTGTTTAATAGCCTGATGGCTATGAGGCCTGCACGTGATCCATTTCCCTCTATTCCATGAACTGGGAGTTTACTAACTGATGGTTATGTCCATCGCATGCATTAAAAACTCACTCAGCAGCACAGTGAAGCTTCACAAAATATACACACTGAAAGTGAAATTCATATTTTTATAATGTAATTGATTTCTGGAGCTTATAGTAGAGAATACTCACAGCAGCAGAAGGAGGTTCATGAATGGCCACTAGACTGGCCATGTGCATTCTCAAACATTTCTGATGAACAATCTTGCGAATTCCCGATTATTACACAGGCAATATTTCGGCCACGTATCTTTGACTCTCTGTAGTCCCTAACATCGGGAACATTTTATCTGCATCTAGCCTGTCCAATCCTTTAAGAGTTTTACATGTTTCTATAAGATCCCCTCTAATCCTTCTAAATCACACTGAATACAAGCCCAGTCGACCCCCCATTCTTTCATCATATGTCAGTCCCGCCACCCCGGGCATTAACCTGGTGAACCTACACTGCACTCTCTCAATAGCAAGAATGTTCTCCCTAAAATTAGGAGACCAAAATTGCACACAATACTCCAGGTGTGGTCTCACCAGGGCCCTGTATGATTGCAGTAGGACCTCCTTGCTCCTAAACTCCAATCCTCTCATTATGAAGGCCAACATGCCATTAGCTTTCTTCACTGCCTGCTGTACCTGCATGGTTACTTTCAGTGACCGATGTAGACAAAGGAATACTAAATGTACAAGGTCTTTGTCTTGTCGAGCCAATTCCAAGAGCCACATGAGCGATAAGCTCACTCTTCTACATTGTTTAGGGGAGAAAGACAATGCTATGCAGTCACCCATCTTATTTGATGTCATAGTCATACAACATGGAAACTGGCCCTTCAGCCCAATTTGCCCATGTCAACCAAGATGCCCCATCTATACAACTCCCGCCTGCCTGCGTTCCCAATGTTGGGCGAGTCCAGAACCAGGGGCTACAGTCTTGGAATAAAGGGGAGGCCATTTAAGACTGAGGTGAGAAAAAACTTTTTCACCCAGAAAGTTGTGAATTTATGGAATTCCCTGCCAAAGAGGGCAGTGGAGGCCAAATCACTGGATGGATTTTAGAGAGAGTTAGATAGAGCTCTAGGGGCTAGTGGAATCAAGGGATATGGGGAGAAGGCAGGCACGGGTTATTGAGAGCGGACGGTCAGCCATGATCACAATGAATGGCGGTGCTGGCTCGAAGGGTCATATGGCCTCCTCCTGCACCTATTTTCTATGTTTCTATGTTCGGCACATATCTGTCCACACCTTTCCTATCCAAGTACCTGCCCAAATGTCTTTTACCCTTCTCGAAGGCATTCTGGAATGTGTTCCTTCCTTCATTGATATTGGGTCAATGTTACAGCAGACACTGTGGCAGCTCAACAAGATCATGTCTGTGCCCACGATAGACACAAAAAAGCTGGAGTCATTCAGGCTCAGGCAGCATCTCTGGAAAGAAGGAATGGGTGATCTCTCAGGTCGAGACCCTTCTTCAGACCCGAAACGTCACCCATTCCTTCGCTCCAGAGACACTGCCTGTCCCACTGAGTGACTCGGGTTTTTTGTGTCTATCTTTGGTTTAAAGCAGCATCTGTAGTTCCTTCCTACACGCGATGCCTGCACCCATGATGGGTAACATCGTGAGCAGCTGATTTGGTGATCGGACAGATATTTCTGATGAGTTACAATGTTCTTTACACTGGCCACCTCAGGATCAATTTACAATCTATTTCAAGATACAACTTAATGGCTATTTAATCAAACAGCACAATTAATTGATAGAGTATGGTTTAATTGCATTGATTGCACTTAATTGACACTGGGTCGTCCGAGCTAAACATCACCTCCCTCACCCAACAGCAAACCAATATCAACTACAAAATGCACCACAAAGCTTCTTTGACGGTACTTGCCAAACAGCCAACGTCTACACCGAGGACAAGGTGACTGGCTCCAGAGGAATACGACCGCCCAATTTAATCATGCATTACCCTAACTTGGAGGTGCATTACCTTCCTTCATTGATATTGGGTCCATTTCACCACAGAGAATTGTAGCAATTTAAGATGGTGGCTGATTAAGACCTTCCCAAGCACAATTATGGATGAATAATAAATCAATAATACATTATTGATTGATTAAATAGATTGAAAGGTAGAGCATGGAAACAGGCCCTTCGGCCCACCGAGTCGACGCTGACCATCGATCACCTGCTCACACTAGTTCTATGTTACCCAGTTTCTCATCCACTCCCTCCACAACGGGAGCAATTTTTAACAAGAGGCCAATTAATCTACAAACCCGCACGTCTTTGAGATGTGGGAGGAAACCCAATAAGTCACAGGGAGAAGGTGCAAACTCCACATAGACAGCACCTGAGGTCAGGATTGAACCCGGGTCACTGGCGCTGTGAGGCAGCAGCTCACAGCTACATTAATTTCAAAAACGTTGTTCGTTATATCACAGGAAAGGAATTCTACAATTGCAAACATTGCGAAAGCCACATTTTATCCCTGGTACTGATGACAATATAATCATTCTTCTTGTCAAACATGAATACATCTATAAGATTATGAGTACTGGGATTACTGTCAGACATTTGATGCATGGCTGGAAAGCTGCAGTTTTCCTATGTTACGGTTGCCGTTAAATGAGTAACTGCCTTGCTGTGGTTTGTACGGTTACATACAACAAAAATAGCACTCAGTAAAGCCAGATATGCAACACCTCCTCAGCCACGTCTTCCTCCTGCGCACAAATACAACTGGCGATGTCCCACAACAACAACTCTGCAGCTGTTAGGCTGGGCAACGTTAATGGAAACACTGGGCTACCTTGGTGAAAAGTTCATAGGTCTTGGCATGACTTGTCCTTGCAGGGGCCGGTTGCAGTACATGTCGTGCTTCCTGAGCTGTTGTGTAGGTCGGACCCCTGCACCACACGTGGAATCCAGTGGAGATCAACAGATGTCAATGGCCTTTGATACCCCCTGTAGATAGACGCAAAAAGCTGGAGTAACTCAGTGGGTCGGACATCATCTCAGGAGAAAAGGAAGTGGTGACGTTTCGGGTTGAGACCCTTCTTCACGCCCCTGTACATCAATGCTGTTCAGGGTCTTGCCATTACTCTGCATACTTTCCTTTGCATTCAACCTCCCAAAGTGCAACACCTCAAACTTGCCTGGAATAAAGCCCATTTGCCTTTTCTTTTTCCTTTCTCCATCAGCCCTGCTGCTGTGAGTTAATTCTGTTGGGGTTAAGTGGCAAATTTGGAGCCTACCTTGAAGTACAGTCCGACATGGCAAAGCCTCCACATCCTTCCTGTGCTGGGTCAAATGGCAATGTTAAACAGATGGAGGGAATAATGATTGATTCATTACAATTGACTAATGATGGATGCTTGCATTTTCAGGCTGAGTGGATTATCTCCTTTCCTGGGCGACCACGACACTGAAACCATGAACAACATTATCAATGCAAACTGGGACTTTGATGCTGAAGGATTTGAAAAAGTGTCTGAAGAAGCAAAAGAATTTGTTGCAGACCTGCTCGTGAAGGAAAAGTGGTAAGACATATAAAACATAATTGTCCGTGCAAGGTTTTCCTGCTTTAAGAGATTGGTTTAGAGTTTAGTTTAGAGATACAACATGGAAACAGGCCCTTCGGCCCACGCCGACCATCGATCACCTGTTCACACTAGTTCTGCGTATTCCCACTTTCATATCCACTCCCTACACACTAGGGATAACTTACAAAGGGCCAATTAACCTACAAACCTGCACGTCTTTGAGATGTGGGAGGAAACCAGAGCACCTGGAGGAAACCCACGCGGTCACAAGGAGAAAGTGCAAACTGCACAGAGGGAGAGACAGCACCCAAGGTTTGGATCGAGCCCAGATCTCTGACGCTGTGAGGTAGTGGTCCTACCCACTGCGCCACCCTCTTGAGCCAGTGCTGATATGCTTTCGTTTATGTGTGATTTTCAGCTTCCGGGGAAAATTTCTTTAATTTACTCCATCTGCAGTTTCCTGTGACCATGGGTGCTTCACAAAATGAGTTATTAAATAAAAATATATATCTGAATTCAGAGCTTTTCCGCCAATTGTTTTGTATTGCTTTTTAATGTTGTCTACATTATCTAAAGCCTTGCATTTATGTGTCTATGTCACCAGCAGCAGATCCAGTGCATCAAAGTGCCTGAAGCACAACTGGCTGAACAACCTACCAGAGAAAGCAAACAGATACAGGGTCCGGCTCAGATCCCAGGTGCTGTTGCAAAAGTATATAACCCAGCGTTTATGGAAGGTAATATGCCGTTTACTTTAATTTCATTAATTCTGATTATGTGTGAAATATTTAATAAATCCTGGGCAGAATGCTTATATAAGTTTAGTTCAGGTTTCGAGATACAGCAATGGGAACAGGCCCTTTGGCCCACCGAGCCCACGCCGGCCATCGAGCACCCGTTCACACTAGTTCTGTTATCGCACTTTCGTATCAACTCCCCACACACTAGGGGCAATTTACAGAGGGCCAATTAAACTACAAACCCGCACATCTTTGGAATGTGAGTGGAAACCGGAGCACCCGGAGGAAACCCACGCGGCCACAGGGAGAACGTGTACAAACTCCGTACAGACAGCACCCAGTAGTCAAGATCGAACCTGCGTCTGATGCTGTGAGAAAGCAGCTCTGCCAGCTGCACCACTGTTAGAACAATCCATAAGGTCACAAGGAATAGGAGTAGAATTAGGGCATTCGGCCCATCAAGTCTACTCCACCTTTCAATCATGGCTGATCTATCGCTCCCTCCTAACCCCGTTCTCCTGTCTTCTCGCTATAACCTCTGACACCCGTACTAATCAAGAATCTATCTACCGCTGCCTTAAAAATATCCACTGACCTGGCCTCCACAGCCTTCTGTGGCAAATAATTCCTCCAATTCACCACTCTCTCACTAAATAAACTTCTCATCTCCTTCCCAAAAGAGCGTCCTTTAATTGTGAGGCTATGACCTCTAGTCCTAGACGCTCCCACTAGTGGAAACATCCTTTCCACATCCACTCAAACCAAGCCTGTCACTAGTCTGTATATTTCAATGGGGCCCCCTCTCATTCTTCTAAACTCCAGTGAGTACAGGCCCAGTGCCAACAAACGCTCATCATAGGTCAACCCACTCATTCCTGGGATCATTCTTGTAAACCTCCTCTGGACCCTCTCCAGAGCCAGCACATTCTTCCTCAGATATGGGGCCCACGATTGCTCACAATATTCCAAATGTGGTCTAACCCGCTTGAAATAAAAGCTAGCATTGAGTTTGCTTTCTTTACTACCGATTCGACCTGCAGATTAACTTTTTGGGAATCCTGCACCAGTCCCTTTGCATTCTGGATTCTCACCCCATTTAGAAAATAGTCCACGCCTTTATTCCTACTACCAAAATGCGTGACTCCACACTGTGCTACACGATATTCCATCTGCCTCTTCTCTGCCCACTTTCCCAACCTGTCCAAGTCCTTCTGCAGCATCCCTGCTTTCTCTACACTACCTGTACCGTCATCTATTTTCGTATCATCCGCAAACTTTGCCTCAAAGCCTTCAATCCCCTCGTCCAAATCATTAATATACAACGTGAAGAGTAGCGGCCCCAGCACCGACTCTTGCGGAACTCCACTAGTCACTGGCAGACAACCAGAAAAAGCCCCCTTTATTGCCACTCTTTGTCTTCTGCCATCCGGCCAACCTGCTATCCTTGCTAGTATCTGCCCTTTGATACTGTGGGCTCTCATCTTCCTAAGCTTTCAAAGGTTTTCTGAATATCTAAGTAAACAACATCCACTGACTCTGCTTTGTTTGTCCTGCTGATTCCAGCAGATTGTCAAGCAAGACCTCCCCTTCATATATCCATGCTGACCTGGCCTATTTCGTCGTACTCTATAACCTCATCCTTTATAATGGACTCTAAAATCTCACCAACCACCAATGTCAGACTAACCGACCTATAGTTCCCACTATTTTTCCGTGCTCCCTTTTTGTGCAGCGGGGTAATATTGGCAATTTTCCAATGATCTGCTACCACTCCTGACTCCAGTGATTCCTGAAATATCACTATCAATGCCTCCACAATCTTGAAAGCCACCTCCTTCAGAACCCTAGGGTGCAGTCCATCCGGCCAAGGTCCATCCACCTTCAGCCCATTCAGCTTCCCAAACACCTTCTCGCTAGTAATAGCCTCCCTAGTGAACTCCATGAAGTTTTCAGTCTGAACTCGTCTGGGAATATCCTGTACATGTTTTAATGCTGGGACTGGATTAATGCTCAGCATATTGGACCAATTCAACAGTCATCTAGCTATCCCACACAAAGGCCGCGGCTACTGTGTGACAGTGCCTTCTGGACCTTCTGATGTTGAGGTCAGGTGCAGGTGAATCAGACCTGCTCTACCACTGACTCCATGATGCACACTTCACCCGCTCTCAGCTTTCTACCGGCCATGGCTGGCATTTAAATAGACCTTTAACAAAATGTTGAAATCTAGAATTTTATTTTTACCTTATTTTAATCAATATTAATGTATTCATAATTCATAGATATTGAACGTGGCTTCTGATGAATTAAAAATATATTTTAATTGTTTCCAAAGTTTTGTTCAACTATTTCAAAAAATCAATATTTTTTCATTGTTTCCACTGTTTGTAATAAAACATACAGCACAGGGACAGGCTCTTTGGCCCACAATGTTGAGGCTGGACATGATAAACTAATCTCATCTGCCTGCATATCCCTCTATTCCTTGCATGTCCATACGCCTATCCAACATCCACTGTCATATATGCCTCCATTAAATCTGGCAGTACATTCCAGGCACCCACCACCCCCTGTGTAAAAACATTTGTGCCCACACATTTCCTTTACTTTTCCCGCCCTAAGAGCCTCTCTGCCTCAGAGGGCAGTGGAGGCAGGTTCTCTGGATGATTTCAAGAGAGAGCTGGATAGGGCTCTTGAATATAGCTGAGTCAGGGGATATGGGGAGAAGGCAGGAACGGGGTACTGATTGGGGATGATCAGCCATGATCACATTGAATGGCGGTGCTGGTTCGAAGGGCTGAATGGCCTACTCCTGCACCTATTGTCTACATTAAAGCTATGTCCTCTTGTCATCCATCTGCCATTTAGCTCAGTCTCTAGTCCATCATCTACCTCTAGACCTTTCCATCCATGTACCTGTCCAAGCAACTTTTAAATGCTGTCATAGTATTTGTCTCCACTGCCTCCTCAGGCAGCTCATTCATATACCGACCACCCGCCAAGTGAAAAGGTTGCCCCTCAGGGCTCTTTCCCCTCTCACCTTAAACCCAAGTAATTCCTCTTCTGATTATGGTGACAAGACCAATGTGAGGAAATGCTGAGGAGACAGAAGGAATTGCAGATGCTGGTTTACAGAATCAAGGAACTGCAGATGTGGAATGTCCCCGATCCAAAACGTCACCTTTCCATGTTCTCCAGAGATGCTGCCTGACCCACTGAGTTACTCCAGCACTCTGTGAAACGTCACCTATCATGTTCTCCACAGAGGGTTACACAAAAAGCTGGAGAAACTCAGCGGGTGCAGCAGCATCTAAGGAGCGAAGGAGATAGGCGACGATGTTGCCTGACCCGCTGAGCTACGCCAGCACTCTGTGAAACGTCACCTATCCGTGTTCTCCTGAGATATTGCCTTACCCGCTGAGTTACTCCAGCACTTTGTACCTTTTTTTGAGAAAAGGCTAAAGCAAGCTTAGTTTCAGACCAAACGTAGATAGTGTTACCACGTGATGTTATTGCATATTTTCGCAGAGTGAGAGATCACATAACAAAGGAAAATACCTAGGGAAAAACATGCTAATCACTTTAGAACATAGGTAAGCCTAAAGATTAATTTTCCTTTGTGTTTACAGAAAAATTATCACGTAGTTGCTGCAGCCAACAGGTTCAAAAAGATCAGACAGCAGAATTTGTGCAAGGATGTTTAGCCAGTGCCTTGGGATGCGACAACAGAAGAAATGGAACCATCTGGTGAAAGAAAAATCCAATATATTATCATATCAGAAGTAGTGGAACTATGAATTAATTCTATTTTGTATTGATTGCATTCATATGCTGTGTTTTAAACCTTTGGGACACTGCTCTTAAAAAATGTGGCCAAATTGTATGATGAAATTAATAGTGTTGCCTTTAACCAGCAGAAACGTTCTCCTTTCCCCCTGACAAATTCACGTTTAGGTTTATCATTGTTTTGTTCTGCATGCTATCCAATCAGGTCAGATCATGGTCTACATAAATACTATAAAGTTAAACTCCAGTACAATAAGTAAAGCAAAGGGGAAGATACAGAGTGCAGAATTGTAGCACATCAGTTCCAGAGACAAAGTCCAACATCTGCAATGGGGTAGAAGTGAAACAGACTATCATGGAAGGACTGTTCAGAAGACTGATATCAGAGGGGAAGGAGCTGTTCCCGAGTTGTTTAGCAGCATAAAAAGATATCTGGCACAGCATTCTCCACATTTCTAATGAAAAGCCATGTCTCAATTGAAGCCATATCTTCATGGAATGCTATGAAAAATTATATTTGAGAAATACATACAATCTACCACCCACTGACAAGTATGCATACATGACTAGTTTGCAAAGTGAGAATTTGATAAGACTGAATTTGAAAAATATTACTTCACAACACAATGTAGAAAATTGTTGTAGATAAATTACTAGAAAACTGTACTGGCTTTTGAATGGTATAAAGTGAAATGAGATCCCTTGAGGGATGAATCGCTAGCAATCTAATTCTTCAGTACTCTTTGATGTTTTTTTTAAATGCTTTATTATTAAAGTACTTATGTAATTAAAGTGTGGGGTCTCTTAACCCTGAGAATCAAAATGTTACTGCTGTAAAGAATAAGCCAAAGCTCTATACCTCAAGGTCCTTTTGTATTAATCATATTGAGAACATAGATTTCAATTGAAGTTGTAATTGATTTTTTTTCAGGTAACGTTTGGTTTATTGCTAACGTTACAATGTGTAATAACATTTTGGCAGGCATATTAAGAGTTAGTCTCTGGGGAACCTGCAAATGAAATTGCCAGTAGCTTTGCATTGTGATCAATTTATCAATTTTCCCGTGATATTGTTTTCTGTGTTTTCAACAATATTGGCGGGATGGTGAAAGAAAATCAATGCAAATTTTGTCAACCAAGTAGCCTCTTAAAACTAACATTGGGCATTGTTACCCCACCCCACCTTCTCGAAACAGTGAAATCTGCTCCTTAATCCGCATGAAAATAATTGAGCTGCTTTTAAAATATATTCTGAGCAGTCAATAGCATTTTTCTATTTGTTCTGCATCAGTAATATCGATATGGAAACTATTCACTACAGATGAGGTAGATAATTGCATTGATGGCAGTATTAATCTATTCAAATGTAAAACCAAGTGGGCACTACACTGGAAAAATCCATATATTAATTATTGCTGTATAGTGTTATAAATAAAGGTATTGCAAGTAGCACAATAATAAATTGGAATAATGCAATATCCAAGAATTCTCAGTGTTCCTGACCTTTTGTTCGCAGCCGAGTAAAGAAATAGGTCATTAATCACTGTGGCAATGCGAGATTAGGGTCACATTCCAGTCTCAAGCAAAGCAATTGATTCTAACATCATTACATTAATCTTCCTACCCTTTCCCCTTCCTTCTCTAAAGCTCTGAAATTATTTTCTGTATTACTTATGCAGGTAGAAAACAGACTTGGCAGACTTAGCCATACTTGCTGTGTGTGCTTAAGGGATATCTGAAGCCGTGGACGTTTTCAGTCATACAGAGAAGTAGTGCAGAAATAGGCCATATTCCGTGCCGACATCAACCACTTTTCCATTTTAAATGCCATTTTATTTTCCCCACCTTCCCATCAACTCTGCCCAGATCTGCCCCAATCTTTGCATCAACGGCATCTCTTCCTCCAGTACCTCCTCCCCGAGCGAGTGCCACCGTGACATTCTGAGATCTGCTCCACCTCTCTTATCTCCCTCTCTATCACGTCTGAAACACTGAAAACGTGTAAAATTGAGCTGCCTGCCATGCCCCTCTCGCAACCAAGTGTCCATCATGAGTACGGACATTGTGGGCTGACTAGCCTGTCCCTGTGCTGGGAAGTTTATAATGTGATTATCTAACTGCTGGAGGAAGAATCTCCCTCAGCATCTCAATGTCTTGATCTCGACTTACAATAAAGTGCACAAATTAATATCAGACATTTTTTTAATTAAAAATTAATTTCAATGCTATGGATACAAGTTTTTTTTATTTCATTCAAGAGATGTGGGCTTCAGAGGCTGAGCCAGCACTTTGAAGTATTGCCCTGAGCTTTCGTGAACTGCTGCAGTTCTTGAGGGGTGGATACACCTGCACTGTTGTTAGGGAGGGAATTCGAGATTTTTTACTCAGCGACAGTGAAGGAACAGCAAAAAAATTCCAAGTGAGAATGGCGCATTGATCGGAGTCCAACTTCTATTTGTTGGTGTTGTCCATACTTCTGCTGCTCTTGTCCTTATCGAGTAGAGGTGATGGGTTTGGAAGGTGCTAAGGACTCTTGGTGGGTTGATGCCGTGGATGGCACAAAACCGCTGCTCTTCTTCATTGTTAGTGGAGTGAGTTAATAGTGGTAGATGGAGCGCCTACCATGCAGATAGCTATGTCCTGTGTAGTGTTGGATGTCTTGAGTGTTGTTGTAGCTGCACTCGCCCAGGCCAGTGTAGAGTACTCCATCACACTCCTGCTGGAGCTTTGTCGGTGCTGGGGTGGGCTTTGGGGAATTGTTCAAAGGTCTGTTTATTGTCACATGTACCAATTGAGGAAATTGTGGAAAAGTATCTGAGTTTCAGAAACTAACCATGCCTTTTTGAGATGCTGAGTTACTCTAGTACTTTGTGTTCTACACCAGATTCCAGCATCTGCAGTTTCTTGTGCCTCCGTTTTGCTGCTCCATTGCGAAATCTCAAAATACGTCTACCTTGAAGAATTTCTCCTTCCCTCTCTGGTTTTGTCCCACCCCCATCTCTTTGCTCCAAGCTTTCTCCCTCCTACTACAATCAGTCTGAAGAATGGTGCTGACTCAAACTATGGTGTCTCCTAACTATGTCCGCCACAGATGCCGCTTCAGCACCTTGTGCTCTACTCAAAAGAAAAACCATCTCTGTACTGTTTGGGTAGACCTCTAACAGGCTTCGTTAGGGGGTTTGTAAAAGAAAATTTTGTTTTTACAGATTAAATGTGATTATTACAATTATAATAAGGCTCACAGGATCAGAAAAGTACCGCAAGTGTTTTGTTTTTGGAACCAGATCTTGATATAGCTCTGTCCTTCAGAACTCTGAGCTGGACTAAAATGTAATGAGTAGGTTTGCTGAGTTACTCCAACACTTTGTGTCCTTTACAGATAGGACAATCCATGGACACTCCCGGGTCCCAACCGACAGCAGTGAGAATTATAACATGTGTATCCACTCTGTCAAATATTATATTTAGCTGAAGCAACCTGATAAGAGTTGGAGCAGCACAGATTTGCAGCCTCATGGCTCCTATAACCAAGCTCAGTTCTGGCCTCTGGTGGTAATAGCACGCAGTTACTTTAGTGTGAGGTTTTGTGGATTGGTATGAATCCTGGAACTCAAAAGGTTTTAGACATTCTCCACATGAATGCATAGGCTTGGTAGGTAAATTGGACCTGTAAATTTCTCCCAGTGTGCAGATGAGTGGAAGAATCCAAGAAGAGTTGAAGACAATGGCCAAAGAATAAAATGTATTTTTAGAGAGTTAGTGATATTAGACAATAGACATTAGGTGCAGGAGTAGGCCATTTGGCCCTTCGAGCCAGCATCGCCATTCAATGTGATCATGGCTGATATTAAACTCATGGATTTTAAAGCTTAGGAAAATATTTCAGCCTTGCAAATACGACACAACAGCACCTTGCAGAGCAAGCATAGCTGTTGCTTTGCGTAACAGAACAAAATGACAGTATACTACGAAAAGTGACAACCTCCAACATGCCTGCGTGCACTCTAATTTAAACCGCTGTGAATGCAAACAACAATGAACATTGCAGCCACCCACACACTTCACTGAGGTCAATGTTTTAACAGGGGCAAATAACTTGGTTTACCCTCCACATGATTATGTGTCAGAATGCAGCCAAGGTCCCGAGTCAAAATTTTGGAATGAAAGGGAAAAGCTGATAAAAGAATGGTCTTGACCCGAAACGTCGCCCATTCCTTCTCTCCAGACATGCTGCCTGTCCCGCTGAGTTACTCTAGCATCTTGCGTCTGACTTTTTCTGAGACAGAGTTAACCATATGCTTTAAGGGTCCCGACCTGGAACGTTGCCAGCCCATTTCCTCCACAGATGCTGCCTGGTCCACTGAGTTCCTCCAGCACATTGTGTTTTGTTTTAACTTAAACCATTCTATAAAATTAGAACAGGGGAAGTTTTATTTGCATGCATATATAAGAAACAGAATTAAGAACATGTGCATTTTTTGCTCTACTTTTGAGAATTAAAATGTGAACTGCATGAAATTTATGCTTTGCAACTGAATATGGAACATGGTTTGTTTTCAGCATCATAGCCTCCATGATACATTAAAAGTATATGTATGACCTTCCATGAAGGCAAACTTAAAAATCACGACTACTTTTATTGGTAAACACACGCAGATTTATTATTGCAATGATTAACTTTGAAATGTAACCCAACGTTCACTAATAAAACATCTCATTAAATTTAATTCTTCTCATATTACAGATTATTTGTCTCTTAAAAACAATTCCTGTTGAAAGTGAACCTCTGCACACAGAATGCAACATTCCAGGCCATGGAAGTCACGATCTTGCCATGAAGGCACCGGCATCATTCCCTGAAATTTACAACTCTTGGAATATTCCCATGTGGAGTTCCAGGAGGTGATGTCCACAATTCTTTGCTCCTCCACTGCCATGCAACTTTATCTGGCCTGATTTTTAGAACATAGAATAGGACAACACATGCGCAGGCCCTTTGACCCACAATGTCTGTGCCGAACACGATGTTGATATAAACTAACTTCCTCTGCTAGCATGTGATTCAAATCTCTCCATATCCATAAGCCTATCCATAATACTCTTCAAAGCCACTATCAAAGTAGTGAACTAACCAGAACTTCAATTATTTATGAACTATTTCATTTTCAAATGAATTCTAAAAATGCTGTTGCATAAAATGTTGACAGCATATTAAACATAATTACCATGCTACAGTCCCTGGCACTAAAAAAGATGCCATGATTTAAACATACTTCTAAATAATGAAATATGTAATTACTTTTTAATATTTCAGTTTCTACCGTAATCTCATCCTCATGCTCCAATCTTGACTGAGTCAGAGTGATACAGCGTGGAAACAGACTATTCGGCCCAACTTGCCCACACCGGTCAACATGTCCCAGCTAAACTAGTCACACCTGCCTATGTTTGGCCCACATCCCTCCAAACCTGACCTATCCATGTACCTGTCTAACTGCTTCTTAAACGTTGGGATAGTCTATATCTCAACTACCTCTTCTGGCAGCTTGTTCCATACACCCACCACCCTTTGTGTGAAAAGATTTTCCCTCAAATTCCTATTAAATCTTTTCCCCTTCACCTTAAACCTATCTCCTCTGGTCCTCGACTCACCTACTCTGGCAAGAGACACTCTCACCGATTTACAAATACAGATCCACCACTGATGCATCTACCCGCCCTATTCCTCTCATATACCTCTATAAGATCACTCCTCATCCTCCTGCACTCCACAGAATAGTCCCAGCTTACTTAACCTCTCCCTATAGCTCACACCCTCTGGTCCTGGCAACATCCTCGTAAATCATCTCTGTACCCTTTCCAGCTTCACATCTTTCCTATAACATGGTGCCCAGAACCGAACACAATACATTAAATGGCCACACCAACATCTTATACAACTGCAACATGACCTCCCAACTTGTATACTCAATACTCTGACTGATGAAGGCCAATGTGCCAAGAGCCTTTTCGACCAGCGTATCTACCTGCAACTCGACCTTCAAAAAACCTTGCACCTGCACTCCTAGGTCCCACAGCTCTACAACACTCCCCAGAGACCTACCATTTACTCTGTAGGTCCTGCCCATGTTAGACTTCCCAAAATGCAACACCTCATATTTCTCTGTTTTAAATCCCATCAACCATTCCTCGGCCCACCAGGCCAATCAACCAAATCCTGCTGCATTTTTTCAAAACCATCTTCACTATCTGCAAAACCTCCCACTTTTGTATCATCAGCAAACTTGCTAATTTTGCCATGTATGTTCTCATCCAAGTCATTGATATAGATGACAAACAGTAATAGGCCCAGCACCGAACCCTGAGGCACACCAGTAGTTACAGTACTCCAGTTCGAGAAGCAACCTTCCACCATCACCCTCTGCTTCCTTCCATGAAGCCAAATTTCTATCCATTCAGCTATCTCTCCTTGGATCCCATGCGATCTTGCCTTCCAGAGCAGCCTACCATGCAGAACCTTGGCGAATGCTTTGCTGAAGTCCATGTATACAACATCTACAGCTGTGCCCTCATCGACCTTTTTGGTCACGTCTTCCAAAAACACAGTCAGATTTGTGAGACACGGCCTCCCACATACAAAACCATGCTGACTATACCTAATCAGTCTTTGTTCATCTAAATGCCTGTATATCCTATCCCTCAGAATACTCTCTAGTAACTTTCTGGCTGCAGATGTTAAGCTCACTGGCCTATAGTTCCCAGGTACAATGCTAGTTTAAATAGTGCTTTTCACTTCAAGGTCTGTGAATTGAACCAAGTGATCTTCTCCACACACTATGATACAATAAGTAGCTATAAGCCAAGAAGATACAAAATACTCTACCACATGCTGCTTTACAGATCCTCCTGCAGTGCTGAAAACAGGCCAAAACATTAATATTAGGTCCAATTATTAAAATGGATTGCTACAACGGGACTCGACTTAAAACACTTTGACAACTGCATAAAATATACTTTCCTCAGAGAAGCTCCGCTCTGCATGTGTTAACAGTGATCAAACGCTTCTATACATTGGCCTGCTGATCAACAAGGAGGATGCATGTATCAGGAAATGATGAATAGATCAGTTCTCTCTTCTGGTGAAAAACAAAGGCCAATTGAATTCTTTAAAGTTTCTCAAAACATTTGATGGGACATTTCCACTTGTGAGGAAGAGCGTAACTTAACGTCCTCAGTATAAGACAGTCACTAAGAAATCCAAAAGATAATTTTGTAGCTTCTTTACTTGAAGGGCAGTGGGAATGTAAAACTTGTTGCAGTGTGTGGCTGAAGCGAATAGTGCAGATGCATTTCAGGTAAGATTGGACAAGCATGGTCCAATCTTAGGAGTATTGAAGGATACACTGTATGATTTAGGGTGATGACAGGAGGCTCAACTGCAACATGAACATGAACATCACCATGGTCTAGATGAGTCGAAAGGCCCGTTCCTGTGCTGCATATCTGTTGCATTCGATGGTGGATATTCGCTACTGTAGCCATAGCAGTTGAGACAGCACAATATATTGATAACTCTGTACACTGGATGTACACAGTTGAGGGGGCTATCATTTCAAGGAAGAGAAAGCTTATTCAGAACTATGAAACCCCTCAAGGCACTCACTTGGAGGGCTGAGGTTTCCAAGTTATGCAATGGATAAGAGTTGATATAAACAGTTAACGCCTGTCATGTAATAATTGAATTCTCATGCCATTCTACAAGCTATTAACACACGGCAGCACAACAGGCCCTTCAATTTCAAGATCACATTTAGACAAAAGTGCTGGAGAAACTCAGTGGGTGCGGCAGCATCTATGGAGCGAATGAAATAGGCAATGTTTTGGGCCGAAACGTTGCCTATTTCCTTCGCTCCATAGATGCTGCCGCACCCGCTGAATTTCTCCAGCACTTTTGTCTACCTTCGATTTTCCAGCACCTGCAGTTCCTTCTTGATCAAGTTCACATTTATTGTCACATGCACCAATTAAGGTACAGTGAAATTTGACTTACCATGCAGCCAACACAATCAAAAGAGCACAATACACAATAGAATATAACATGAATATCCACCACAGTGGAATCAACATTCTTCACTGTGGTGGAAGGCAATAACTTTCAGTCAGCCCTCCTCCTTTGTTCATCCCAAAGTGCCTGTTCTGAACACAACTCCAAGTCAAACTAATCTCTGCCTGCACGTTGCATATCTGTCTGTTCCCTGCATATTCATATGTCTATCCAAAAGCCTCGTAAATGCCACGATCATATCTGTCACCACTACCACCTCTGGCGGCGTGTTCCAGGCACCCTCCACCATCTGTGTATAAATATCTCCTATGGGCCTGGAAGCCAAGTTGCACCAGATGGCGGAGCAGGAGAGAGGATACACACATGGTTGTGGGAACGAGTCCGTTTCAGAAGATGGGTGAAGATCAGGAGGAACCACAGAGGGGGACGCAGTAAGTGATTTCTACTGCGTGCTGAGGGCAACACACAAAGACAGGATGCCTCCAGGTTCGGTCTTTTTGACTACAATGTTAGATGATCGCAACAAAGTCTAATAGTTTCTATGCAATCAGCTCACTCCTTACAGTCCCGCTCTCTAAGGTATATCATAGGTTGTCAGGCATTTTAATGAGGTGTCATTGACTCGAGACATTAACTCTCCACAAAAAAGGTGGAATACAAATGCAGATGGAGAAGAGCATTTTCCTTTTCAAAGACACTCCACCTGACCAGCTGAGCATTCTGATTCTCTTTCTCCAGAATTCCAGCATGTGAATCCCAAACATAGACATAATAAACCATTTTATTTCTCTGAAAATATCATTAAATTTAAAACATAATTTGAAAAATCAATAAAACAGAAGGAATAATCTTAAATCAGGCAGGCTCTTAAAAAGCACACGGCAAATTAAAATTGTAAACATAATTTTTCAGGAGATGGATCTGAAGACTTCCATACATGGATTCTTTGAGCAGTGAAACCACAACTGCAAAGTTTGCCAAGTCCCTTTAATCTACATATCCTGACGATGATTGTAATTGAAGCGAGCCATCCTATCCATAGATTGGATTGCACGTGTTATGTGAAGTCATAGTTTGAAAGCTTGGTTTCTAAAATGTAGTCAACAGTCATAAAACAATCGGCCTCTTCCCTGATACCCAGTAGGTTATTCCATGTAAAATTGCTCCTTTGACTCGAGCTGAACGCAAGTTGAGAAACTAAGAATTCATCATCTTAGCCTTGGCTGCATTTTCTAGAATTCGCTTTTTCCAGTCTTCATAATCCTGTTTTTTTGTTACTTCTGGTTCGGCTTTTTCCCGTTTGGGTTCTGTTGGTTCTTCATCTGTTAATAATTAGAACAGCTTTATTCTGTTTTTTGCAAAAATAATGGTTCATTCATTGTAAGTAGTATTTTAACATTATCTCTTAATTTATTGAAAATGAGTAATGCAATGTCACGGTAGTTCAGTAACTCGACAGGTCAGCTTGAAGAAAAGATATACTGGACAAAGAAATGATTGGATAGACACAAAAATAAATAAATGGTCTCTTCAAGCTTGGCTCAAGATTCCATTTGAACCTGGCTAGATTAGTAAATCATTTGCTCATAGCAGTGCACACAGCTCAGTGATCCTATTCAAATGCACATACAATGTACAACACAACAGCAATCCAGAATATCACAGCACAGCAGAATTCAGGCTTTAACTATTTTCCGATGCAAACTTTAGTTAGTAATATGGTGCATTACCCATAATAACTCTCAATGAACAGACAAACATATCTTCTAGTAAAAATGACTTTTCTTGGGAGGATTGGGGTGACAAAATCACTTTGGAGTTTTATTTCTCAGAAAAAAAAATTAATATAAATTTAAAAGTTTATAATTTCTTACCTTCCTCCTTTTCTAATATTTCTAGGAATGTCCTCTGCCTTTTATTCGGTTTAGATTTTTCAGCAGATTCATCTTTGAAGAATAATTAGACAATTGTTACTCAAACACTATTACCTTTGTCATAATGACTGTACTTAAAATAATCTAACAGAGTTGTGCTCAAAACTCACTGCAAACAACTTTCCCAAAAGTTTCCATCTGAGCGCAGAGTCGATCAAAGATGGTCTTCTTCACACCAGATGAAGCAACAAGCTTGATCTTATCAATCTTGATTTTCAAACATCTAAAGAGCATCAGACCAATCCACAATATTAGTAAAAGTTAAAAACAAAACCCCAGAGGCCGGAAATTTGGAATAAGAGCAGAACAGGCTGGATATACTCAGCAGAACGGGCAGCATTTGCGGAAGGAGTTAACAACTTATGTCAAAGACCCTGCATCAGAACTGGTCAAGTGCTTCTGATGAACAGTGTTCAACCCGAAATGTTAATTTTGTTTATTACACCCAAACCTGCTGAGTGAATCCAGTATATTTTTTTAATATAATCTACAATTTAGTTTGGTACCATTGACAAATTTACAAATACTGTTGCAAAATAACATTTTTGACAAGGCTTCAAAAATATGATGGAATCAAAAATATTTTGCGTTTAATTGTGCTTTAGTTGCAATTAGTAACCCTAGCATATTTGTAAAACCACACGATGTTAATGTTTGAAAGACAACACACTGGGTGAAAATAGAGCAGAAATGATCGGGGGAAATAAAATGGAGGATGATTTTTCGTGCTAAGCTGACCAGCTGTGTGGCCACATATCTCCAAGCAGTGTCAGCAAGTCTATCAAAGTGAATGTCTAATGACGTGTAGATTATTATCCCACTCCACTCAGCCTGAACCCAATTTCCCCTCAAATACAGAGGATCAACACGATCTGTCCAGCGATGGCCTTTTGCCCCAGTTAACTGTAAATTCACCCACAGTCGATAAGCTCAATGCCCAGAGCCACCCTTAGAGCAACTTTAGCCAACTGTGTTTAAATAAATGTCCAAGCTATTGCATTACTGGCATGATAACATAATCATTTTGCTAACAAACACCTCTGCAGAAGCTACACATGATGTGCAAATTTGCATTAAAATAATTTGAGATTACATTTTGCTCCTCTGTTAGACTTCAACAATCAACATTATAGACATATCAGACAGAAAGTATAACATATGTAAAACATATTGCGAAATTAGGGCCTCAACATTGATACTCACTTGCATGCAGTATATAGAGCCGCAGTAGTGAAAAGGGGCTTTGAGAAATCAAGCTCATCTTGTTGAGCTTCTGACAGACTACTTTCATATCTGAAGGAGCATAAATATAAGAAATATTAAAAAGAAAAGCAGGAATATGTCAATTAGCTTCCAACGTCTGCTCCAATGTTCAATACCTGTCTCAATGTCTTGCACTAACTGTAACTTCATTAACCTTCCTTAACTTCATTCCCAGATTCTCTTAATATCTTAAAATTTAGCAATCCCTATTTTGAATGTAGTCAGAAACAGCCTTCTTGGCAGATTCCAATTCTCAATCTGAAACTTTTGTGAGAAAGATCTATCTTAAAACTTACAACTACGAGTCCGTAATATGATTCTTTCATTGTGATGATCTACATTTTGGGAGATGTCTCCTCAAATTCTACAAAGCAATATCTCCCACTTCCCGATGTGATGATAGAGAATGGTCATATACGAGTACATTTCAATTAAATATAATTAATGTTGATTCTTTGAAAGAACTGTGAAGAACTGAGTTCCCTTAATCATCTTGCAGTACAACACCAAACAGCATAAATAACACAAAACCCCAAAGCCAGGCCTAATTTGGCTACCATGAAACTGCTGTTTTACATTTGCAAGGGGTGAAGGCTGCTTTTTCCATTCATATAGCAGCCTCTAGCTATTATACACCCGTTTAATTTATTTTATCCATTTCCAGGTCAATGTCAAGCTCATGATAACCCATGCGTTGGGATCTTACAACGTAACAGGCCAGTTTCCTGCATTCAAACAATGAACTTTAAAAAAAATCTGGATGCATGCTAAACAGTCATGCACCTTTTACCCAAATGAGAACGGCAAGTAGCTCAGATTGGCTACCAACAAACTTTTAGACCAGCCAAAAAGATGTTACATTATGGCTTAAATATCTGTACCAGGGCAAATAAGACAAGTTTTAAATTATCAAAGACATTCCTAAAGGAGGCCTGCAGTCAGGAGGTTCAGAACGTTGCGCAAAGGATATTTTTAACAAAGAAGAAATTCTACCTCTGCAGTATTTTACTGGATGCATCCACTGCCTCGATACAGCCGAACTGCACTGCCAGATCTCGGATTCCTAGCTGAGTATGAAGACCAAGGATACTTTCCAAGGCTTTCAGATGGTTCTGGTAAACTGTCTTGTTCAATCCAGATAGCTTAATGACAACATCCTTGACAAAAAAATAAGAAATTACAAATCATTCCCTTCTCAGTGACAAACAACAAATAATCACTGCATTGTCATGCTTGACAAGATTGAAATAAAAGGAATTATTAAAACTGATTGGTTATGAATCCAATAGAATATTCACTCTTTATCCCTTTCATCATTTTAAAGACCTCAATCAAGTCCCCCCTTAACCTTCTGCGCTCCAAAGAATAAAGACCTAACTTGTTCAACCTTTCTCTGTAACATAGTTGCTGGAACCCTGGCAACATTCTAGTAAATCTCCTCTGTACTCTCTCTATTTTGTTGACATCCTTCCTATAACTAGGCGACCAAAATTGTACACCATACTCCAGAATTGGTCTTACCAATGCCTTGTACAATTTTAACATTACTTCCCTACTCCTATAATCAATGCTCTGATATATAAAGGCCAGCACACCAAAGGCTTTCTTTACCACCCTATCTACATGCGATTCCACCTTCAGGGAACTATGCACAGTTATTCCTAGATCCCTCTGTTCCACAGCATTCCTCAATTCCCTACCATTTACCATGTACGTCCTATTTTGATTTGTCCTGCCAAGATGTAGCACTTCACACTTATCAGCATTAAACTCCATCTGCCATCTTTCAGCCCACTTTTCCAAATGGCCCAAATCTCTCTGTAGACTTTGAAAATCTACTTCATTATCCACAACACCACCTATCTTAGTATCATCTGCATACTTACTTATCCAATTTTCCACCCCATCATCCAGATCATTGATGTACATGACAAACAACAGTGGACCCAACACAGATCCCTGAGGCACCCCACTGGTCACCGGCTTCCAACCTGACAAACAGCCATCCACCATTACTCTCTGACATCTCCCATTCAGCCACTGTTGAATCCATCTTGCTACTCCGCCATTAACACCCAAAGATTGAACCTTCTTAACCAACCTTCCATGGGGAACCTTGTCAAAGGCCTTACTGAAATCCATATAGACAACATCCACTGCTTTACCCTCATCAATTTCCCTAGTTACCGCTTCAAAGAATTCAAGAAGGTTTGTCAAACATGACCTCCCAGGCACAAATCCATGTTGACTGTTCCTGATCAGACCCTGTTTATCCAGATGCTTATATTTATTATCTCTAAGTATCCTTTCCATTAATTTGCCCACCACTGACGTCAAACTAATAGGTCTATAATTGCTAGGTTTATTCTTTGAACCCTTTTTAAACAATGGAACAACATGCGCAGTACGCCAATCCTCCGGCACTATTCCCGTTTCTAATGACATTTGAAATATTTCTGTCATAGCTCCTGCTATTTCTACACTAACTTCCCTCAATGTCCTAGGGAATATCCTGTCAGGACCTGGAGACTTATCCACTTTTATATTTTTCAAAAGTGTCAGTACTTCCTCCTCTTTGAATCTCATAGTTTCCATAGCTACTCTACTTTTTCCCCTTAACTCACCGAGTTCAATATCCTTCTCCTTGGTGAATACCGAAGAAAAGAAATTGTTCAAAATCTCCCCCATCTCTTTTGGCTCTGCAGATAGCTGTCCATTCTGGTTCTCTAATGGTCCAATTTTATCCCTCGTTATCCTTTTGCTATTAATATAGCTGTAGAAACCCTTTGGGTTTACTTTCACCTTTCTTGCCAAAGCAACCTCATATCTTCTTTTAGCCTTCCTAATTTCTTTCTTAAGATTCTTTTTACATTCTTTATACTCCTCTAGCACCTCATTTACTCCATGCCTCCTATAATTATTGGATGCTGCCGGACCCACTGCGTTTCTCCAGCAATTTTGTCTACTATCCATACTACATCACTAGCTGCACGTTAAAAAATCCAGAGCTGGGAGCGTGAGATTATGAACGGGGCCATGTAATTGATCTACTATCTTTATGCCGAATCCCTATTTGAGGTTTAAATGCTTAAGGCTTACTTTATCAAGAGGATGTTTAAGTGAAGTTGCTGCAAGATCAAGACACATTGCGGCGCCACTTGTTGCTGTCATGTGTGCGGAAAACCCTGTGCACCTCACCTTAGACAAGCGCAAGTACTCTTCTGCTTTCCTGAGGAATAAGATACAAAAGTTTATTTTCATATGATTTGAATAGAGAATCAATAACTGCGCGTGCCTGTTTGGGCAATGCAAAAACAAGCCAAAACCGACCTTTCACAGTAGCGTCGGTAACGTACACAGAATAATACTTGCACACAACCTCCTTAAATTTACTAAAACACCCAACTACAGAGGACACCAGCATAATCAAGGACAAGTCTCACTTCCCCTTCTTCACTCTCCCATCAGGCAAGTGTTAACGACACCTTCAGATTCAGAGACAGTTTCTTCACAGCTGTTATCAGGTAACTGAACCATCCTATCATCAACTATGGAATGATATGGTACTTTATTTGTCACATGTGCCAGGATACAGTGAAATTCATTTTTGTATACAGTTCAGTACAAGTATCACTATACATAAGCAGATACATTATTAGATAAGCATCTCAGAGACAGTACAGATTTATAGCAGTAGTACACTGAGACAGTATACAAGTCAAGTTTTATTTGTCACTTACACATAAAGTGCAGTGAAATGAACAGTCGCCAGTTTGTTGCCACTTTCACGTCCCAGTTGTTGTAAGTGCAGGGATCTTGATCTGACCATGAAGGCCTGTTGTCCTGGCGGCGTTGCAGGGTCAGCCTGGCCAAGTGTAGCCGCAGTGACACCGTGCCATGGTAACTGACATGGTAAATATATCACGTGTTACTATGAGTCAGAAAGGTCAGAGGACATATGTTGCCAGGATGTAAAGCACAACCATTGAGGAAAAACTCAATTCGGATGAAGAGAAAAGGTTGAGGTTGAGATCCAAGAGCTCATTGAACATGATATCATTGAACCTATTGAAGAATTGACACCATGGGACAGTCCAGTTGTCAGTTAGTCAATTTTATTTGTATAGCACATTTAAAAACTACTCACGTTGACCAAAGTGCTGTACATCAGTGCAGATACTAACGTGCTACATACAATGAAACACAGACCTAACAATACATACATAAACTGTTTACAGCGCCCCTCAGAGGGCCGCAAAAACCTAGGGATTAGAACTAGGTTTTAAGCCTCAATTTAAAGGAGTCGATGGAGGGGGCAGTTCTGATGAAGAGAGGGATGCTGTTCCACAGTCTAGGTGCTGCAACCGCAAAAGCACAGTCACCCCTGAGCTTAAACCTAGACCGCGGGATAGTCAGTAGCCCCAAGTCGGCCGACCTGAGGGACCTGGAGGTAGAATGGTGGGTTAGAAGATTTTTGACATAGGAGGGGGCAAGCCTTTGTTTTGTTAAAGGCGTTGTATACGAATAAGAGGAACTTGAAGTTGATTCTGTACCGTACTGGGAGCCAGTGGAGAGAGGCCAGAATCCGGGTGATGTGGTCCCTTTTACAGGTACCCGTCAGAAGTCTCACTGTGGCCTTTTGAACCAATTGCAGGCGGGACAGGGATGATTGGCTGATGCCAGTGTATAGGGAGTTGTAGTAGTCAAGGCGGGAGATGAATGTGTGGATGGTTTTTTTCAAAGTCGTCGAATTTGAGGAATGGTTTGATTTTAGCTATGGTACGAAGCTGGAAAAAACTAGCTTTTACCAGAGTTGATTGCTTGTCAAACTTTAATGCGCAGTCAAATATCACGCCACGGTTTTTGACTACGGAGGTTAGGCTTCCAAGGCTGCCTGTTATCGTTTTGATGGAGTCGGAGGGGCCGAGTAGGCTGACCTCAGACTTGCTCTCGTTTAGTCGGAGGAAGTTATGTGCCATCCAACATTTTATGTCCTCGAGGCAGTGCATGAAGCTGATTCAATTTGACCGGGGGAGATAGAGCTGTGTGTCATCTGCATAGCAGTGTAAAGAAATCTGTGCCTTTATTACTTGGTCGAGGGGGGAGCATGTACAGAGAGAAGAGAATGGGGCCAAGGATGGAGCCTTGTGGAACCCCGCAGAAAAGTTGTAATAGTACCAAAACCAAACAGAGCAATAAGGCTTTGCGTGGACATGAGACGAGTAAATGAGCCATTAATACGAGAGTCACCCCATACCTACTGTTGATGAGGACCTATTGGAGCTATCTACAAGCAAAGTATTTTCAAAGCTAGACCTAAAGTGGTATTATCATCAGGTGGAATTGGACCTGGTCAAGGAAAATAACTACTCCTGTTACACATTGCAGACTCGTTGTTGTTCGGAGTCAATGCCACACCAGAGATTTAACAATATGAAATTCACAAGGTAATTCAAGAGATTCTTGGATCTGTAAACATCTCAGATGAGATCATTATTCATGGTGTCCGTCGCCTATTCCTTCTGTCCATAGATGCTGCCTCACCCGCTGAGTTTCTCCAGCATTTTTTGTCTACCTTCGATTTTTCCAGCATATGCAGTTCTTTCTTAAACAATAAGACTGCGAGGGATCAGACTCAGGACTATCAAATTGAGTAGCCAAGAATGTACGAGTCTGTGCAACTAGGAGACTATGCAAAACCAGATTGAGATAATGAACTGGTGGAACAGGTCAGATCAGAATCCAGTACCAGTGCAAACAGAGGCAGTGGTCCGACCAAAACATCAGGGAAGACCACTCAAGAGATATGAGGACTATTGACATGTGAAAATTATGTGTTATCAATGTAACGAATGCCATATCCTAAATGGTGTTGGAATGTTCAGTTTACAGTATGATGATGCGGATATCCTTTTTGTTTGATAAGGGAAGGATGTCATGGTAACTGATGTTGTATTTAAGTGCATCACGTGTTACTATGAGTCAGAAAGATCAGAGGACTCATGTTGCTAGGATGTAAAGGAATGGCAGACGAATAAAACAAAGCGTTTATGTTCAGCGTCCAAGAAGTGCATTTATTACATTCCGTTCGCGGCAAGGATCTGACACCCCGTGTCTGCTCCACTGCTGTAGACCACGTGCTGTCCCACGCTTGGCTTCTTGGAGCGGTGTCCCGTCCAGCCAAGCCCCAGGCAGGTGCAGGGCCTCCAGTGGTCAACTCCCACGTCGATACACTGCGCTCCCTTCCGCAGCCGGTCTGTTTACCGGCCCTCCAGTTGTGGTTCCGTGGGTTTTCGATCTACGGTGGGCAAGCCGGGCTTTCTGTGCAGGTTGCGGTTAACGGCGCGAGTCCTCTGTCCGCATTAGGCTGGACCTGCCGGGCAGGTCCTCAGTCTACAGGCTGCGGCTCCCAGGGTGCTCTATCCGCACGTGCAGCTCTCCGGGATACGTGGATGTCAGCGGTCCTGATCTCACATCTATCTCATTGGAGACCCTCGGGCTATGTTTAATCATACTTTACTGGGCCCTACCTTGCACTAAATGTTATTCCTTTATCATGGAAGACAAAAATGCTGGAGAAAGTCATCCAGGTGCGGCAGCATCTATGGAGCGAAGCAATAGGTGACGTTTCGGGTCGAGACCCTTCGTCATACCTTTATCATGCATCTGTACAATGTGGACGACTCGATTGTAATCAAGCATCTGTCTTTCCGCTGACTGGATAGCACGAAACAAAAAAGCTTTTCACTGTACCTCGGTACACGTGACAATAAACTCAAATGGGTCAACAGGTGACAGCGACACCAGTGTGGCATTTAGACAGGTACATGGATAGGACAGGTTTGGAGGGATATGGGGCAAACGCAGGCGGATTGGTCAGTATGGACAGGTTGGGCCGAAGGGCCTGTTTCCACGCTGTATGACTCTATATGTTGTGAGGAACTGCAGATGTTGGTTTAAACCGAAGATTGACACAACATAAATGCTGGAGTAACTCAGTGGGTCGGGCAGCATCTGTGGAGAGAACGGAATTGGTGAGGCTTCGGGTCGAGACGTCCGGCACTCACCCCACGACCTTATGGTGTTGCAGGCCGAGCCGCAGCGCCAGTCGCCCGACCACGTCCCGCTCCATCTCCCCGCCGCCGCCGCCGCCGCCGCCGCCGCCTCACACACACACACACCGGCCGCCGCCGCCGCCTCACACACACACACCGGCCGCCGCCGCCGCCTCACACACACACACCGGCCGCCGCCGCCGCCGCCGCCGCCGCCGCCTCACACACACACACCGGCCGCCGCCGCCGCCGCCGCCGCCTCACACTCACACACACACACACACCGGCCGCCGCCTCACAGCCGCTCGCGCTCACACACACCGCCCGCCGCTCGCGCCACTCGCTGCCTCCCGCCCAAACGCCGCCGGACGCCCATTGGACCCGCCGGCCGCCCATCACCCGCTGCCGGACCCGCCATTGGTCAGGCGGGGGCAATCACCGGAAGCCGTTGGTCCGACCAATCGGGGCCGGGTATCCTGCACCCGCCCCTCTCCCCTCCGCGTCTGATTGGCGCAGTGGCGGTGACGCGTGGGCATCGCGGCCTGTGAATGGTCGGTGCGCGCGTCAATCATGCGAGGGGGCGGGGTGGATGGGCGGGGGTTTCCGGCTTGGTCCTGAGGCGCTGAGTGTCAGGTGACTGGCGCCGCGCTCGCCCCGCCCGCCCGCTCCCCTCAGCACCGCGACCATGGTGAGTGAGCGAGTGAGTGAGTGTTGGCTGGCGCATTAACCCAGAGGCCTGTGGAGCGGGAGGGCGGGGGTACTCTCTCGGTAATGACGGGCTCTCATCTGATCTGATCTGCTCCGGGCCGGGCTGAGGGGGGGAAGCAGCCGCCGCCGGCCCTCCGAGCTCTCGCCACTCAACCTGGTGAATGGGCGTTGCTGGGCCGGGCCGGGCCTGCCCTCGGCCTGCACCTTCAGGGCTCACTGCTGTCAGCAGCTGAGGCCGCCGGCGGTAGTGAGTTAGTGAGTGAGTAGGTTTATAAACGAGGAAGCCAAATGGCAGCTGATTAAATGCCTCAAACGACGGTGATAAAAGAGGATGGGCTGGAGCTTGTGTTAAATTGATCGTATTTTTCGAACCTGGATTAATCTATCATTATTTGGCCTTTTATAGGTAACCTGCTCCTTATGTGTCATCAATTCTGATGGGAATTTAGTTCAGGCTTGACCTGCAAGTCGTTTATTCTCCCCTCATCTTAAATGTCCCCACCGTTGAGACTCATACAGAAACTACAGTCTGTTTCAAAGTGAGCGTTAATTACATCTTAGTGCATATGAATCCCAAATATTGGCATTCATCATAAATGCAACTAGAGTAAACAAATGTCTGGGTCATCTTGAGTGTTTTAACGTGTTATTAATTCACAAACAGCAGAAGAATGTCGCGTTTGAAGCCTTTGCTCACCCTGTCTAGTAAATGTCACCATCTGAACCATGTCAAGTTGAATGATTGTGGGATTATCACTTACCAATGTTGTGAGTAATTGTCCACCGATAACACTTTCGCTATTGTGTGTAGAATGTAGGTGAAACGCAGTGAAGAAATGCAGTGAAGAATGCACGTTGGCCTTCATTGCGAGAGGATTTGATTTTAGGAGCAAGGAGGTCCTATTGCAGTTGTACAGGGCCCTTGTGAGACCGCACCTGGAGTATTGTGTGCAATTTTGGTCTCCTAATTTGAGGAAGGCAATTATTGCTATTGAGAGAATGCAGCGTAGATTCACCAGATTATTTCCAGCGATGGCGTGAATGAAATGTGTTGAAATAATGGGTCAGCTGGACTTGTATTCACTGGAATTTAGGAGGAGGAGAGGTGATCTTATAGAAACGTATAAAATTCTTAAAGGATTGGGCAGGAAAAACGTTCCAGATGTTGGGGGAATCCAGAACCAGGGATCACAGTTTAAGAATAAGGGGTAGGCCATTTAGGACTGAGATGAGGAAAAACCTCTTCACCCAGAGAGTTGTGAATCTGTGGTATTCTCTGCCACAGAAAGCAGTGAAGGCCAATTCACCAGATGTTTTCAAAAACTCTTAGGGCTAAAATAATCAAGGGATATGGGGTAAAAGCAGGAATGGGATATAGATTTTAGATGATCAGCCATGATCATATTGAATGGTGGTGCTGGCTCAAATGGCCTGCTCCTGCACCTATTTTTCTATGTTTCTAAACCAATTCCTTGTATGTACATGTTGGTTTGGAATATTCAATTTGACTCTTCACTGTATAGAATTTGCAATGTATCCATTCTCAAATAATCATTGGAATTCTTATACATCTTTTCAAGAACATAAGTAAAAGAACATTGACCCAATTTGAGATGAACGTTTGAAGAATATTTTATGTATTAAACATTCCTATATGTAGGGCATTTTTATAATTGTTTCTATATTTTTCCTTTCCCATTTGACATATATTGAATTGGGACTTGCAAACATTTGTAGTTTGGAGATGTTAAAAACACATTTGTTTCCAAGGTTTTCAGATGCCAAAACTAGTGTTTCTTCTCAGATAACGATGTTGCTTTAGAAATTAGATGCATGTTGAATTGTAAGTGTTTTGTTCAGACGTTTTAAACAGAAATTGAATAATTTTATACTCAAATTAGAAGTTGGATTGCAGTCAAAACAGCTTTCCTTTATTGGAAAAGATTCAGTGTTGCAGTAACTAGGTGGATCAGGCAGCATCTCTGGAGGACATGGATAGCTGACGTTTTGGATTGGACCTTTCTTCAGACTGAAGAAGGTTTCTGATCTGAAATGCCACCAATCTATGTTCTCTAGAGATGCTGTCTGACCTGCTGAGTTAAAGCACTTTGTGTCCTTTTGTGTAAACCAGTAACTGCAGTTTACTTTGTGGGATTTTCATGCTTTTGAATGTACTTTGTAATTTTGTCTATGCAGAGTGTGTGGGAGCCAGTTATTTCTCCACTGTTAAGTAGATGGTTTGAAATGAGTAATATCTGGCAGAATTATCTTTTTCCCTTGTTCTCTTTGCTGCACTCTCGTACTTCTAGAGACCTGCAATTGCATCAAATGCATGCTTGCAGATGTTACACCCATTCCAAATGCAAATGTCAAGAGTTTGAATGGTAAATCTGCATGCAGGAAGGAAGTATACTTCAATTCCCCAGTAACAGCAGCTAATGTCTAACTAGATTATTTTTGCTTCATAGTAGCATCTTTTTAAACAAGATGTATAGCAGATTGGTTTGTAATACGACCAGCCCCAGCACCGTCTACTCAATGTGTGTGAGATTTATTATGCATATGTTAATTATCCATGTCATCATTTTTGCTACACTTAAGATCATTAAGATAGACGAGGGTTGGAACACCCAATCTGCCACCATATGTTTGTAGCTTCTTGCTGACTCTTATGGAACTCGTCTGGCTTTGGTCATTCTAGCTTGAAAATACATACTTTTAGACAATGGCAAAATAATATGTATTCTTTGCAGGTTCCTTTCCCCTGAACCTAAGAATTAACATCAGTAATGCTGAGTGCTGCTTGTTCCTGGTCAATAAATACAAGTTTGGCAGCAAGTGGTTATTTGTTTTATGTTGAATTATAGATGTCAGTGAATAGAGCTGGTATGTAAACTGTTCATACCAGCATATTCTGCTAGATTTATTTACTTCTGATGTCCTTTCAATCATGACTCCTCAATTATTTAGAAAGTGCTGTCTGCTTTTATGCAATTCTGTTGTACTTGATGAAAAATTGTATATTTTTCAAATGTTGTAAATAAGCAAAATCATACTGGTTTCAGCAACGATGCTTCAACAACGTAAAATATCATTGCCAATAATATCTCCTATGGTGATTTGGCTGTTGAACAATTTCAAATTTCTAGGGAAGCTGGTTGTAATTATGCAATTGTAATTTCCTCATGGAGCATTTTTGAAATGAACTGCATGCTACAGTTTAGTTGATTTGTCCTTAATTGGATTAATAAAATGTGATACTACAAAATGATAGCAAAAGGTTTTAAAACCTAATATTTTGAACTCTAAATATGCACAAACTTTTGAAAAAAAGAGAAATAGGATATAATTGAGCGATACAAGCACCTGCAGGTGCTGGTTTGTCCAAAAAAAGACAGCTGGAGTAACTCAACAGGTCACGCAGCATCTCTGAAGAACATTGATTCAAGATTCAAGAGACGGTACAAGATGCAAAGCTGCACAACGCCTTCAGCGACCCTGCAGGTGGGTCCCAGCCGCGTTTCACCTGGTCCATGGTCGGACGGTTCAGTCCGGTCCCGGATAGACTTCCTCTTCACGACGAAGACCATCACGGTCAGACACACCGACCTCACGCCGGTGTTCTTCTCTGACCACTGCCTCCTTCAGGCTTCCTGTCACCCACAGGAGGACCGGAAGGCAGGCAGAGGGACGTGGAAGTTAAATGTGAAGCTGTTGACCCCAGAGAACATTGAGGAGCTAAAGAGGGACTACGCATGTTGGAGAACGGTGAAGCCCCTCTTTGACTCCCCGACACTCTGGTGGGAAGCAACCAAGGAGAACATTAAGAGGTTCTTCATATTTAAAGGGGTTCAGAGAGCAAGAGTCAGAGGGAATTGTGTCAACTCCAGACAGATTTGCAGCAACTGCTCCTTCTACAGTCGAGAGTGGTCAGCACGGAACGTGCTGCAGGCACTGCAGGGAAAGGACTCCATGGATCCGGTGGCGTGTACCCAGAGCAGACTGCCCAGCTTGTCTGGCAAAATGCCTCATCGCCAGAACTCACCAACAAGCACCAAGACCTGGCTTGGCTGGCCGCTGAGGGGAGCCCTCCCAGTCAGATCCTTCCTGCACCGTCGGAACCTCACTGCCAGCACACGTTGCCCTCGGGACGGCTGCTATGGAGAGGAGACGGTTGCCCACCTCTTTGCAGAGTGTGGATTTGCAAAGAGAGTCTGGAGAGGTATGCAAGGGTCCCTGTCATGGTTTATTCCAAGCAGCTCCATCACAGAGGACTCTGATTTACGGACTGTTCCCAGGGACGCATTCAGAGACTGACATCGAGTGCGGCTGGAAGGTCATCAACTCGTTGAAAGACGCTCTTTGGTCTGCCCGAGCGTTGTTCACCACCCAGCAGAGCGAGATGTCCATCAGGGAATGTTGCAGACTGCAGGAGTACGTGCTGAGGGACGCACTGAAGCTTGGTGCAGCCAACGCCAAGGCTCGGTGGGGGAGGACCACAGTCTAGGATCCTTCCGCTGCTGGACATGGGGGGCAGGGTGTGGTGGAGACGTTCCTCAAAATAAGGGAAGGGATTCCACGCCTGTGGGCCACTTGAGTGGCAAGGGTGGGGGACATATTTATGAAATTTGAGCAATGTATGTAGACTGTATTGGATAATTTGTATAGCCTCCGAAAACATCGGATAATTCTTTTTCGCGCGATTTATGTATTGTATATATTACCTGAAATTATTTACCTGAAGTCTATTTTGAAATTTAAAAAAAAAAGACTACAACCCGGCATTTAACACAATCATCCCCTCCAAGCTGGCTACCAAACTCTCAGAACTGGGTCTCTGCGCATCCCTCTGCAATTGGATCCTCGACTTCCTCATTCACTGACCACAGTCTGTCGGTATTGGTGGAAATGTGTCAGGCTCAATGACAATCAGCACGGGAGCACCTCAAGGCTGAGTCCTCAGCCCCCTGCTGTACTCACTCTATACTCATGACTGCGTAGCCGGTCATAGTGCGAACTCCCATCATCAAGTTCGCTGACGACACCACTGTTGTGGGATGTATCACTGATGGAGATGAGTATAGATGTGAGATGGACCGTTTGACCAAATGGTGCCAGCACAATAACCTGGCTCTCAACACCAGCAAAACCAAGGAACTGATTGTGGACTTTGGAAGGGGTAGTATGGGGACCCATAGTCCCGTTTATATCAACGGGTCGATGTTGGAGAGGGTCAAGAGCTACAAATTCCTGGGCGTGCATATCTCTGAAGATCTCTCCTGGTCCGAGAACACGGATGCAATTATAAAGAAAGCACATCAGCGCCTCTACTTCTTGAGAAGATTACGGAGAGTCAGTATGTCAAGGAGGACTCTCTCGTACTTCTACAGGTGCACAGTAGAGAGCATGCTGACCGGTTGCATCGTGGCTTGGTTCGGCAACTTGAACGCCCAGGAGTGTAAAAGTCTGCAAAAAGTTGTAAACACTGCCCAGTCCATCATTGGCTCTGACCTTCCCACCATCGAGGGGATCTATCGCAGTCGTTGCCTCAAGGCTGCTTGCATCATCAAAGACCCATACCATCCTGGCCACTCACTCATCTCCCCGCTGCCTTCAGGTAGAAGGTACAGGAGCCTGAAATCTGCAACATCCAGGTTCAGGAATAGCTACTTCCCCACAGCCATCAGGCTATTAAACTCAACTCAAACAAAACTCTGATCGTTAAATAGCCCATTGCACTTTATCTGTTATTTATGTGTGTGTATATATATATTCATTGGTATATGGTCACACTGATCTGTTCCGATCTGTATTTATTTATGTCTACTATGTTCTGTTGTGCTGAAGCAAAGCAAGAATTTAATTATCCTATCTGGGACACATGACAATAAACTCTTGAATCTCTACAGCAGCACTGTTGATGAGGACAGGGTTTTGTTCACCCAATCACTTCCTCACAAGGATCTTGCAGACATTAAGGGCTTGATTATTGTTTTGACCCCATGAGACATTAAGTTCTTGATCTCTTTCCCGTCACCAAGTGGTATCATCGGCAAACATAAAGGCTTGGATAGGGTGGATGTGGAGAGGATGTTTCCACTAGTGGGTGATTCTAGGACCAGCTAATAAAAGGACGTTCCTTTAGGAAAGAGATGAGGTGGAATTTCTATAGTCAGAGTAGTGAATCTGTGGAATTCATTGCCACAGAAGGCTGTGGTGGCCAAATCAATGGATATTTTTTAGGACGAGATAGATTCTTGATTAATATGGGTGTCAGGAGTTATTGGGAAAAGGCAGGACAATGGTGTTGAGGGAAAGATTGATCGACCATGAATGAGTGGTGAATAGACGATGGGCTGAAAGGTCTAATTCTGCTCCTATCATTTATGAACTTATGACGATGTCATTGTAATTCAGGGTGTGTCTGCGTTGGGGTGAAATGGAATAACTAAGCTTATAGAATGGTTTGGGGTGATGACCTGAGCCATTTCAATTGTCAGCAAGATAAAATGGTAACTCATACAAACTGGATGTTTGACAAGTTAAATGGTGCAGGTAATGGAAATGTAGAATGGGATATAATTTACTGAAGTTTGCAGAAGCAAAATACTGCAAATGCCAGAAATCTCAAATGAGAATAGAAATATTCACTACCACCATTTGCTCTCTAGCTCCATCATTTTCAGTCATATTTCTGTGTACTTACTATTGTATTGAAGCCCAATATAAACTTGAGAAACCTTGCTTCATCTGTGTTTGTAGCTTTTTCCCCTCAAATTTCAGCTTTCAGTTTTCTCAGTTTTCATCAGAACTAGTCACCTTTCCTAATAGGTCACCTATCCGTGTTACTGGTTTATCCTGTTGCATTTTTCCAGCATTTTGTTTTATTTTTGATTCCCTGTACTGGATTTCTTTGGCTTCTTGGTATTCAATGATGTAATTTGATGGGCTTGCTGTTGCTGAGGTGTCAAGGCTAGTTAGTCATAATCTCTTGTTAGAGCTGGTAATTGTGTGGCAATGATGTTTGTCATTTATCAACCATTGTCTGGATGTCAACCATGATACATGAGCGCATGGATTGCTTAATTATCTGTAGAGCTGTGCTTGGAACCCAACACTTCAGAATCTTTACTGAACTTATGCATTTTTTAACTTTCTGGTGCAAAGGTCACTGAAGCAGCTGAGAGATGAGGCACTCCTTTCTGCAGGTGTGAAGCCAACCAGAAATGTTTTCCCTTGATAGACACAAAATGCTGGAGTGAACTCAGCGGGACAGGCAGCATCTCTGGAGAGAAGGAATGGGTGATGTTTTGGGTCAAGACCCTTCTTCAGATTAGCCAGGGGAAATGGAAACGAGAGATATGGACAGTAGAGAGAGAGAGCGAGAGAGACAGAGAGAGATATAGAACAAATTATTGAAAGATGTGCAAAAAAGTAACAATGTTAAAGGAAACAGGCCATTGTCGGTTGTTTGCTAGGTGAGAACGTGAACCTTGTGCGCCTTGGGTAGGGAAAGCATGGAGAGAGGGGGAATGCAGGGCTTATAGAAATCAATTATACTGAGTTGTAAGATGCCCAAGTGAAATATGAGATGCTGTTCCTCCTATTTGTGTTTAGCCTCACTCTGACAATGGAGGAGGCCTAGGACAGAAAGGTCAATGTGGGAATGGAAAGGGGAATTAAAGTGTTTGGCAACCAAGAGATCAGGTAGGTCTAGGTGAACTGAGCGAAGATGTTCAGAAAAACAATCGCCTAGTCTACGTTTGGTCTCGCCAGTGGTATGAATATTGATTTCTCTATACATGGCCTGTTTCTTTATTCATCTTTACTTTTTTGCATATCTTATAGACAATAGCTGTAGGAGTAGGCCATTCGGCCCTTCGAGCCAGCACCACCATTCAATGTGATAATGCCTGACCATCCCCAATCTGTACCCTGTTCTTGTCTTCTCCCCATATCCCCTGACTCCACTATCTTTAAGAGCCCTATCTAGCTCTCTCTTGAAAGTATCCAGAGAACTGGCCTCCACTGCCCTCTGAGGCAGAGAATTCCACGCTCACAACTCTCTGTGAGAAAAAATGTTTCCTCGTCTCCGTTTTAAATGGCTTACCCCTTATTCTTAAACTGTGTCCCCTGATTCTGGACTCTCCCAACATCGGGAACATGTTTCCTGCCTCTAGTGTGTCCAAACCCTTAATCTATCTATATTACTAAAAGTTTCATCTTGACCACTTCCTGTTGCACTGTATATTGATTTTAGAAGAAAACGCTGCCACTTACGGCTGTGATTTTTGGCCATCTTACTCAGAGTCCCCTCCCCCTCCCCCCACTGCGCAGGACAATGTTCTTTATCTCTCCACATCACCGTCTATATCTCTCGTTTCCCTGATCCCTGACCAGTCTGAAGTCGCCTATCTCCTTCGCTCCTTAGATGCTGCTGCACCCGCTGAGTTTCTCCAGCTTTTTGTGTAACCCCAGCATTCAATAACATGACTGAGCATATCCAGGTCACCGGCCAGTTCCCCATTAACATTCTCCCAAAACTTGCAAAATCTATCTATCTATCTTGACCTGACTGATTCCTGGGATGTACCAGACTGATTCCTGGGATGTACCAGACTGATTCCTGGGATGTCAGGACTGTCTTATGAAGAAAGACTGGATAGACTCGGTTTATACTCTCTGGAATTTAGGAGATTGAGAGGGGATCTTATAGAAACGTACAAAATTCTTAAGGGGTTGGACAGGCTAGATGCAGGAAGATTGTTCCCGATGTTGGGGAAGTCCAGGACAAGGGGTCACAGCTTAAGGATAAGGGGGAAATCCTTTAAGACCGAGATGAGAAAGACTTTTTTCACACAGAGTGGTGAGTCTCTGGAACTCTCTGCCACAGAGGGTAGTTGAGGCCAGTTCATTGGCTATATTTAAGAATGAGTTGGATGTGGCCCTTGTGGCTAAGGGGATCGGAGGGTATGGAGAGAAGGCAGGTACGGGATACTGAGTTGGATGATCAGCCATGATCATATTGAATGGCGGTGCAGGCTCGAAGGGCTGAATGGCCTACTCCTGCACCTAATTTCTATGTTTCTATGACCTTGAATACACGATGAAGAAGCCTCAAGGTCTGTGGGTACAGAATTTCAGTATTTCAACATGCTTTGCGAGAATAAATTCCCCATCTTCTGTGAGTGAAATTCACCTTCTCTCCTCAACCCCAATGAAAATCCCCCAATTCCCCAGAGGAAATGCCCTGTACAGCATCAAGCTTCCTCAAATTGTTTCAATAAAACCACCTTTCGTGCTTTGAAACTCATACAAGCAAACGACTGGCTTCATCTTTCCTCCTAAGGCGCTTGCATTGTGACTGTGTGATCAACTGTGTGATAAACTTCTTTTAAGTTGACCAAAACCTTGTTCAGGTCACGTACTTGGTGTGATATCAGGCCTATACACTTGTGGTAATACTTCCATTTATTTTGTACTCTTTCCCTTGCAACAAATGACAATACCACACTTGTTTTATCTCCATGCTAACTATGCTTGAACAAATCTTGGAATATCAAAATATCAAATCTTTATTCTTGCCACCAAAATGGATGATCTCTCACTTTCTCATTCCACCTGCCATAGCCTTTGTTGAATTGGTTGCTTTGTTAACTTCATTTATATACTATAATGTTTTTAATTTTGTGCTTTGGTAATTTTTCAAAAGATTTAAAATGAAAAGCATAATTAAATGCTTCCGAATGAAAGGGATATTTGAAAACAATGAAAATCTTAAGCTGCACAAAGTCACAAGAACAATGCTGAAAATCTAAAATAAAAGTTAAATATGCAGCAAGTTGGGCACCCCTTGATAGTTTTGGGTTAAGGACTTTTCAGCAGATTCTTAATATCCAAGTTAGGGCTGTTACTTGATTAGGTAAGTTTCCAGTAACTGGGACTAGATCTGTTATTCCATGTCATCTCTTAGATTGCTGAGTTGCTACACTCATCCAAGACCTTGACCATTGATTCCTGATATTTGTCTGCAAAGTCAGCCCTGCACATCTAAAGTAGATTGGTTTGGGTCAATAGAATGTGAGCATTGAGTTTGGGGAAATGGGTTGCAATCAGGAAAATCTGAGAATCTTCACAGGAGGGGATAAGTGTGAAAAGGTAACGTAACTGGTGAGAGTGTTCATGTGCGTCTTTGTGAAGCAGAACTTGTTGATTGTAATTTTTTAATGGTAATGTTCATTCTATTGTCTGGCAGCCTACAACTCAGCAGTCTCCTCAGGATGAGCAGGAAAAGTTGCTTGATGAAGCTGTTCAGACTGTTAAGGTCCAGTCTTTCCAAATGAAACGATGCTTGGTAAGTGACAGTTTTTCTGGCACATTATTGTGGTTGCAGGAAAGAAGTAAAATGTCAAGAATCAAAAATGTTTAATTGCCACATGTGACAGGACTGAAAGAGTGAAATTTTTACTTGATGTAGCTTTACAGGTACATTAAACACAACATAACAAATAAATACACCACTCCAATCCCACTGCAAATAGCAAGAGTGCTGACTTATTACAGGGATTGAAACATCAAGTCCTATTAGCTCTACTTACAGTAAACTTGTAGATCAAAGTACATAATCAACCATTGTACACAGTCTGGTGATTCAAAGCTGCAGTAGGGTGGCTCAAGGCCGGGATTGTTTGCAGGGAAGAAGGTGCTCTTGAACCAACAATCCTCTGGCTTCCCGATGGTAACACCAAGATGTGTGTGGCCAGGGTGGTGTGGGTCTTTGATATTAGCTGCTTTCTTGAGGCAACACTTCCTCTTTGGTGAGGAGGTGAATAGCTGAGATGGTCAGGGCAATGTACACCACTTTCTATAGCTTCCTTCCTTAGACATTCAAGTTACTGAACCAGGCCATGTTGCAACCGATCAGTGTGCCCTCATCTGGGTTTATCCATGAAGATGGACTGGAAATCATGTTTCTGCTGAGTTTGCAGTTTGGGTTGGGTGGACTATTAGGAATTGCCTGTATTATCCAAAGTTGAATTTGGAGGTGGGGGTGGAGAGGTGCAAGATTCTAAATAAACAATGGATAATCATTCAAGGATTTACCAGAAATGCCAAACCAAATCATTCAGTTCAACAATGAATCATTTTGCTTAAATCAAAGAGAGCATAGTTTTGAGCGAATGTGACTATCTGGGGGAAAGGTTGATATATTATTGACATAATAGTGGAGCATTTTACATATAAATAGAACACAGAATAAACCTTGATTGTTGTGGGGATTTCCAGAGATATTGTTTAGCGGATAATGATCATTTTATGATAAAATTAGGACTGCTTCTAATTGGAAAAGACACTTCTGAATTTTTGTCAATAATGGTGGTATTGGTTGGGTTTATATATGTGTCCAAACGTTACCAGTTATTGCGCATTTTTATGTTTGCATAGACAAAGCAATTTTATTCATAACCATGCTGAATGTGCTGTTGGTTTATTATGGCTATGGCAAAGCTCGGATATTACCAGTTTATTTTGCATTGTTATAGAAATGATTCTCATTAAAAGCTTCCAGTTTATTATGTAAAATCTCTAACAGCCAATTGTTACTTCTGATTCAGGACAAGAATAAGTTGATGGATGCATTAAAACATGCTTCAAATATGCTCGGTGAACTGCGAACCTCCATGTTGTCACCAAAGAGTTATTATGAACTCTGTATCCTTAAATCCTGGATTTATCTTTACATTGTGAGGAAAGTGGTTGGATGGGAGGATAGAGAAACGCGATGGTTTATTTATTACACCAGTAGAGAAAGTAATGAGGAAAGCTTTACCACAGGGCGACACGGTTGTGCAGCAGTAAAGTTGCTGCCCTAAAGGGCCTGTCCCACTTTAACGACATAATTCACAACCTTTTTTACTCGTGGACATTTTTCATCATGCTAGAAAAATGCCCCGACTTACTTGATGCCACGAGTACCTACGACTAGCATCACAGCCTGCTACGACCTACCTAAGACCTCCTACGACCTCGTGATGACCAAGCTGCGAGTATGAGTCAAGGGCAAACTTGGCAGAGGTCGTGAAAGTGGGACCGGCCCTTTACAGCACTTGCAACGCCGGAGACCCGGTTCGATCCCTATTGCGGGTGCTGTCTTTATGGAGTTTGTACGTTCTCCCTGTGACCGTGTGGGTTTTTTCCGAGATCTTCGGCTTCCTCCCACACTACAAAGATGTACAGGTTTGTAGGTTAATTGGCTTGGTATAAATGTACCATTTCATAAAATTAACACGTACTATCAAATTCCAAATGCATGAGAAATAAATTATTTTACAATCGTCCAGAATTATTGATTCTTCCTTCCCGCACCCTGCCCTACATATTATCACATTCTTCCAAGAAAACAGTGTTACATTCCTATATATTATGTATTGTATCAGCTTCATTCTGCAGTTTTCAGTGGTCAATAGATTCATTGATTGTTTTAAGATTGTTTGGTTAAAAAATGTTTATGCTTTTCCCATGTTATCCCATGCTTTTTCTGGAAAGTTTTGAATGTACAATGACCCTTAATTCATGAATAGACATGGCAATTTCAGATGAATTGCATTATTTGGAAGTTTACCTGACTGATGAATTTGCCAAAGGGAGGAAGGTGGCTGACCTATATGAACTAGTTCAGTACGCTGGCAATATTATTCCAAGGCTGTAAGTATATTCTACTTTGTAGGTTAATGACAATTTAATTGCCTCCTTCCACGGTCATTATGTGTGCCAGTCTGTGACCCTGTTGTGCTTATGCATCTGGTTTTAACCATTGATCATGGTTCAGTATCTGACTGGCTTATGAATTTAAATATAAATCTACTTAACTGAAGTTCCTTTGTTTTTTCTAAAATATTTTTAATTGCTTTTCCTGCTGCTAAATTACAACCCAGTAATGTGGAATAAAATGTTCTACAAGTTTATTATAGCCATTGTAAGTTAAATGTAGTGCTCCATTTTGATATTTGTTTCTAGCACTAAATTAAATCAGTTAATCTTTTCTTAAAGGAGCTCTTATTGAGTTAATGGTTGTGAAACTTTGCTACAATATGTGGCAATAATTCTCGAAGTACCACATCAAATTGGATTTTCAGCCATGCTGAGTGTGTGTTTTTGTTTTGCAACATGTTCAGCTACTTGCTCATCACTGTTGGAGTTGTCTACATCAAGTCATTTTCACAGTCCAGGAAGGATATTCTTAAGGATCTGGTAGAAATGTGCCGTGGCGTACAGCATCCATTACGAGGGCTCTTCTTAAGGAACTACTTGCTTCAGTGTACCAGAAATATTTTGCCTGATGAAGGGGAAGAGACAGAGTAAGTATACTTGTGTTTAAACCGGCGATTCATTGTTCACTTTGGCTTGTGTTTGCAAGGGAATTGAAGCAACCTCAATGCATCGATAATAAATACTAGATTGCTTTTCCTAAAATATGTTATAATATTTGCAGTGGACTCATGGATTGTCCATGTTGATGTTATTCAGATGTGAGCATGGATGGTGAGTGCGTGCTGATCACCACAGATGTACTGTGGTTCGAGTGCATTTGTTCTCAGAGTGTGGGCCATGTGAGAGACAAGAGTCTGCACTTGCTGGAATCTGAACCAAAAATGTGGCTTTCTCCTTCTACACTCCTGCTACAAGATCTTTGGCCCATAATGTTGATCATCCTTTTTTCTTCCACAGATGCTGCATTCAGCAGTGCGTTTATCCAACAGTTTAAAAAAAAAATGGTGATTTTGCTGAGTTAGGGAAAAATTGTGTTGAATTGATAGGAATAACACGACCTCTGAATTGTCTTCAAAGTAAAAGAGAACTGGTAAATTTCAAGACCTGATCTAGTTTGAGGAGTTTTGGGATCGTGTGGATTGGAGGGTAACAAAATGACCTTGCTCTTTAAGAAAGATGGGGGGGGGTGAAAATTGAGGATTGTTGACTTTTAGCTGGATATTAATAATAGGAAAACTGCAGAAATCTATCAATGAAGACACCTCGAAAAGAATGATGGGATAACCAAGTCAGCATAGATTTAGAAATAGGAAATTTTGTTTGACTAATCTTATCAAAATTCTGAGAATATGTATTTAGTAGATGGGGTTGGTGGATCTGATATTTGTATTTGCATATGGCTTTCAGTAAAGTCCCACGTAGAATGTTGGCTAAACGGCTATGGGCGCTTATCTGTACGAAGTTTGTACATTCTCCCTGTGACCTGCATGGGTTTCCTCTGAGAACTTCGGTGTCCTCCCACACTCCAAAGACGTACCGGTTTGTAGGTTAATTGCCTTTGTTTCAATATAAAAATTGTCCTTAGTGTAGTATATTGTAAATGTGCGGGGATTGCTGGTCGGTGCGGGGTCTGTGGGCCCAAGGGCCAGTTTCCGGGCTGTATTACTAAACTAAACGTTGGATTACATGGAACTGGGGATAATATACCAGTGGGGATTGAGTTGAATCACAGAAGGAAAACATAAACTGTGAATAAATGGGTTCCTGTCAGTTACAGAGAGACCATGACTAGTGAGGCCTGCAGAACCTTGATTGGGCCTAACTATTCATAATCTATTTGGCTGAGTGTAATATTTGCAAGCTGGCTCTGGATGACCTGTTCCTGCTATTTAAGTTCTAATAACAACCTTGCTCATTCTCCCATCATGTTTCTTGCACTGATAGCTGGTTACTTATTCAAAGGTAGAATCCTGACATGTTTTCCCTTTCCCTACCCAGGTTTCCTGCCTTCCATAACACAGCTAAATTGTTGCCGTTGCTGGTGAGAATTGGGGCTCGAACGTTTCTCATCTATATTGACCAATTAATCACTGGTTGTCAACCTTGGCTGACCTTCACTCTGAATCAGGAGGACGTTAATTTGAAAAGCCTTCCTCTTGAGAGTGGAGGATGTAATTTGAGCTGAAATCTCAGGGCAGCATTGGTGTCTTTAGATTGAATAGTTGTATCAGGGGGATTTAAGATGCATGGTAGTCATTATCATTGGGACAGCTATCTCCTATGAACATTTTTATTGTTGTTAATTTTACTGCCGTTTTGAGTGCTGCTGCACAAGTCTCTAGTGCAACAGTGGCATGGTATAAATTATCTTTGTTTTCCTTAACTTAAATCCATAAATATGTTGTAAAGTGGCTGTGGTGCCGTGCCTAGAAAAATAGATAACTTAGAAAGGATGAATATAGCAATGTTATCATCTTGTTAGGTTAGCAAGTGACTTGGTCTTGCTAGGTTACATCCTAATTGATGGAGGCCAAGATAGATATGAGAATTCTCTAACAGATTTTTATCAGTTGACAAATTGGGGTGATGCTGCAGGGCTGGATGACTTTTGTTTGGAACTGGAGTCTGATATGTTTGCTAACTGTGGGCAGACTGTAATGTTGGAATAAATTGTTCAAGGCAAAATTATTCGTTGAGTGCCAGCGTTTTTATGATGAGCGATTTTATTAAAGGCTGATGAACCTGATTACCATCTTGAAGTACAGGAGGTTTGGTGAAGATATGTTAGGCAAAATTGGAAATATGATCTTTTGGCTAAGTCACTTGCATTGCTAGTTAAAAATTGGGACTTGACCACCTTCCCTTGTACACTACCAGTCACAGCCTGCTACACTGAAAGATACTTTCATTCAGTATTCTCTCCAATGAACCAATATTTAATCTGTATTAGTTACCTCCAATTCTGTGTGATCTAATATTACTGCTGGACCTCCTCAACTATGTAGAACTTGATCAAAGAAACATTTAAAAATCCAAACACAAACGTCCAATAGTTCCCTCTTCCACTACTGAAAATAAACTAATTTTTTCTTAATCACTGCAAATTGTTACCAAGTAATAGAATTGTTATGAAATGCGTTTTCTTATGTTTTAGGATTTTTATTTCAAGGGTAATCCAAAAGATACCCCTCTTAATTACATCTGAGTTTCAACTTTGTGCTTTTGAATTGCAGAGAAGTTGTAACTGGAGACATCAATGATTCTATGGACTTTGTGCTACTGAACTTTGCAGAAATGAACAAACTCTGGGTGCGAATGCAGCACCAGGGTCATAGCAGAGACCGCGAAAAACGTGAACGAGAACGTCAGGAACTAAGAATCCTTGTTGGTACAAATCTAGTCCGACTTAGTCAGCTGGAAGGAGTTAATGTGGAGCGGTACAAACAGGTACACGTTCTGCCTCTGTGTCTAAATATCATTAATTTTCACTTGAGATCTACCAAAGGTGACCAATTCACCAAGATTGCACAGTTTATTAATATAATATAGAATTGTGCTGTTTAATAGGATTTTTACTTGGAATTGAATTTTCCATCTGTATTTTCAGAATCCTATGTGGTTTCACTGGAATTTAGGATGAGGGGGGAACTTATAGAAATGTCTAACATTCTTAAAGAATTGGACAGGCTAGATGCAGGAAAAATGTTTCAGATGTTGAGGGAGTCCAGAACTATGGCTCACAGTTTAAGAATAAGGGGTAGGCCACTTAGGACTGAGATGATGAAAAACATCTTCACTCAGAGAGTTTGTGAATTTGTGGAATTCTCTGCCACAGAAGGCAGTGGAGGCCAATTCACTGGATGTTTTCAAGAGAGTTAGATTCAGCTCTTAAGGTAAAGGAAATCAACGGTTATGTGGAAAAAGTCAGAGCAGGGTACTGATTTTAGATGATCAGCCATGATCATGTTGAATGGCGGTGCTGGCTCGAAGGGCCGAATGGCCTACTCCTGCACCTATTTTTCTATGTCTCTATGTTTCCCAGTAATTGAAATTCCAAATAAAACTGCAGATGTTAAATCTCAAAGACAAGTTAAATTTGCTTACTGGCAGTACTTGCATATCACAGACATTCCCTTTTCTACATATTCCTCCCACACTTCTTGTCCTACAGGGAACCAACTCTATCCCATTACCAACGAGGGGTCACAAACTTGAGACATTGACTGTTTGTCTTTCCACAGTTGCTGCCTGACCCGAGTTTTTCTCTCAATGACATCTATGCACAATGGCTGCAATATGTGTATAAAATGCACTGCATTTAATCATCCATATAGCTTGGAGAGCACCTCCCAAACTCATTGCCTCCACCGCCAAGAAAGATGAGTGCTACATGCACCGTGGCAATATCATGCACAGCATACTTCCTTTCAAGTTACACGCCCTCCTGAGGTGTAAATGTATTGCTAATACCTTCATCGATTGCTGGATCCAAGTTGTGGATCTGCCCCTCGACAGCATTGTGGAAGTATCCTCACCACATGGACTGCAGCAAGGAGAGTCACCATCACCACCTTGAGTATTTTCAAGACGAGCAGTAAATGCCAGCAATGTCCAAACCTAACAAAAATGTTTTTGAAACCTGACAGAAATATTATCTATGAGTTGTACAACATGGATAAAGGCCCTTCAGCCCAACTTGTCCATGCCGATCAAGATGCCCCATCTAAACCAGTCCCATTTGATGGTGTCCAGCCCATGTTCCTCTAAAGGTTTCTTATCCACGTGCTTGTCCTGGTGTCTTTTAAATGTTGCAGAATGCTTGAGAATATTCCTCTATTCCTCTTTTTTTGGGTATTACTGCAACCATACTGGTTTTGCTTTCAGCCTCTAGTTATGCATCATACTGTGTGCTGTTTAAATGCGGAAAGCACGGAGGCATTCTAAATAGAATACATTTGAATTTGAAAGATGAACATTTGAGATTTGAATCCTATGTAGAATCCTAGGTTATAAAAGGATATGATTTTCTGGAACAGTGGGAATTTGTTTTTAGAAGATTATTATCTGGTAGCTTACCACATCCCTTAAGCACTCTGCAGTGCTTAAGTAGCAAGGATCACTTCAGGGTGCAGTGACCTCTAAAAGCAATAGTGCAGCGATTTTGCCATTTGTGAGATTCTACAAATAAATGTATTAAATATTTGTCTTTTGGGTAGTAAAGAGTGAGAGGAATATTATTTCAGCACTGGAACCAATATTAAATCTGACATTAGATCAGGTAGATTGTGTTTCTGTTTAAACTTCCATCTGCCTCTGATCACACTCTGCTTTCTTTGGACTCTGGAATGTCAGGCTGTTATGATTTTAAATACTTGGCTTAAATCTACAATATTCGAGTTCAGAATGCTTTGAACTGACTAACTAATTGTTATTTATTTTTCTCTAGATTGTGTTGACTGGAATATTAGAACAAGTTGTAAACTGCAGGGATGGTTTGGCTCAGGAGTATCTCATGGAATGTATTATTCAGGTAACGTTTTCTTTATTGCAATTTTATTCATATATGCTGCAGCTTAATAAATAAGCAGTTTAAGAAACTGTTACTTCAGTGTCTCAGATTCTGCATGTTTCAAATTGGTGGCAGACAACAGTTTGTTCAGGGTGCAATTTAGAGGCAGAATAATGACTTGCTCTTTTAGTGCAGCAGTTTAATTATGTAGTTTGTGTTGGTCACTGTGGTTGGGAGCAAATGCAACAAAACAGTAGAAGTAGGAAATAACTTTTTGCAAATCTGTTAAAAGGGCCAATTATTAAAATGTGTTCACTGCCTCCACAGCAATGTACAAAGAATCCAAATGAGAGAAATTTCCTAACTGAAGTAGGAACGTGAAATAACCGAAACATGGATTAATAAAGACAGAGTGCTAATTAAATATTATAGGTAATAATATATCAAAAGCATCAGATGATACATAAATCTGATAACAGAAGAGACACATAACCAATTTATGTTCATCATTTTAATTTGAGTTGATTGAAATAAAAGTCAAAGACTGAACAGAATTCTGTTGCCCATCTAACAGTGGAAACAGGATCTCGGATAAGCGGCCCCTTTTAATCTGAAAAATGGCTTGGCACTGGATTCCAGTTATTTGGACATGAGATGCTGATCCTGCAAGCACTAAGCTGTGATTTTTTTTATTTTTTTTTTGTATACAAGATAAGCATCCTCTGAACTATCTAAGCCCCTTTAGTTTTTTGAGTAGTGATCAATGATTTCTCAGCAATACTACCAATGTATCACCCTCACTATTTACATAACTTCTAATGAGTCTTCACATGCATTTTGTGAAGTGAATCCTTTTAGAAATTAGATTTTTGTTTTTTTTGCAGGTGTTTCCTGATGAGTTTCACCTGCAGACGCTGAACCCATTCCTTCGTTCTTGTGCTGAGCTCCACCAAAGTGTTAATGTTAAAAACATTATCATTGCATTAATTGACAGGTAAGATTGCTCAAGTGAATTGGAACCCAGTAAGTTTTTTCAATTACAATTTAATTAAGTAAAAATGTTTGAGGATTTCAGGCCAATATTTACTACTCAATCAAACTCAGCTTAAAACTATTTTTCCATTCATGGGAACTCATTTGTGAAATTGGCACCTCTGTTTAGCTACTGCTAAAATCTTCTGAATCATATTTCATGTAAGATCCACATCAGCGATAGACGTGTAAGTCTAGGAGAGAATATGCAATATTGAGAGAATGCTGCTTTGTCAGCTGGCTTGTCTTTGAGGCTGGCTGTGAAAGATGTCAGACTTGAGGAGCAGAAGAGTTTTGTGCTTATAAAGAATGGATCGGCTGGGCTTACATTCACTCGAATTTAGAAAGATGAGAGATCTTATAGAATAGAAACATATAAAATTCTTAAGGGATTGGACAGGCTAGATGCAGGGAAAATGTTCCCGATGTTTGGGGGAGGGGTCCAGAACCAGGGGTCACAGTTTAAGAATAAGGGGTAGGCCATTTAGGACTGAGATGAGGATAAACATTTTCACCCACAGAGTTGTGAATAATTGTAAATCATTTTGCAAATTTTAGGTTGGCTTTGTTTGCGCATCGTGAAGATGGTCCCGGGATTCCTGCTGATATAAAGTTGTTTGACATATTTTCTCAACAAGTCGCCACTGTAATCCAGGTAAGGTTGAAGTCTCTGCTCTTATTAGAAGAGCAGTTCCTGTTCCTTGGATCCTTATTTGGTTACTTCAGTTATTCATGATTGTAAAATTTTACTATTTTTAAATTTGATTAAACCCACTAATGCTAACTTTGTTAAACCTTGTGTATGTGCACTTCTCTGGTCGATAAATTGACACTGCTAGAATATCAGTCATTCAAACCACCGAGTCCGCACCAATTTATACCAAGCCAATTAACCTACAAATCTGTACGTATTTGAAGTGTGGGAGGAAACCGAATATCTTGGAGAAAACCCACGCAGGTCACGGGGAGAACGTACAAACTCCGTACAGACAGCACTCTTAGTCAGGATCAAACCCGCGTCTCTGGCGCTGTAAGGCAGTAGCTCTACCGCTGCGCCACCGTGCCACCATATCTATTATTTTGTGGATGGACAAGTTATTTTGCCGCAACCAAATTCATCTTTGCGTTTACTACTTGTAGCAATCCATCAATTGCCTGCACCCTTGAACACATGTTTTTTCCCTCACAATCGCTGTAAATCCACCACAATAACCAATGCTTTTTCGTACACAAAGGTGCACACAATTCAATAAATGTGTGTGAGGTGACTAGAAAAACAGTCATGTGGTGAAATAGTTCTTGATTTATACATTGAATGTATCTATTACATTGTTCAGTGTAGATTCACCCACAATCAACTATGACTACAGAGTGAAACTTGAAGTCCTGTGTTTCTGAAGCAGAGAAAGGTTAAGAAATCTCTTGGAAAGTTAGTAAAAATTACTTTTGGCTGGGTAGTTGAGAAATCTTCAATTCACCAACACGACATTTACATGTTTGCTTCAAATGTTGTGTTTATGAGATTTGTTCAATCTCTTCATTGTTCTCCCCTTTCTAGCACATTAATTGTGACCCTCAATCCCTCTGCTGACATTTCATTTCTTGATCTTCCAACACTTTCTTTCTTGGCCCCGCCCTATCTTGTTTCACCAATGGTGAACGTGCATCTTCTACTCAATGCAGATTCTCTCCCTGAATCTCTGCTTCTGTCTCATTTAAAACTTAGCTCTGTCATAATTTCCTTTTGCGTTGATGTCAATTTTTGAATCCTTTCCTGTAAAGTACATGGAAATGTTTATGCTTTGTGTATGCTTTTGCTGAGGCGTGGATGACTTCCCTTTAGGGATTATTCACAGTAGGAGTCATTGTATCATGAATGAGAAAGTAGCATATTTTTTAAGTAAAGCTACAAAGATATAAGATTTGTTTTGAAATTCACTTTTAAAATACTGGCGTAGAATTATAAGTAACTGGTATCATATTGGTCTTACTTTGACATGCTTCCGTTTACTAAAAAGTAATCTTTGGATTTACTTGTCCAAAAAAACAACGTTCTGTGACTTTGTTTATATTTTCAGTCAAGGCAGGATATGCCATCCGAGGATGTGGTGTCTTTACAAGTGTCTCTTATCAACTTGGCCATGAAGTGTTATCCAGAACGGGTGGACTATGTTGATAAGGTTCTTGAAACTACTGTGGATATTTTCAACAAACTTAATCTTGAACAGTATGTATTTTTATGTGCTTGTAGCAGAATTGATAATTGAAGATTCTGTTACATTGTCAGAACCAACTATCTATCTTTAAACAATATATTAGGTGTTGAAAACCTTGATTGAATTTTCCACTTCTTTTCCTCTCTGCCAATAGTATTGCCACGAGCAGTGCAGTTTCGAAAGAGTTAACACGGCTTCTGAAGATTCCCATCGACACCTACAATAATATACTTACTGTCCTGAAGTTGAAACACTTCCATCCTTTGTTCGAATACTTTGACTATGAATCACGCAAAAATATGAGCTGTTACATACTGAGCAATGCTCTTGAGTACAATACAGAAATAAATGGTCAGGAACAGGTGAGATCATTTATTTTATCTTTAATGGGGGAAAATCAGTATTTAAACAATTGATTGTAATAACAATTGGGTGTAATGTAAAAGATGACTAATTTTCGAAATGCATTCCGAATCTTGAAAAGTATTGATATTTTGTGCTGATTTAAAGGTTTGTCATAATAATAATAATATATTTTATTGCCAATGCACATATGTGCAACAAGATTTGGTATGCAGCTTTCACCCGATGTCATAACTTAAACAACTGATAAAATTTAGATTTAGATACCCCGAGAAACATGATTTATAAAAAGAACAGTAAAACAGTAAAACGGTCAAAACAGTAAAACATTCAAAACAGTCAATTCCGTTTCTGACATTAGTGTTTTGCTGTAAAGAATATTTTGAAGGTATGACAAGTTGCTAAATCTATACTTGGGGACTGTTTAAACTGTTTGGGGATTTAAACTTTAATTTGTTAGCACATCTATATTTTGGAAGAAAAATAATCTTTTGGCTTTGATGCATTTTGTGGAACTTGGTTTCCAGGAAAATTCCTACTGCAAAGTTCTAACCTTACAAAGCCTCTGTAGCACATTTTATTTTACTTGTGGTGGGGATGGAGTGGAAGAGTTCACATTTTTTTGACTTGTTGTCAAAAAGATTTGTTCTGATCATCTTCTGTATTGAGATAACTTTCCATAATCATTGTCCTTAGTCAAAATAAGGATATCCTTATCTTCAAGGATAATAATGGGATTTTATCATTGATAATATGGATCTCGGGAGACACTGCCTCGATGGCAGCCAGCATCATCAAAGACCCACACCACCCTGGCCATGCTCTTATTTCACTCCTGCCATTTGGATAAAGGTACAGGAGCCTGAAAACTAACGTTCGGTAACAGCTTCTTCCCAACAACCATCAGGCTGTTGAACACTACGAACTCCAGCTAAACACTGAACAATAAACTGTCTTCGTTGCACTAGGGACTGGGAGGGCATTGTATTTATCTTTGAGCTATATTGTTTTAATTTATTGAACTACTTTTTGTTTATGGTGCCAAATGAACATTGTGTTTGTATACCTGTTCATTGTTCTGTTTCAGGACATGACAATAAAACACTCTTTACTCTTCTGATCCTTACTGCCAGCGGGGATTGTAAAATGCTCTATTTGTGCTTTCTTTATAAATAGGTGGATGCAATACTGAGCCTGGTATCGACATTGATTCAAGATCAGCCTGATCAGCCGGCAGAAGATCCTGACCCAGAGGATTTTGGTGAAGAACAAAGTCTTGTTGGTAGATTCATCCACTTACTTCAATCTGAGGATCCTGACCAGCAGTATCTTGTAAGTTAACTTGCTGTTTTCAAACAAAAAGACCAATGCTGAGCTACACCAGGTTCATTTCTAGGACACCTCAATGCCTTTCTTTACTTTTTAAAATAACTTCCCAGTTTTGGTTTTCTTAGAGAATTCTCTTTGATTCTCTTTGATCTATATGTATCTGAATTTAGTACTCTTATTTATTGAATTGAGACGTATGTGGTTTGCAAATATCCCTGCACTGCCTAATGAGTAGGCAGCCGTGGCAAAGAAATTCACTGATCACAAATGAATGATCAAGTTCACTGATGGCAATGACTAGAGGACATCCCTTTCCCCTCTCCAGTGCTTCAAATGTTCACGAACGCGTGGCTGAACTTTCTAAAACAGTGCTTGCACAGGATCATGTTAGCTTCTCATGTTATAGTGAAAATACAAACTCTGCTTGTCTCTCATTTACCTGTGTCAATGTTACAACTGGAGTGGGCGTGCAGAAGCCTTCTATTCTTTATCACTATAAAAGCCTCTGTCCAAAGATTTAAGTTAATTCTCTATTTCCAAAATCATCAATGTCTCAAATATACTAATAATATACTGTAGGAGTTAAGAATCCATCTTGCATCTTAACCTAAATTGCACAGAGTACTATGTTTACATATCTGTTATGCTGCTGCAAGTAAGAATTTCATTGTTCCATTTTGGGATATATGACAATAAAACACTTTTAACTCTTGATTTAACTTCATCTCTCTTCCATCAGATTTTAAACAGTGCCAGAAAACACTTTGGTGCAGGTGGAAATCAACGCATACGTTTTACTTTACCACCATTAGTTTTTGCTGCCTACCAACTGGCATTCTGCTATAAAGAGAATTCAAAAGTGGTAAGGTGCAGTCTTTTAACATGTATAAAACTTTAATCTGAGCAAAGAAAGTGAATAGTTTGGTGTGCTACTTTGACTATTCAGATTATTTTTTTTAGTTTCAGAGCAGCTGGTCCAGATGTGTACAATATACGGACTTATCTCAGTTTATTTTTAGCCCTGTATAATTCCAGTGGGATTGGTGCTGAGGCTCCAGCTCATCACTATCTGTAGCTATGATTTAGATGAGGGAATACAAAGTATACAAGTCTGCTGACAATACAAAGCTAGGTGGCAGTGTGGAATGTGAAGAGAAATTAGACTTTTGGGAGACATAGACTGGCGGAGTGAGTGAGCAAGGGCAAGGCAGATGGAATGTAATCTGCAAAACTGAGGATGTCCACTTTGCAAGAACAGAAAGCAGAAGTGTTTAAAATGTTAAGACTGAATGATTTTGGTTGTAAAGATGTACACAACTTAAATTAATCTACTTAAATCTTTGTGTATTAACCTCTTCTATAGTTATCTTGTGTGTCCTTGAAGCTCGCTGCATGAAGATGATTCACCGTGTGTATTGATAGCGTGAGGAATTAGGACGCTGCACAGGGTAGTACTAATTTTAACCTGTCATGGTGCTGAAGTCTTTCAGTGGACCACAAGGTCTACAGTTCTGCGGTGTTAATCCTTTGACAATAGCATGTGAAGTGCTCCGGGATCCTGATCTTTGTTTCAGTTATTTTTACCAGAATAACGCCTGGGTTAGAAGCATAGAAAATAGGTGCAAGAGTAGGCCATTCGGCCCTTTGATTCTATCATGGCTGATCATCCAGTCAGTACCCCGTTCCGGCTTTTTCTCCATATCCCTTGATTCCCTTGATGTCCTAAGAGCTAGATCTAACTCTCTCTTGAAAAAATCCAGTGAATTGGCCTCCACTGCCTTCTGTGGCAGAGAATTCCACAGATTCACAACTCTCTGGATGAAAAAGTTTTTCCTCATCTCAGTCCTACCCTTAATCTTAAACTGTGACCCCTGGTTCTGGACTCCCCAACATCGAAACATTTTTCCTGCATCTACCCTGTCCAATCCTCTAAGAATGTTAGATGTTTCTATAAGATCCCCTCTCATCCTTCCAAATTCCAGTGAATGCAAGCCCGGTCGACCCATTCTTTCATCATATGTCAGTCCCACCATCCCGGGAAGTAACCTGGTGAACCTACGCTGCACTCCCTCAATAGCAAAAATATCCTTCCTCTTGGGGGGCATTAGTTACTGGGAGAGGTTGGATAGACATGGATTGTTTTCTTCGGATTGCTAGAGAGACAGGATAGAAGTATATAACATTGAGAGCCATAGATAGGATAGACGGTGAGAACATTTTCTCCCAGAATGGGAAAATCAATTACTAGAGAGCATAAGGGGTAGGTGGTAAGAGGGAGAAAAGTTTAAGAGATGTGTGGGGCAATTTGAGGGTGATGAGAGGTTGAACCATTCTGCTGTAGGTAATGGTTGAGGAAGATACATAGTGGGATTTAAGAGCTTTTTTGAAAGGCACATGGTATGTGAGGCTTTTTGATATGCAGGGATATGCAGGGAATAGAGGGATGTGGGTTATGTTTCGGCAATAAGATTTGGTCTTGGCATCATGTTCGGCGCAGACATTGTGGGCCAAAGAGCCTGTTCTTGTGCTGGACTGTTTTGACCATTTCAGTGGACTGTTTAAAGTATAATTATGCATGTTTTTAAATCTAGTAAAATGAAAGGTTGGCTTTTATATAATCATAACTAGAGTAAAATGACTGGTTCCAAACTTTGAATAGAAGGCATGATTCCTCAAATAAACGTATTTTCTTGTTATCTTTGCCAGGATGAAAAGTGGGAAAAGAAGTGCCAGAAGATATTTTCTTTTGCCCACCAGACCATCAGTGCGCTGATCAAAGCGGAGCTTGCAGAGTTACCGCTGCGCCTGTTTCTGCAAGGGGCACTTGCAGCCGGCGACATTGGATTTGAGAATCATGAAACTGTGGCGTACGAGTTCATGTCACAGGTAAGGATTGGCTGATTGCGGATGTAATACAATTTTTGAGTATAAAAATATGTTAAGGGATAAGGCTTGAGTTTTGGAGGTGCCTATTTTAAAGCAAATTAATTATTTTGGCTCGGTCTGAAAAAGGGTCACAAACTGAAACGTCACCTGTGCAATCCCTCCACAGATGCTGTCCGACCCGCTTAGTTACTCCAGCATGGTTTTTCTCAAGATTCCAGCACCTGCAGTTCTTTGTGTTCTCCATTCTTTGTCCTTTATTGATTCTAATGTTGATTTTAAAGCGCACGTTAAATATGTGTTTTTAATACAACTCTTTGAGTCTCTTCCCCTACCGACTTGAATATATTTTGAATAAAATAGGATACTTGGTGTGGTCTATTACCGAGATGCAGTAGATTGCAATACCATTAAAGTGTAAGTTTATGGTAGAGCCCTGCATTCTCAATACGATGATATGCCAGTTTCAAAACCATTTACACACTTTTAAATTGTGCTTTTTCAGGCATTCTCATTGTATGAAGATGAAATCAGTGATTCCAAGGCCCAGCTGGCAGCAATCACATTGATAATTGGAACATTTGAGCGGATGCAGTGTTTTAGTGAAGAGAACCATGAGCCTCTGAGGACGCAGTGTGCGTTGGCTGCCTCAAAGCTGCTTAAAAAGCCCGATCAGTGTCGTGCTGTCAGCATCTGTGCACACTTATTTTGGTCTGGACGGAACACGGATAAGAATGGTGACGAGGTAATAACGTGACATTAAACGTGTGACATTTTCATTAAGCTTAACAACTTGGACATTGTGTCCATAGTTATGCTAATGTAGTTTCATAGCAGGTGGTACCTACATTTATATTTTAATATATGGAGGTTTATTGGGTGCCCTATATGTGAAATGTGTAGAATGGAACTGCGGATGCTGGTAAATATGGAAGATAGACGCAGTGCAGGAGTAACTCAGCGGGTCAGGCAGCATCTCTGGACAAAAAGGATGGGTGACATTTCAGGTCGGAACATCTCCCATCCTTTATCTCCAAAAATGCTGCCTGACCCGCTGAGTTACTCCACCACTTTGCGCCTATCTGCCTTAAATGTGAAGTTATATATAGCCATCGAGTCTGCTCTACTGTGAAATAAAATCACTAATTTCTTCTACTTTACCATATATTACCATTGTCCACAATTCTCTAGAAATCAAAGACCTCTTAGAATATAGAAACATAGAAAATAGGTGCAGGCGAAGGCCATTCGGCCCTTTCGAGCCAGCACTGCCATTCATTGTGATCATGGCTGATCGTCCGCTATCAATAACCCGCGCCTGCCTTCTCCCCATATCCCTTGACTCCACTAGCCCCTAGAGCTCTATCCAACTCTCTCTTAAATCCAGCTATATCAGCTATATACATTCAAATACCAGAGTCTAGATACTCTGGAATATCAGCTATATACACTCAAATACCTGAGTCCAGATACTCTGGAATTCATTACTGAAAGGGATATGGAAACTGAGTGAAGACATTGTCACAGTGAATCTCTGCTCTGGTTCATAAACCCAGCCCTGTGAGACTCTCTCTCAACGCCTAGCCCTTTATTGCCTATGAAAATAAGAAACACGGCAGATGCTGGAAATCTGAACCAAAGAAAATGCTGAAAATGTTTGTTTGAACCTTGCACTAACCTAAATGGCAAGAATAACCTCCTTGAAACATAGAAACATAGAAATTAGGTGCAGGAGCAGGCCATTCGGCCCTTCGAGCCTGCACCGCCATTCAATATGATCATGGCTGATCATCCAACTCAGTATCCTGTACCTGCCTTCTCTCCATACCCTCTGATCCCTTCAGCCACAAGGGCCACATCCAACCCTCTCTTAAATATGGCCAACGAACTGGCCTCAACTACCTTCTGTGGCAGAGAATTCCACAGATTCACCACTCTCTGTGTGAAAAACGATTTTCTCATCTCGGTCCTAAAAGACTTCCCCCTTATCCTTAAACTGTGACCCCTTGTCCTGGACTTCCCCAACATCGGGAACAATCTTCCTGCATCTAGCCTGTCCAACCCCTTAAGAATGTTGTAAGTCTCTATGAGATCACCCCTCAATCTTCTAAATTCCAGCGAGTACAAGCCAAGTCTATCCAGTCTTTCTTCATATGGAAGTCGTGCCATCCCAGGAATCAGTCTTGTGAACCTTCTCTGTACTCCCTCTATGGCAAGAATGTCTTTCCTCAGATTAGGAGACCAAAACTGTACACAATACTCCAGGTGTGGCCCCACCAAGACCCTGTACAACTGCAGTAGTACCTCCCTGCTCTTGTACTCAAATCCTTTTGCTATGAATGCCAACATACCATTCGCTTTCTTCACAGCCTGCTGCACCTGCATGCCCACCTTCAATGACTGGTGTACCATGACACCCAGGTCTTGCTGCACCTCCCCTTTTCCTAATCGGTCACCATTCAAATAATAGTCTACCTTCCTGTTTTTGCCACCAAAGTGGATAACCTCACATTTATCCACATTATACTGCATTTGCCCACTCACCCAGTCTATCCAAGTCATCCTGCAGCCTCCTAGCATCCTCCTCACAGCTAACTGCCCCCCAGCTTCGTGTCAACCGCAAACTTCGAGATGTTGCATTTAATTCCCTCGTCCAAATCATTAATGTATATTGTAAATAGCTGGGGTCCCAGCACTGAGCCTTGCGGCACCCCGCTAGTCACTGTCTGCCATCCTGAAAAGGATCCGTTCACTCCTACTCTTTGCTTCCTGTCTGCCAGCCAGTTCTCTATCCACATCAATACTGAACCACCAATACCGTGTGCTTTAAGTTTGTATACCAATCTCTTGTGTGGGACCTTGTCGAAAGCCTCCTGAAAGTCCAGATACAACACATCCACTGCTTCTCCCTTATCCACTCTACTAGTTACATCCTCAAAAAATTCAATAAGATTCGTCAGACATGATTTACCCTTCGTATATCCATGCTGACTTTGTCCAATGATTTCACCACTTTCCAAATGCGCTGCTATCCCATCTTTAATAATTGACTCTAGCAGTTTCCCCACTACCGATGTTAGACTAACTGGTCTGTAATTCCCAGTTTTCTCTCTCCCTCCCTTTTTAAAAAGTGAGGTTACATTAGCTACCCTCAAATCCTCAGGAACTACTCCAGAATCTAAAGAGTTTTGAAAAATTATCACTAAGGCATCTGCTATTTCTGGGGCTACTTCCTTAAGTACCCTGGGATGCAGCCTATCTGGCCCTGGGGATTTATTGGCCTTTAATCCATTCAATTTACCCAACACCACTTTCCGGCTAACCTGGATTTCACTCATTTCCTCCATCTCATTTGACCCGCGATCCCCTGCTATTTACGGCAACTTCCTTAGTGAAGACAGAACCAAAGTAGTTATTCAATTGGTCTGCCAAGTCCTTGTTCCCCATGATCAATTCACCCGTTTCTGACTGCAAGGGACCTACATTTGTTTTAACTAATCTTTTGCGCTTCACATATCGATAAAAACTTTTGCAGTCAGTTTTTATGTTTCCTGCCAGTTTTCTTTCATACTCTATTTTCCCTTTCCTAATTAAGCCCTTTGTCCTCCTCTGTTGGTCTCTGAATTTCTCCCAGTCCCCTGGTAGGCTGCTTTTTCTGGCTAATTTGTACGCCTCGTCTTTTTCTTTGATACTATCCCTGATTTCCCTCGTTATCCATGGATGCGCCACCTTCCCTGATTTATTCTTTTGCCATACTGGGATGAACAATTGTTGTAGTTCATCCATGCAGTCTTTAAATGCCTTCCATTGCATATCCACCGTCAACCCTTCAAGAATCAATTGCCAGTCCATCTTGGCCAATTCACGTCTCATACCCTCAAAATTACCTTTATTTAAGTTCAGGACCCGTGTTTCTGAATTAACAATGTCACTCTCCATCCTAATGAAGAACTCAACCATATTATGGTCACTCTTGCCCAAGGGGCCACGTACAACAAGGCTGCTAACTAACCCTTCCTCATTACTCAATATCCAGTCTTGAATAGCCTCCTCTCTCGTTAGTTCCTCCACATGTTGGTTTAGAAAACTATCCCGCATACATTCCAAGAAATCCTCTTGCTCAGCACCCCTGCCAATTTGATTCACCCAATCAATATGTAGATTGAAGTCGCCCATTATAATGGTTTTACCTTCGTTGCACGCATTTCTAATTTCCTGTTTGATGCCATCCCCAACTCCACTACTACTGTTAGGTGGCCTGTACACAACACCCACTAGCGTTTTCTGCCCCTTAGTGTTTCGCAGCTCCACCCATATCGATTCACATCCTCCAATCTAATGTCATTCCTTTCTATTGCGTTAATCTCTTCTCTAACCAGCAATGCTACCCCACCTCCTTTTCCTCTCTGTCTATCCTTCCTGAATATTGAATATCCCTGGATGTTCAGCTCCCAGCCTTGGTCACCCTGGAGCCATGTCTCGGTGATCCCAACTATATCATAATTATTAATAGCTATCTGCACATTCAACATTAAGCAGCAGCTTAACTGCCCACAACTTCCAACTGCTGCCTCAACAACGTTGTATACATTGGAACGATGTTGGCTTAATCTCCTTCTCCAAACACCTTGCAGTAAAAGTTATCACATTGTTTACTCATTTCTTACCACATTACTCTGTTTTATTTACCAGAAATTCAAATCATTTACATCAAGATTTACTATCAACTTAAAAACAATGCTTTGCCTAATCTCTATAATGGTGATAAATATTCTAAATGTCACATATTGTCAATTCAATTAACCTATACTCCATTTCAAAATACTCCCTTATAACCACGTTTTTTATTATATGCAAATTTGTATACCCTTTGTCCCTTTATATGATTCATTGACTTGTATTTCTGGGATAGACAATAGGTGCATTCGGCCCTTCGAGCCAGCACCGCCATCCAATGTGATCATGGCTGATCATCCCCAATCAGTACCCCGTTCCTCCTGCCTTCTCCCCATATCCCCTGACTCCGCTATCTTTAAGAGCCCTATCTAACTCTCTCTTGAAAGTATCCAGAAAACAGACCTCCACCGCCCTCTGAGGCAGAGAATTCCACAGACTCGCCACTCTCTGTGTGAAAAAGTGTAGCCTCTCCCTCTCCGTTCTAAATGGCTTGCCCCTCAACTGTGCCCCCTGGTTCTGGACCCCCCCCCCAACATTGGGAACATCGGGACACAAAGTCCCCATCTTTGTGAATATTACTTCTAAACTAGTAAATCTTGCGTAGCAAGTCTTCTTATGATATCTAATTGAGTGTATAAAATCATGAGAGGAATAGATCGGATAGATGCACAGAGCCTATTGCCCAGAGTAGATGAATCGAGGAACAGATGACATAGGTTTAAGGTGAAGGGGAAAAGATATAATAGGAATCTGAGGGGTAACCTTTTCACACAAAGGGTGGTGGTGCATGGAACAAGCTACCAGAGGATACACAAAAAGCGGAGAAACTCAGCGGGTGCAGCAGCATCTAAGGAACGAAGGAGATAGGCAACGTTTCGGGCTGAAACCCTACCAGAGGAGTTGAGACAGGGACTATCTCAACATTTAAAAAACAGTTAGACAGGTACATGGATAAGACAGGTTTGGAGGGATATGGACCAAACACGGGCAGGTGGGACCAGTGTAGCTGGGACATGTTGGCCGGTGTGGGCAAGTTGGGCCGAAGGGCCGGTTTCCACACTACCAATCTGACTATGAGCATATCTTTCAGTAGAAATATTGTCCTGTGGTTTTGTCTACAAATTGCAATCTGAATTTGAAAAATTACTTTCATAGCATGTTGCAATTGTAGATTTCAGCATTTTCTGTTGATTAATATCAAGCTAGCAGGCTGTAGTTCCACATTTTCTTCTGCCTCGAATTATTATCTTTAAATTTACTAGCGTCCAGCTTCTACATTCACAACCTTGGCAGTTACAGTGCCCTCTATAATGTTTGGGACAAAGACCCATCATTTATCTATTTGCCTCTGTGCTCCACAATTTTAGATTTGGAATAGAAAAATAATCACATGTGGTTAAAGTGCACATTGTCAGATTTTAATAAATTTTTATGCATTTTGGTTTCACCCTGTAGAAATTATAGCAATTACAATTTGGGGGGCTAGTCCCCTTCAGTTTTCTCTTCAGCATATGAAAGGCATGCTCAATTGGGTTCTGATCGGGTGATTGACTTGGTCACTCAAGAATTGACCATTTTTTAGCTTTAAAAAACTCCTTCGTTGCTTCAGCAGTATGTTTGGGATCATTGTCTTGCTGTAGAATGAACTGCCGGCCAATGAGTTTTGAGGCATTTGTTTGAACTTGAGCAGATAGGATGTGTCTATACACTTCAGAATTCATTATGCTACTACCATTATGCTACTACCATCAGTAGTTGTATCATCAATGAAGATAAGTGAGTGAATACCTTCAGTAGCCATACATGCCCAGGCCATAACACCCCCACCACTGTGTTTCACAGATGAGGTGGTATGCTTTGGATTTTGGGCAGTTCCCTCTTTCCTCCATACTTTGCTCTTGCCATCACTAATCTTCATCTCATCTGTCCACAAGACCTTTTTCCAGAACTGTGGTTGCTCTTTTAAATACTTCTTGGCAAACTGTAACCTGGCCATCCGTGAAAACATCCAATGAATCAGCCTCCTCTGCCTTCTGTGGCAGAGAATTCCACAGATTCACAACTTGTTGGGTGAAAACGTTTTACCTCATCTCAGTCCTAAATGGCCTACCCCTTATTCTTAAACTGTGACCCCTGGTTCTGGATCCCCCAACATTGGGAGCATGTTTCCTACATCTAGCCTGTCCAATCCTCTAAGCATTTAATGTGTTTCTATAAGATCTCCTCTCATCCTTCTAAATTAGAGCGAATACAAGCCCAGTCGACTCATTCTTTCAACATACGTTAGTCCTGCCATCCCAGGAATTAACCTGGTGAACCTATGCTGCACTCCTTCAATAGCAATAATGTCCTTCCTCAAATTAGACCAAAATTGCACACAATACTCCGGCTGCGTTCTCACCAGGGCCCTGTACAACTGCAGTAGGTCCTCCTTGCTCCTAAATGCAAATCCTCTCGCAATCAAGGCCAATGTGCCATTGGCTTTCTTCACTGGCTGCTGTACCTGAATGCTTACTTTTAGTGACTGATGAACAAGTACACCCATGTCTCGTTGCACCTCCCCTTCTAATCTGACACCATTCAGGTAATAATCTGCCTTCCTGTTCTTGCCACCAAAGTGAATAACCTCACATTTATTCACATTATACTGCATCTGTCATGCTTTTGCCCACTCACCCAACCTATCCAAGTCACCCTGCAGCTTCATAGCACCTTCCTCGCAGCTCACACTGCCACCCGGCTTTGTGTCATCCGCAAACGTAGAGATGTTTGCATTTAATTCCCTCGTCTAAATCGTTAATATTTATTGGACTAGACACAGGCAGGTGGGACAAGTTTTGCTGGGACATGTTGGCCGGTGTGCACAAGTTGGGCTGAAGGGTCTGTTTCCACACTGTATCACGCTGACTCTGAGAATTCCTGTCCTGAAGGACATTAGTGAATCCGATGGTTGTTTACAACAATTCCAGTGGTTTCATGATTACCGTTACGAAGAACAGCACTTTAATGTTCCTCTGCAGCCATCGTGGGATTCAAACTTGTGACCCTGAATCAGTGGTCTGTGTCTCTGATGGCTGGTCAGATGACAGGGTACACAAAAGGCTGGAGAATCTCAGTGGGTGCAGCAGCATCTAAGGAGCGAAGGAGATAGGCGACGTTTCGGGTCGAGACTCTTCTTCAGACTGGTTAGGGATCAGGGAAACGAGAAATGTAGACGTTGATGTGGAGAGATAAAGAACAATGAATGAAAGATATGCAAAAAAGTATCGATGATAAAGGAGGATAAAGATCCCTGAAGAAGGGTCTCGACCCGAAACGTCGCCTATCTCCTTCGCTCCTTAGATGCTGCTGCACCCGCTGAGTTTCTCCAGCTTTTTGTGTACCCTCGATGATAAAGGAAACAGGCCATTGTAAGCTGTTTGTAGTGTGAAAGTGAGAAGCTAGTGCGACTTGGGAGAGTGACAGTTCACCCTCATATCTATGTAATGGCTTTATTGAGGTCTGCTCTGGACGAGCATATCCTGGTAAAAATTATAGACTATAATTCTTTGCAGATCTATGATGTACAGACCTTAGAAGTATTTTTAACCCTGTCACATTACACAATTTTCATCTCTATTTGTTAATCGTCTGAAGAAGAGTCCTAAACTGAAATGTCACTGTTTTTGTCCGAGATGCTGCCTAACCCGCTGAGTTACTCCAGCACTTTCTTTGGTAAACCAGCATCTGGTAACAATTTAGGTTACATTTTGTTCAAGGGGAAAAGTTTGCATGAGATTCTTCATCTCAATTATTGTCCAATTATATAGGATTGGATGAGCCTTATTTGTCAAAATAACAAGAGTCTATGCACTGAAAACTGTTATGTTGAATCCAAATTCAACTTGGAATCTGCAATATTGAGACAGTGCCATTACAGTTGCCTAAATATTATTGATCATCTGAAATTAAATTCTGAAATAGAAATTTATCGTGGTCAAACTGAAACAAATGACCTAGCAACAGAACAGCTCCTACAATCTCTACTCCATTCTGATCTCAAACATCATCTGTGACGTGTGGGTCAGTAGGTTAATTCAACACTGACGATTGCCCTTAGTGCACAGGATGAGTAATGTAATCCGGGGGGAGTTGATGGGAATGTGGTGAGAATAAAATATTGGTATGGAGATGGTGTAACTGGGTGTTTGACTGTCGGATTGGACATAGTGGACCAAAGGGCCGTTTCTCTCCGACTCCAAATACGACATTGAAAGTAATACATGTTCCATTGAACTTTGCCTAATAATGATCAGTTGTGGTGTGTTGAAGTATTCTTGGTTTAAAGGTAGTTTAAACTTTAAGCTAACATTGAATTATTGCCATTTTTTCCACTTTCCCTCAAAGATCCATGATGGCAAGAGAGTGATGGAATGCCTGAAGAAGGCTTTGAAGATAGCAAATCAGTGCATGGATCCATCATTACAAGTTCAGCTGTTCACTGAAATCCTTAATCGATATATATATTTTTATGAGAAAGAAAATGAGGCGGTAAGATTAAATTTATTGCTACTTTGTGCAAAAAAAAAGTCAGATTTTCTGGATCGTTGCTGTAATAAGTCATGATGACTTGAGTACAAATGTTTTATTGTCTAATCAGTTAATCTAACTCATTGTAAACTCTTCGCCATCCTATCCCCCTTTGTTCAATCCCTCCCCACCTATGTTCAAGACACCTCAGACACTCTCCGTCGGCTCCGTGCATTCCATTCTCCAGGCCCCCATCCTCTCATCTTTACCATGGACGTCCAGTCACTCTACACCTCCATCCCCCACCAGGACGGTCTCAAAGCCCTCCGGTTCTTCCTCGACCAGAGGAGCAACCCATACCCGTCCACTGACACCCTCCTCCGCCTAGCCGAGTTGGTCCTCACCCTCAATAACTTCTCTTTTGATTCCTCCCATTTCCTCCAAACACAAGGCGTAGCTATGGGCACACGCATGGGCCCCAGCTACGCCTGCTTCTTTGTTGGGTACGTCGAACAATCCTTGTTCTCGGCGTACCAGGGCCCCATCCCCGACCTCTACCTCCGTTACATCGACGACTGCTTTGGTGTCACCTCCTGCACCCACACACAACTGACTGACTTCATTCATTTCACCACCAACTTCCATCCGGCACTCAAATACACTTGGACCATTTCCGACACTTCCCTACCATTCCTTGACCTCACCATCTCTATTGCAGGTGATACGCTCCTGACCAACATCCACTACAAACCTACTGACTCCCACAGCTACCTGGACTACTCTTCCTCCCACCCTGCTTCCTGTAAGGACTCCATTCCCTATTCCCAATTCCTCCGTCTACGCCGCATCTGCTCCCAGGATGAGGTGTTCCACACCAGGTCATCACAAATGGCCTCATTCTTCAGAGAACGGGGATTCCCCTCCCCCACTATTGATGAGGCTCGCACCAGGGTCTCCTCCATACCCCGCAACACTGCCCTCGCTCCCCATTCCCCCACTCGCAAACAGGGCAGAGTCCCCCTGGTCCTCACCTTTCACCCCACCAGCCGGCAAATACAACATATAGTCCTCCGCCAGTTTCGCCACCTCCAACGTGACCCCTCCACCTGCCACATCTTCCCATCTCCCCCCCCCTGTCTGCCTTCCGCAAAGACCGCTCCCTCCGCAACTCCCTTGTCAATTCTTCCCTCCCCTCCCACTCTACCCCTTCCCCGGGCACTTTCCCTTGCAACCGCAAGAAATGCAACACTTGTCCCTTCACCTCCCCCCTCCACTCCTTTCAGGGACCCAAGCAGTCCTTCCAGGTCCGACAGAGGTTCACCTGCACCTCCTCCAACCTCATCTACTGCATCCGCTGCTCCAGATGCCAGATGATCTATATCGGTGAGACCAAGCGGAGGCTTGGCGATCGCTTCGCTGAACACCTCCGCTCGGTCCGCAATAACCAACCCGACCTCCCGGTGGCTCAGCACTTCAACTCCCCCTCCCATTCCACATCCGACCTCTCGGTCCTGGGCCTCCTCCACGGCCAGAGTGAGCAACACCGCAAGCTGGAGGAACAGCACCTCATATTCCGCTTGGGGAGTCTGCATCCTTTGGGCTTGAATATTGAATTTTCTCAATTCTGTTAACCCTTGCTGTCTCCTCCCCTTCCCACCTCTCCCTCAGCCCTCGGGCCCTGGCATTCCCTCTATCTCTATCTCCCTCCCCCACCCCAGTCGCACCACTTCTCATTTTCACACCACAAACAGCTTACAATGGCTTGTTCCCTTTATCACCGATACTTTTTTGCATATCTTTCACTCATTGTTCCTTATCTCTCCACATCACCGTCTATATCTCTCGTTTCCCTGATCCCTGACCAGTCTGAAGAAGGGTCTCGACCCGAAACGTCGCCTATCTCCTTCGCTCCTTAGATGCTGCTGCACCCGCTGAGTTTCTCCAGCTTTTTGTGTACCCTCGATTCTCCAGCATCTGCAGTTCCTTCTTTAAAAAAATTCTAACTCATTGAGTGGCATTGCATTTGTTGGAATATATTAGAGACTGGAAATTTGGAGACCAAATATATATTGATCTGTCTGAAGAAGGGTTTCGGCCCGAAATGTTGCCTATCTCCTTCGCTCCTTAGATGCTGCTGCACCCGCTGAGTTTCTCCAGCCTTTTGTGTACCCTCGATTTTCCAGCATCTGCAGTTCCATCTTTAACACAAATATATATTGATGTTGCCCACATTTTCTCATGATATGTGTGATATCCAGAGAGATGGGTTGTATGCAAGGTTGAGCACTGGCTCGATTTGTCGTTGGTCTCATTGTGGTTAAGTGGTCAGATTGGATTACGAAGTTAGTGCAGGAAATGGAGTATCAGCATAATCAAACATCTCATCCTCTCTGCACTGCCCCATGTCATCCGTCTTTTTGCAGCCTTTGAAACTGTTAACTTTCCCATCCCACATCAAGATTGACTACCAGCATCCAATGCAGCAGAAGTGTCTTTGAGCATACCCAATCCCAGGGCGTGTCTTTGCGTCTACCCAATCCCAGGGCATTGATCTAATCCATGCTTGTCCATAGCTAGCAATCTCCAGTATTCATTCATTCCTTCCTATTCTACTGCATGCTTGGTCACTTATGGAAACTTCAAAGGATCAGTTAGGACTATTTTCTCTGCTCTAAGCAATACCATCCAAAGGGATGGATGGTGTCCTGTTTCATAGAAAATAGGTGCTGGAGGAGGCCATTCGGCCCTTCGAGCCAGCACCACCATTGTGATCATGGCTGATCGTCCGCTATCAATAACCCGTGCCTGCCTTCTCCCCATATCCCTTGACTCCACTAGCCCCTAGAGCTCTATCCAACTCTCTCTTAAATCCATCCAGTGATTTGGCCTCCACTGCCCTCTGTGGCAGGGAATTCCATAAATTCACAACTCTCTGGGTAAAAACGTTTTTTCTCAGATCAGTCTTAAATGACCTCCCCTTTATTCTAAGACTGTGGCCCCTGGTTCTGGACTCACCCAACATTGGGAACATTTTTCCTGCATCTAGCTTGTCCAGTCCTTTTATAATTTTATATGTTTCTATAAAATCCCCCCCCTCATCCTTCTAAACTCTAGCCTACTCTTTTCAATCTTTCGTCATATGGCAGTCCCACCATCCCAGGGATCAATCTCGTGAACCTACACTGCACTGCCCCAATCACAAGGATGTCCTTCCTCAAATTAGGAGACCAAAACTGTACACAATACTCCAGATGTGGTCTCACCAGAGCCCTATACAACTGCAGAAGAACCTCTTTACTCCTGTACTGAAGTCCTCTTGTTATGAAGGCCAACATTCCATTAGCGTTCTTCACTGCCTGCTGTACCTGCACGCCAACTTTCAGTGACTGGTGTACAAGGACGCCCAGGTCGCGCTGTACCTCGCCCTTACCTAACCTAACCCCAATATGCTTCGTGCATATGTGTTATGTAGACCAGGAAAATCTGTACTTTTTACCAGGTGTGGGGATTGCTGGTCGGTGCGCACTCAGTGGGCCGAAGAGCCTGTTTCTACGCTGTATCTCAAAACTAAACTAAAGTTGACTTTATCCAACAAACTTTTATTGCAGGTGACAATTCAAGTCTTAAATCAGCTTATTCAAAAAATAAGGGAAGATCTTCCAAACTTGGAATCCAGTGAAGAAACTGAACAAATTAACAAACACTTTCACAACACACTGGAGCACCTGCGCCTGCGGAGGGAATCGCCTGAGGCCGACGGACCAATTTATGAAGGTCTCGTGTTGTAACTTAGCGTCACATCAAATTATAGATTCCAGAAAACAAAGTTAAATCTCTATCACACCTCCTTCTCTGTCGTAGATGGTTATGGAATGTGCCTTTTAGACATGCCAAGACAATAGGATTGCCATTGAATTGTATCATATTATTTTCTATTGACCAGTATTGTCCAGGAAGAACTAGTGAAAAAATCAAAATATTTCAAGATGTGATTAAAGGATATTTTATCTTTCATAACATGATTAGTTCCTGTCCATTTCAATTTGAACATAGATTAATCATGATGACTAAATTGGTCTTTTAATTTTTTTAATTACAATCCAGTTGCAAAATCTCTTTGGTTGAATTCCTGAACATTGCCTAAGAATCTAAGTAAACCTGCAGTGATTTACTACGTTTTTTTCCCACTTTATTTCAAAGTCAACACTGAAGTCGGATATTTACACAAGCAAAATGTTTTCTCGTGATTCAGATTACTTGGATGGAGCAGTAAATGTTTGTTAAGGAATTAAGTCTATGGATTAGATCACATGAATGCGGTTAATTGGTACAGTCACCTCTGGAAAGAGTCTAAAATTGTAACTTTTACAAAATGAAAAACGTCACCCATCTGAATAGAAAACCACAAATCACATTGGTAGTGTTATAAGCAAGTCTCTTATGTTGACTTAATTAGTAAATGATCCTTCATAATATATTGATGTTGCTGTCTTCTTTTGCAGGGAGTTTATAATCACCACAGTAAAATACACTATTTGTTGGCCTTGTAATCTTTTAACACAATTGTTGCAACATTTTCCTATTTTACAAAATATATTGTAATATTCAAAATAATTTAGCCAATCAAATTGGTGCACTGGAACTAGGATAAAATTGTTAAACTCTCATTAAACAGGTTGTATTTTGTGTTCCATTGTGTAAATGCAGTTGAACAGTTTCACATTGAAATGAAGACCGTTTTAAGTTTTGGGCAAGGAGACATGCTTTTGGTGAAGTTTTCAAGGCTGGTTCATTGTTATCTTACTTTTTGTTCATCTTGTTTACAACATTTAAAATGAATAACATAATCTGGGAATGTAGAGTCCCAAAGTTCAGCATCTTTATCCAATAGTGTTTTCACCATAGGGACCATCTTTTTTTAAACTGGAACACAAGTAAATTCCTACTTTTTAACTGTGGCTCCATTGACTCGGGTAAAACACCAGGCAGGGTTTGTGATCCAGTTTGACTCTGCTGTGAATAGAAATATTTGGAGTTCATTTGAGAAAGGAGTGTGTAATTGCAATGCCTCAAGTTGCTTACCCTGCAAAACATACACAAAGGCCATTGATGGATGCCCTTTGGATCACAGTTCATACGGGAGCGGGTGGCATTGAAAGCGTTGACAGGGATGAAGGAAGGGTAAATTATAACTTTAAACAAAAGAATCCAAACTTAAAACTAGTAAGGTTCGATGTCAGTTGTGATAAAGTCTTAATCTGGAAGGTACTGACTTTCTAATTCAACATTGAATGAATTGCATACAAATAGTTTCTATAGATTTGAGAAAACTAGTGGAAAAGAAAATCCAACAATCAAACTTTGGGCCAGGCAAATGTCCTTTTTTATTGATCTCAAGGACTTGAATGTGCAAACATTATAGATATGTCACAGTTCTACCTGCTTTAGTGGTTGAATCATGCTACAGGAAATATCAATCTAACCAAATTATACAAAACTCTAATGCAATTCTTTTGACTGATTTGTTTTATGCTAACAGATGCACGATTCTGTTTCTGGTTACTTTGACTATCGGTAGGCAGTTATTTTGTATATGGTGGTGCCTAATTTCATGTACATTTGTTTGTATAGGTACCTTTCTTTGTAGAAATTCATAACTGCCAATTGTTTCTGTTTGTCCTCATTATGGTCTGTCACCCAAATAGAAAAGGGAACCTGCCTAGTGATTATGACATAAAAGCAAACTGCACACCACTCTTTAAACAAACTCAAAAGCAAAATTTCCCCCATTGAATATGCTAAATGTTTTCACTATGTAGATAAGAAATGTGTTTCAGCATTTTACATCTTTTAGAAACTGCCAGATAAATCGCCTCCAATTGAACAAGGAGAAACATCGATGGACACTTAAATTCTCAAACCAGGGTAATTCACATGTTTGAACTTATAAAGAACAACTTTCTTTTTCTTTTAAAGCTTTCCAATTGTCTGTAAGTCTACAAATGGCACACTTTTAGTAGTATCTGCCTTGTATTACACAGCTGCTACATGGGTGATCTAAGGTGAAAAATTAAATGCATTTTAAGGATAGGAAAGTCTTGATTAGCAGGATCAGAAGTACTCCATGAATCACAATGCTTTTGGTGAGTTCATGACCTAATTTGTGTTCTTCCTAAATTTGTTGGTCAATTTCCTTAATCTATGTTGAAACTCTTGCATTGTCTATTTTAGATATTGATATTGCTTCTTCCCTAGAATGCTTACTCTTTATATTCTGCTATAGGTATAGTTGTAGTGTTGAATTCTATAGTAGTTATAAAACTCTATTCTAAAATTAGGCACATTGCATACTTGAGCTGCTAAATTGATTAAAAAGGTTGTTCCCTGTATTCAGATGTATTTGTATACATGTATCCTTGCAACTGAGCATGTATTCATTTCCCACTAGAGAAATGAAATATACTTTTGGAAATCACTGTAACATACTTGTAAGCTTTATAATTCCTTTGTAAATTAACTGAAGTATTATGGTCAATGTATTCAACAAAGGCTATTAAAATGCTTGACCAAGTACTGGATCTGTACTGTTTTTGCATGGAAAATTGTCCGGTTACAATAAAAGAAATCTTGCTAACACAGATCTTTTGGAAGGCAGATTATATTAGGGGAATTAGTATGCAAAAGGTGTAGGAGGACACCCATGCAGTCCAGGAAGAATGTGCAAACTCCACGCAAACAGCAGCTGAGGTCGGTTTCGAGCCTAGGTGCCGTGAGGCAGCATCTGTGTTACAGTGATGCCCCTACTGTAAATTACACCTCAGTGTAGATCAGTTCCAAAAGAGTCAAAGGGGTGTCGCAGGCATGAGACAAGTTAAGAGTCTTCAGTGATATAGGGAGAAGGAATGGGAGTGCTGGGAGCTGGCATGTGTCAATGGTCCCTTGTAATGCATCCTTATGGCAATTGCAGAAATAAAAGAGGCATGCCCTGCGTTGGGGTCTGTTTGATGCCAATACATTTTTCATCTGGTGCATGTATATGCAGCACCCTTTTAAAAGTACAGGAAGGAAATAGAAAACGCGATCCCACCACTAGCCACATCTTCCCATCTCCACCCTTATCTGCAGAGACGTCCCTCCGCAACTCCTGCAGGAGATGCAACACCTGTCCCTTCACCTCCCCCCACCACAACCGCAAGAAATGCAACACTTGTCCCTTCACCTCCCCCCTCCACTCCTTTCAGGGACCCAAGCAGTCCTTCCAGGTCCGACAGAGGTTCACCTGCACCTCCTCCAACCTCATCTACTGCATCCGCTGCTCCAGATGCCAGATGATCTATATCGGTGAGACCAAGCGGAGGCTTGGCGATCGTTTCGCCGAACACCTCTGCTCGGTCCGCAAAAACCAACCCGACCTCCCGGTCGCTCAGCACTTCAACTCCCCCTCCCATTCCGTTTCCAACCTCTCGGTCCTGGGCCTCCTCCATGGCCAGAGTGAGCAACACCGCAAGTTGGAGGAACAGCACCTCATATTCCGCTTGGGGAGTCTGCATCCTTTGGGCTTGAACATTGAATTTTCTCAATTCTGTTAACCCCTGCCGTCTCCTCCCCCTCCCACCTCTCCGTCAGCCCTCGGGCCCTAGCATTCCCTCTATCTCTATCTCCCTCCCCCACCCTAGTCGCACTAGCTTATTTTCACACCACAAACAGCTTACAATGGCTTGTTCCCTTTATCATCGATACTTTTTTGCATATCTTTCATTCATTGTTCTTTATCTCTCCACATCACCGTCATCTATATCTCTCGTTTCCCTGATCCCTGACCAGTCTGAAGAAGGGTCTCGACCCGAAACGTCGCCTATCTCCTTCGCTCCTTAGATGCTGCTGCACCCGCTGAGTTTCTCCAGCTTTTTGTGTAACCCTCGATTCTCCAGCATCTGCAGTTTCTTTGTTAACACCTGTCCCTATACCTCCTAGCGTGACTCCATCCAAGGGCTGCGACAGTCCTTTCAGGTGAGGCAGAGGTTTGCATGCACCTCCTCCAACCTCATCTACTGTATCTGCTGCTCCAGGTGTGGACTCTTATACCTTGGCGAGACCAGGCGCGGGTTCGGCGAACGTCTGCTGAACACCTTGACTTGGTACACCTCGGCCTATGCAACCTCCTGGTTGCTAAACAGCTTAACCCTCCCTCCCATTCCCGCACTGACCTTTCTGTCGTGGGCCGCCTCCATCGTCTGAGTGAGGCCAAATGCAAATTGGGAGAACAGCACCTATTTTCCTTGAACAGCTTACAACCCAGCGTAATGAATATTGATGTCTCAAGTGCCTCTTGCTTTCCCTCTCATCATCCTGGTGGGTCCTGCCAGAGGAGGTTTGCAAGTCATAGGAGCAGAATTAGACCATTTGGCCCATTGAGTCCACTCCGCCATTCAATCATGGATGATCTCTGCCTCCTAATCCCATTTTCCGACCTCCCCATAACCCATGACACCTGTTCTAATCAATAATCTGTTTATCTCTGCCATAAAAATATTCACTGACTTGGCAATGAGTGTCACAAATTAACTACCCTCTGACAAAAGAAGTTCCTCCTCCCTCCTTTCTAAAAGAGCACCCTTTAAATCTGAGGATATGACCTCTGGCCCTAGACTCTCCCACCAGTGGATTTATCCTTTCCACGTCCGCTCTATGCCTTTTGATTATTTGGTAAGTTTCAATGAGATCCCCCCCCTCCTCAACTCCAGCGAGAAGAGGCCCAGTGCTGTCAAACGCTCTTGAGTAGTTGAGACAGGTACCATAACAGCATTTAAAAAACAAATATAGACACATAAAGCTGGAGTAAAAGGGCTGTCCCACTGTGGCGTTTAGAAGAGTTTGCCCTCGACTCAAACTCGCAGCATGGTCGACGCAGGAGGTCCTATGAGGCCGTTGGAACTCTCCTCCATGCTCGAGGGAAGTTCCCGCATACTCGTGGGCTCAGCTAGATCGCTGAAAAATTTTCAGCATGTTGAAAAAATTTCCTGAGTAATATTTGGTCGGCATGGTTCTTTTTGACTCGTAGTGCAGTGGAGTGGGGTCGCTATGTAGTTACAGGCAGTCGAGGGCAGCCATAGGCAATCTCCTTCGCTGATCGGGCATTTTGAGTGGCTCATTGGAGTTTTCAGGATCAAGGAAAACCAACTGGTAGGTACAATGCCCGCCAAACTTTATTAAATGTTGTCTGACATTAAAAGTGTCTCCCCCCGTTCTCGCCCCCCTCCCTCTAAAGGACTTGTCGTACACTGCGCAGCCGTCTTTTACCTTCCTCTTCATTGTGGGTGTGAATTTCCCCGCTTTTCCTGCCCCCCCCCCCCCCGCCGACGGTCGATCCGGCTCGAGGTTTTTCAGGCGAGTGCCCTCGACTCGAGGTGGATCGACCGTCGGCGATGAAATCGCGAGCCGGATCGACCAACCGTGCTCGCGCAGGCTCGAGCTTGAAGGTCGAAGACACTCTTCTGAACTCGTGGATTAGGTCGCGGCAGTGGGACAGCCCCTTAACTCAGCGGGACGGGCAGCATCTGTGGAGAGAAGGAACGGGTGACATTTCGGGTGGAGACCCTTCTCCAGACAGTGTGAAGAAAAAGAAGGTTCTCTTTGGTTTAATTCAACATGTGCGGTTCCTTCCTTCCTACAATATTTAAAAGTCCCGTGGGCGGATAGGGAGATGGTTTGGATGGGGTTATGGTCGGCGCCAATGCGGCAGATGCCGACATCCCGCGGCCAAGTGCCGCTTGGCCCTCTGCCGCCCCCTGCTGGCGAGCGGCTGCCCGCGCGGGGCGGGGCGGGGCGGCAACGGCTTCCCGCGCGGGACACGTTTGAATCTGGAGCGGCCCAACTGCCGGCGGCAGCGCGCGGAGTGGGGGAGAGAGAGGGAGGGGGATAGAGCGCGCGCCGGAGCGCGTGTCAGGGGGCCAGTGCGCGACCCCGAGGCGGGAGGGGACAGAGCGCGACCCCGAGGCGGGAGGGGCCAGTGCGCGCCCCCGAGGCGGGAGGGGATAGAGCGCGCGCCGGAGCGCGTGTCAGGGGGCCAGTGCGCGACCCCGAGGCGGGAGGGGACAGTGCGCGTGTCAGGGGGCCAGTGCGCGACCCCGAGGCGGGAGGGGACAGAGCGCGTGTCAGGGGGCCAGTGCGCGACCCCGAGGCGGGAGGGGACAGTGCGCGACCATGTCCGAGCGGTTGGAGTCCGGGGAGGAAGCGGAGAGTCGACCGGAGTGTGCGGACCTGGGCGGCGAAGAGCAGGCGGTGGAAGCTGCGGGAGGTGAGTGCAAGGGGTGGGTACGGGGTCCCATGGGTGCAGGGGGTGGGTGCGGGGTCCCATGGGTGCAGGGGGTGGGTGCGGGGTCCCATGGGTGCAGGGGGTGGGTGCGGGGTCCCCATGGGTGTGGGTGCGGGGGTGGGTGCGGGGGGTGGGTGGGTGCGGGGTCCCATGGGTGCAGGGGCCCTGTGGGTGCGGGGGGTGGGTGGGTGCGGGGACCATGGGTGCAGGGGGGGGTGGGTGCGGGGTCCCATGGGTGCAGGGGCCCTGTGGGTGCGGGGGGTGGGTGGGTGGTCCCATGGGGGGGGCCCTGTGGGTGCGGGAACTAGTGCAGGGGGTGGGTGCGGGGGACCGGTGCAGGGGGTGGGTGCGGGAACTAGTGCAGGGGGTGGGTGCGGGGACCGGTGATGTTCCCTCACACAGCTGGCACACATCCATCCAGCTGTCCCCCCGCCAGCTGTCCCTGTCCGGCAGATGTTTCCACCGCTGGGCGATCAGACACAACACACACACAGATAAAACACTCTTATTGCGCTTGTGCAGCGGTATGAACACTGACTTCTCTAACTTCAAGTAGCCCTTGCTTTCCCTCTCTCTCCATCCCCTCCCCCTTCCCAGTTCTCCGTCTGACCCTTGATTAAATGTTATATCCCTATACTTCGTTGCCACCTCCTCGTAGCTAACTAAGATCTATTCTACATTTCCCTTCAGCCTCATCCCCTTTGATGTCTCTTTCTCACACCTTACCCTTCCATATCTCTCTGTGTTCCCCTCCCCTGACTCTCAGTCTGAGGAAGGGTCTCACCCCATTCCTTCTCTCCAGAGATGTTGCCTGTCCCGCTGAGTTACTTCCAGCTTTTTGTGTCTTTTCTCCAGAAGGAATTTGGGAGCAACTTGTGTACACCGTTGACCAGAGAGGGTGGTTATTATCCCTGGAGTTCAGGGTAATCTAGGTAACAGGAGGAAAAATAACCACTTTTGGTAGAAAGACCAGGCTTGTTTATTCTAATTGCTACAGTGTCGTGATTGTGTAGAATGGCCTGGTGGATAATGTAATATGTAACATTATCCAACAGTTAAGAATGTGTCATTCCTAGCTGTCACTACATGTCGTTGTCACTTGCGGGCGGAGCACCAAATTCCTTGTATGTGAATACTTGGCCAATTCTACATTAGACTACAATAGACTATTCATTCATTCATGAAAATGTGTATTTTGGTTACTGATTTATGTCACTGTTGTTTTATCTTTAAAAAAAAAAGTAGCTTTTAATCATAAAAGTTGCTTTAATTTTTATTAGAATCTGAGATTTTCTCCTACATGTGATAAATGTCAAATTTCAGAAGCAAATTTGTCACATTCATTTACTAACTGTATAAAAATTGTAGAATACGGGAATGAAATATTTAAGATAATTTCGAATGTTGTCAATATAAGTATGACCCCTGACCTAAAGTTAATTATACTTGGAATATTTGAAACTGACCAACTAATAACAATGAATCAAAGAACTTTTTATTGACTACTGTCTAATAATTGGGAAAAAATTAATATTAAAATTTTGGAAAGGCCCTGCATTCCCAACAATCAAAATGTGGAATACAGAAATGTCGGAGACACTCCATTTGGAGAGATTGAGGCTTATCCTTATGGATAGGTTAGACCTCTTCAGAAGGATTTGGTCTCCGTATATTAAATATTTACAGGGTCATAACGGTTCGGCGCGAGGACTTGACTGAGCCTGGATATTTGAATGGATGAAGAAATATATATAATAAATCATGAATATATCTTTAAGGGCGAATTAATGACGAATATTCTATTCTCCATCAAACCTTTCTTATTCTTTATTCTTTTTTTTATTTTCTTATATCTATATAAAAAATTAGAAAATAGTGTAGAAACAAATGATCTTAACCTCTTAATACCGGTATGAATATAAATATTATTAATTTCATGAGAATATTATTAGTATCTTATATTTTTAATTATATAAAATTGTGTATTTTCAATTATATAATAATTTTAAATTTAAAATCAGTGATAACACAAATATTGTTAACTTTACGAAAATATAATGAATATTATAAAAGTTTTACTAGTATTTCATATTATTAATCACATAATATTTAGCATTATACTTAAAATTAGAGACAAAATAAATAGTATTAACAGTATGAGTATATTGCTAATATTATAAATTTATTATTAGTATCATGTATTCTTAGTTATATAAAATATATAACCTTGAAATTTATAATTAAGAACAATACAAATAATATTAATAGTATGAATTGATCATTAATATTATGTATTTTTACTATAGTAAAATAATGTACTCTGTTATTATTTTGTTTCTATAATAAATAAATTTAAAAAAAAAAAAAAAATCTGAGATTTTGGCTACTTTCTTATTTGCCTATTGTGAATTATTTTCCATCGCCTTATTCTTAGTATATATTTTAAATGTTATTTTCCTGATTTTGCATGCAGTCTTATTCTGCCTTCTCTATTTCTTCTTTTGACATTTTGTCATTAAGACATGTGGTGACAATATCAGTGCATCTGTGATTCCGGATATGTTGGCTGCTGTTCTTAGTATTTACAGTTATTATCAACTCAGTTATAGATGTGCAAACTGCAGCTCTCGGTATCAAGTGGCACAGGGAACTTCAATAATATAGCCCTTTGAATCTAATAGTTTGCACTTATGAGGAGAAAAGATTAGAAGCAGGAATAGATTGTGCAGACTCTCAAACCCGTTCTGCCATTCAGTAAGATCATGATTTTTCCTTTGGCCCAATTCTATTTGCCATTCCTTATTTGCTGGTAATTTTGTAGGTAAACCCTTTTTTGGGTTAGAGTCTCTAAGTATTTGCTCAGACATCCAGTAGCATCCTTAATGGCCTTGCAGCATTGACATTTAATGCGAGAAACATATGATGAGCGTTTGACGGCACTGGGCTTGTACTCGCTGGAGTTTAGAAGAATGAGGGTGTACCTCATTGAAACCGACCGAATAGTGAAAGGCTTGGATAGAGTGGATGTGGAGAGGATGTTTCCACTAGTAGGAGAGTCTAACGCTAGAGGTTAAAGCCTCAGAATTAAAGGATGTTCCTTTAGAAAGGAGATGAGGAGGAATTTCTTTGGTCAGAGAGTGGTGAATGGAATTATTTGCCACAGAATGCCGTGGAGGCTAAATCAATAGATATTTTTAAGGCAGAGATAGATAGATTCTTGATTAGTATGGTTTATGGGGAGATGGCAGGAGAATGGGGTTAGGAGGGAGATATAGATCAGCCATGATTGAATGGCGTAGATTTGATGGACCGAATGGCCTAATTCTGCTCCTATCACATCATCTTATGGAAATGGTGCAAAACACAAAGCGCTGGTGTAACTCAGCAGATCAGGTACCATCCTAATGTTGGAAATTGCTTTACTAAAACCTGGCTGGAATTATGTCTGGGTAGTAGTCAATCACTTTTGAAATGTCAAAATATATTTGCTGGCTGAGAAAAGGTTTGTGCCTGAAAAAGCTCAGGAGATATCAGCATAGAGATTTTTTTTTAGGTTATAGAGGGAGCAAAGAGTGGGGAGAAAGATTGGAGAGTGAGGTATAGTCAAATAATGACCACCCAAACCTGCTAAACTGGCTCATCGGTCCTCTCCCTTTGCGCTAACGGCTCTTAATGTTTTCTTATTGCACAAGCTGAGTAATGAGTGTAAGCAAGCTGCTTGATAACGGGTCAGTTGATCACCAAGGGCGAGGCAAAGGGAATTTTTGATGTGCAGCAAACAAGAATTGAAGGGCTTGTGACTGTAGAGATGGGATGGGGCAGGCCAGTAGAGGAATTTGAACATTGTGACAATTTTGCCGTACACTTTTAAAGTTTAGTGGGCCAAATCAATTTCATTGAACTAGTCAAAAGAAAAATGTTTTACTTTAGGTCATTTTAGGTGTGTACTCTTTTCGATTTCTTTAACAGCATGGTTAAAGTTATGGCTATTGTTATAATTTTAAAAAATATATTAACTGTCAAAGTAAATGTAAATGTTCCTATGTTATTTCATATGGTTGCAGGGTGATTGGGCAAACATACAGACAGCACCTGAGATCAAATTTGAACCTAGCTTGCAGGCCATGTGAAGTAGCAACTCCATCAGCTGTGCTTCTGCACTGTCCTTCAATGTGTTTGTGTGTAAGCGATGTGTGTACACATCTGTATGATACCTATATCAAACTTAGGAGCACGGCCTCTGTTCTAAGGCCCTGTGTGACAGTGACTGGGTCAGACACAATATTTATGTCTGGGTCAGTGCCTCTTCCTCTCATTCCTCTTCTTCTCATTCTTGGATTACAGCTGTTTCTGTAGCCTCTTGTGACTAATGTCAAACTGTTGCAGCAAAATGCATGGGAACAATTGCATGGCTAATTCCAAATTGATGGTGTGCATTGTTAAGACGGAAGAGGGTGAAATGTGAGGCAGAATTGTTACTGGTATTTGGATGATGATGGTGCATCATCATCATCCAATGGTGTTTTTTTTTGTCAATTTGAGCTTGATGGAGTTTATAACATTGATGGTTGTTACTGTGAGTTGTCTTGGTTGGCTGAGAACTGATGCTCAAAGGAGGCGTTAGAGAACAACTCTTTTTTATTGTGTAGGAAGGAACTGTAGATGCTAGTTTACACCGATGATAGACACAAAATGCTGGAGTAACTCAGCGGGACAGGAATGGGTGACGTTTCGGATCATGGGCTCCATGTTATGCCACCTGCAGCCTTGTCACCATCCACAACATGCTGCGGGGTTTGCGTAAAGATGCTTCAGCAAAATGTCTCCAAATCTGTTACAATTATGTGCGGGTGCAGGTGGGGATCCGAGGGCATGGCCCTTTCCAATATATACATTTTTTTGTATTGAAAGCTGTTCTTTTCTATTATGTTCTATTATAGTTAATGCTGAAAAATGGCTTCACGTAACAAATTGAGTAAGATAATGATAATGACCATTTAGCTCTCACACCTCTCTCCTACTTTCATTCATTTCAATGAATTGATGTCCCCAATAGTTACAGAAGGGTGGTGATGGTTACAGATATTCCTCAAACTATGACATGGTTACAGATATTCCTCAAAGAAAATATGTTCTTTTATTACTGCTAGAGAATATTAATGCAACTTCTTAACTATTTCCTGCAGTTGACTGTGATGAGCCTGATGAGCCTAATGGATCTATTGATCAAGTATCCACATGTAAGTATCAAGCAGAATGGGGAGTTGTGAATTTCAGGCAAATTACTTTCAGGTATAGATTATTTTATCAGTTGATTCTGCAAATTTTTTGTCGGCCATGCTTAAAGAAAAAGCTAAAGGCAAAAAAAACCTTCAGAAGCTGAGCATCTGCAATAGCAAGTCGGATTGCACCCTGAAGAAAGAAAGTCAGCTACTGTTTCAAGGGCAACTGTTATTTCCTAAACAAAATTCTTGGCAGACTCTGGCGGCAAATATTGTAATATTTTAGAAAAAAACGGGTTATTGATGGCTGTTGAACCTGTTCTGTACCATTACTTGACTTGTTATCAAGTCCGGGGTAGATCAGCGGCATGCTGAAGATGACTGGATGCCTCTAACATCCACAGTACCTTCAACTTTATCCCTGGGATGCAAGGCAACCCAATTTATTTGAACGGTTTGAAGAAAATGTGGAGAGGGGTAGTTTGTGAGAAATGTTGCCTTATTTTAATATTCAAATTATCTGTTTGTAATTTTAGATATGTATTTATTTTTAAATTTAATTGCTATTTTAATTTATGTATATCTATTTGAATAGTTTTACCAAATGCTTTTTACCATTGGGTAGTACTGCAACTCTACAGCATTTGGTGCTGCTGATGTAGCTTCTTTTACATCGACAAGACCAAGCATAGACTCATCTATGTATTCATTCCAACTGTGTGTTTGAGAGTAAATAATGCTTTTTTAAATTATATCCAGGTCTTTTTCAAGATCAAAAGGAAAGTCTTACCAATTGTGACAGTTCTAACAAAGGCATAATTTTGAAAAGAATTCTCAATGGGAGAAGGTCAAGTTTTCCAGCAGTTGTTGAGACAACCCAACTGTCATACTATGAAAGATATAAGGCTTACCAGGACTATATCTTGGGTATGTAATCACATTCATTTGTATTTCAAACTTTCAAAAGTAGTAAGGTATAATTGATGCTACGATGAGATCTAGATCTTTAAAAAGAAAACATGGACTGTAGCTACTGGGCTGTGTTTAACTCAATGACAGTTAAAAACAACGGAAGAGAAGGGAGAATGGTTCTTACATCAGTAATTAGAAACACTTAAATAGTTTGACAGTTGCAGAGTTGCATATCTGGTAGTGAAAGGAATTGTGAGTTTTGTCCTAAAGTGTGCATCCAAGTGATGTGAAATTCTGTGGGCCATTGATGCTCCTATGCTGATGAAATACAGTTATCTGGGCTGCAAATATGTCCTGAAATATGTAGTTGATTTTTTGGAGACTGAGAAGAGATTTAAAATGTAAAAAATAATCATTTTTAATAATTGGGTGATATCTGTTATTAAAGTGCGTTTTACAAAATAAATGAGATGGATGTGTAAAATGGCATCCAGTTACTTATGTCAATATTTATTTCTCAATTGTTCTCACACTGCAACTTGTTGGATAAAAGTCTTGAAATAAAATATAATTTTGATTCAAAATTTTGAAGTCATTGAGAATCTTTTAACCAAAAGGTGATACAAAGCCATCAGAAGTACAGGATTTCATAGCAGAATATTTGGAGAAAGTTCTCGAACCATATGGATGGCAAGCAATCTGGTCCAATGATATGTTTGAGGTGCTTGTTGAGGTAAATAACTAATCGAAATTTTTGTGGTAACTACTGCATCTTGATATTTCTAGTTTGTTATTACATTTCTGAATCCTATATTAACTTTAGTATGTATATTTTCCAAGGTTCAATGGGCTGTGATTATTCCAATAAGATTTTGTTTTTGTTTAATGTGTTATACAAAAAATTGAATTTTGTTCATTCAAATCTATGATGAGCTATTAGCTATTAACTTTAGATTTGTCCTTAATATCTCTGCATATTCACTGGCATTATCATCTTTCCTACGAAGCAAGATACTGCACGGAAACAGGCCTTTCAGCCCATGGAGTCTGCACCGATCAGCGATCCCCATACATTAACATTATCCTACACAGACTAGGGACGATTTACACTTATACCAAGCCTGTTAACCTACAAACCTATATGTCTTTGGAGTGTGGAAGGAAACCGAAGATCTTGGAGAAAACCCAAGCATTCACAGGGAGAATGTACAAACTCCGTATAGACAGCACCTGAAGCCGGAATTGAACCTCCGGCTACGGTCTCCGGTGCTGCAAGCGCTGTAACGCAGCAACTCTTCCGCTGCACCACCACGTCGCCCTATAATTTAAATCACCATTCCTTTACTGTGAGCTCACTTTCCTGCCATAGAAAGATGCTCGGACCTTGCAAAGACTGTACTGTGAAACACACTATCATACTGCTCTTTTTGACCTGGAAGTAAATGGAGTGCTTGGCATCTTCTCAAGTTCTCTTTGGAAGCAGAAAATAACACTTATGTACGAGTACAATCCGAAAAGCAGGAATATCGCCGGGGTTTATAACTTGAACTGTGAATTTCCCTTCAGGAGGTGCAACTCCATTTTTCTTTACAGTTGTCACAGTGCTGACAAATGCAGAGTTATTTAGAACATACATTGATGGTGTGTGTTGCTCATTATGTGACCTATGTGGTTTTAATCAAATTGAAAAACTTATGAAATGGGTTTAATATTACCCCTGGGCTTGGCAAAAAGAAGATGGTTGGGGAATAAGGTTAATTAGAGGGTTTCCATAGAAGCAAAAGTATTCAAAAATACAATTTGGACTGATAGATTAAGTTGAAAGGACAGTTGCATAATTTGCTTAGAAACTAAAACAGTTTACTACAAACATTCATAAACATGATACTAATATGACACTAATTTTAGTTTTAGTCTAAACATATAAACTATAAGACAGAATCTTTAGCTTTATCATGTTCCCTGGGATTAGATTATCATTTTTGGCTCCAATTTATACTTCATGTGTGTATTCATATTTATTCATGTGTGTATTTACATATATAATGGTATATGAACACACTGATCTGTTTTGTAGTCAATGCCTACTATGTTCTGTTGTGCTGAAGCAAAGCAAGAATGTAATTGTCCCATCAGGGACACATGACAATAAACTCTCTTGACTCTTGACTTAGAAGAATATCTTCTGCACCTTGAGAGACTTCAGCATTGTTCATCATTTTGTCTTGATTTGGTCATTGTGATCAAATATTTGATACATTATAATCATTACACGATCAAAAAACATAATTTTGCATTCTAATTCATGCTGGTTAAACATATTTAGAAAATAATGCACTTAGTTTGCATCAAAACAATTTCAGGTGACTGATTTGGAGACTTCAAACCTCAGAGCAGTGGTAAAACTAACAGAACCATTCCGTTACGAGTCTGAAACATATTCTCTGAACATGGAAGGAATGGAAAGTTTCCTTGAAGCAAAAAATCACCAGGTCCCTCTACAAGAACTCTACGTGGCTTTTGATGAGTCAGGAGAATTCGAACAAACGGCCCTCGCTATTGAACATCTCAGGTAATAGATTTTTAATTAATTTTTTGTTACATTTTCCAAACAAGCAGTGTTCAAACCATTGAATATTTGTGATCAGTCTCCCCCTTTTATTTGAGCCATTATTGGAAAATTATCAAAATTATATTCTGTTGCTTGTTTGTCAGTAGAAGAGCTGTATTATTTTAACAAAGGCTCATTATACGTGTTAAATGTGGTGTATGGTACTTAATCAAAGATCACATACACCCTGGCCATTCCCTCTTCTCTCCTGTCCCATCGGGCAGAAGACCAAAAAGCTTAAAAGATCTTATCACCAGATTCTTCAAGTAAGAGAATCAGTTCAAACAATTCAAAGTAGAAGAATCAAAACTACCTTATATGATCAATGTGATGTTTTCAGGCTATCAACAAATTAGTTTATATATAATATAATTAATTGCAAGTAGTGTGAATTGCTTAGACACAAAAAGCCGCAGTAATTCAGCGGGACAGGCAGCATCTGTGGAGAAGGAATGTGTGACGTTTCAGGTCGAGACCCTTCTTCAGACTGGTTACGGATAAGGGAAACGAGAGATATAGATGGTGATGTGGGGAGATAAAGAACAATGAATTAAAGATATGCAAAAAAGTAACTGATAAAGGAAACAGGATTGTAAGTTTTTTGCAGGGTGAAAATGAGAAGCTAGTGCAACTTGTGTGTGGGAGGGACAGAGAGAGAGGGAATGTCGGGGCTACCTGAAGTGAGAGAAAGCAATATTCATACCACTGGAGCAAATGCAGACTGGGTGATCGTTTTGCGGAACACCTTTGCTCAGCCTGCCTGAACCAAGCTGATTTCCCGGTTGTTGGACACTTTAATTCTCCCTTCCATTCTTACACAGACCTCTCAGTCTTTGGTCTCCTCCATTGTCGTAGTGAGGCTAAACGCAAATTGGAGGAACAGCATTTCATATTTCGCTTGGTATGAATATTGATTTCTCTCACTTTAGGTAGCCCTGGCATTCCCTCTCTCTATCCCTCCCTCCCCCACCCAAGTCGCACTCGCTTCTCATTTTCACCCCACAAACAGCTTACAATGACCTGTTTCCTTTATCATCGTTACTTTTTTTGCATATCTTTCATTCATTGTTCTTTATCTCTCCACATCACTGTCAATATATCTCGTTTCCCTTATCCCTTACCAGTCTGAAGAAGAGTCTCAACCCGAAACATCACCCATGTCTTCTCTCCACAGATGCTACCTGTCCTGCTGAGTTACTCCAGCTTTATGTGTCGATCTTCAGTTTAAACCAGCATCTGCAGTTCCTTCTTACACAGTGTGAATTACTTAATGTTCTATACATTGCAGATTTTTCTACCAACATATTTGGAGAATCTGGGATGAAGATGACGATGATGATGATTTTGATTACTTTGTCAGATGTTGTGAACCAAGATTAAAGCTGTAGGTATATATTGTCTAAATTTAATGTAGGCTATATGTTGTCAGATATTGAGAATTTATTCAGCTATTGTAGTGATTATATTATATCATGCTATTTCTGATGACTGGATAAATTATATCAAAGTTTGGAATAATTTTTAGGAATTGTGATTATGATTTCTCATCTTGGTTCAAATAGAAATTGTAAACTTGATTTAAAAAAAAAATATATATATATATTTGTAAGGGACAAGGTTGTTGGTGGCAAAGTCGGTGCTTATATTGTCTATGCCTACTTTCCTCCTGCATTTAGAGGCTATAGTTACTTAAGTGAACCCGATGGGTATTTACCAACATCTGTACCTCACAGTCACCAGGTTTATTGAATTACCTGAATTCAAATTCCTGCTGATGTGCTGGGACTGAAACTTGCGTCTCCAGATCAATAGTTGAGCTTCTCGATACTAATCCTGTAACTTAACCACTGAGGTGTTGTAACCTCGAAATGGGTTCAAATGTGTAAATCCCACAGTAAAGTTGCTCTGATTCCTTACAGGGCAGAAATCAATTAACTGAGGTGCAAGAATCTGCACTTCCCCACTATAGGTCACCTACACTATACCGTAAATATTAAATACATTTAGTACATTCAAATATAGTATGCCACTTTCAGTATCGTCTTTGTATATGGTTAATTTTAAAGAAATTTTGAACATTGTCAATCACTTGAATTTGAATTTAGTCTTTTTTTTTGTTTAATATTTAAATGTTAACCAATTGTACTTAAGTATACCTGTTGGTGAAATAGATGCAATGAATGTTGCTTTGTGTGAACTTTATAATTAATTCATAGCTGTATTGACAGTACATTATATTCTCCACATTCTTGCAGTCGGCATCTCATTCCACTCAAGTCACAAACTCTCCACCATTGTGATCGTCAATGTCCGTTAGCTATTTTATAATTTGACTGATTCTTGACACCAGATGGTGCTCTAAGCAAACTGAAATTTGATCTGCTTTTGACAACAATGCAATTTTTAACCTGCCTGATTAAAGGGGATTTTAATAAATGAATTGCAGGATTTCTATATTTTGCTTTAATAATGCTATCTGTTGTTTTTCACTCTGACACCAACTTTTTCTTTCTTTATCCTTGTGGAAATGGTCATGACACATTATCCCAGTGCTTCTGGCTGACCTATGTTCTTATTTAAGGTTTGAGAATGAATTTTAACAGTGTTTTTAGACCGTGGGCATCATGTGCTGGCCCATCCATGTATTGATATCCAGCAGCTGATGTTAGCTGGCTTTGTGATCTCGCTTGCAGCTTGTCCTACTGTTGACAATCTTCAATGCAGGCGAATTTCAAGCAAATGGAAGGTTGAATTGGTTTTGTTTATTTTGTGTGGCTCAGTTCCTCACTTAATCAGTTCAATGAAATTGTGTATTTATATGGAAACAAGATTGCAGAAGTTGGCACCTGAACTTGATCAACAAACACAGCAAACATCATTGAAATATAAAAATAAACTGTTGCAATTTTACATTTAGGAACATTTGAAACTTAGTTGCATTGGATTGACTGAACCTGCATTCTACACTATTCACATAATGTACAATAATGTACAAAAAATCGGGCACAATGGGGTGTACGGACTAGCAGATTTTACAAGCTAATGGATATTGTTTCTATTAATGCACCCATGTACTTAATATGTTTTAATATTACATTGTATTATAATACATTTTCCAAGGAACCCAGTTAGTTTAAAGAGTGGCCAGATCCCCAGTGAGTTGGAAGGAAGCACAGTAAACATTTAGCCAGGTTCCAAACCATTTGGAGTTCCTAAAGCGCCTGTCCCACTTAGGTGATTTTTTAGGCAACTGTGGCGACAGTCACTGTCGCGGCGTGACGCTGGAAATGCACCCACCCCACGACAAGCTACCATCTAGTCAACGTCAAGCTACGACAAGCTACGTCATCCTGTGACACAATTCCTCGCGACTCGGGATGTCCACCTATGACCACACCTACGACAACCTGCGAACACACAGACGACAACCTACGGCACCCAAAGTCAGCCTACCTCCACCAGCGACAAGCTTTGACCCTGTCTGTGACAAGTGAAGACAAATGAATACTTCTCTTGACGCTGGAACTGTCGCCGGTTGACATAGGTTGTCGCCAATGGAATTCACTGAGGTCATGCCCCGGCCTGATGGAATTCACCTGAGGTCATGACCTGGCATCATCCTGGCGACAACCTACGACAGGAGAAGACAGGCAACATCAGGCCCAATGTTGGCGAGAGGTTTTGAACATTTCAAAATCCAGCAGCGACAATAAATAAGTAACGACACTTGAGGAGACCGTTCACGACAATACAGGCGTCAAGCCGCGACCATGTGGCGACAGCCTATTTTTCGGCTATCGCCGAACAAATCGCTTAAGTGGGAACAGGCCCTTAATAGATACTAAATTATTTAAGTTTTACTATATCATTTAACGGTAACTTAATAAACTGAAAATATTTGTTACTGCAGTAATAAAGGCATGTAGGTGTTTTTGTTCAGTACTGGTAACACAAGATAATTTGTACTAATGGAGACAGCATTAATTTCTTTTCAATTCAGGTATTATGATATTCTTGAGGATCGCGTTCCTGTTGATCTCATCGCTGAATATAATCAGTTGTTGTCTAAGTGTGAGGAGACGTACAAAGAATTTATAAAAGTGAGAAATGATATCTCTACTAGTGATTCTGAATCTGAATTGAACAATGTTTCTATGGTGGAAGGTGTTAAACTTTGCGAAGAGCTGGACAAGCTAAAATATAAACTTCGAATAATGGAGTCTCCACTTTACAGGTAACCCTTACTTTAATTCAGTCTTCTACAAACGATATGCTTTTCCAGTTGACATTGGTCATACATTTTTTTAATAATTACAAATTTATATGTATTACCACCACAAGATCATGCAATGGCAATTTTTCGTTACGTCATGCAGTCTTTAAACCTGTATTCCATTTAGTAATTACATGTATATGATTAGATATTGCATCGCACAAAGGGAACAATATAAAACCTTTGATTTCAAAATATTGACATTGAAAGAGAATGGTTAGGTAGCCACAAGAGAGAAATGTGTATAAAGCTTTGCATAGCTGAAATCAGTAACCTTTAAGAAAAACGATCTTTTAGGTATGTGCTACGCCAGGATGGCTATGGATTGCCAGGAAAGCAGGCCAAAGGAACTCGTCCATCAGGTGAAAAAATGATTCATGTTGTTTCAAGCTCCATGACTATTACTCTACTGAAGTCTTTGTTGAAGGAGAAACTAAACCCAGACTCTTTTATTCAGGAACAAGCAATGGAGGTAATGATTTTCACTGACCATTTAGACAATGCAATTTTAGTTGAATAAACGTGGACTGATTGATTTTGATTATTATAATGTAAAGTGCTTAGCCTTGTGAAACAGTTTAAAATAGTATTTATTTGGCATCAGAAGGATTTCAGATAGTTGTATAGTATTTACTTTTACTATACTGTTGTTGTGTAGGTGCCGATGCCATATTGTTTTTAACAAACTGATTTATGGAATACTAACATTCGGAAATACTTGAGTGGACAGGTTAGCAATTTTTTAACTGGCAAGAATTTCATGTATGTGTCAAGTTCATAACTGTCTTAGTGAATTTATTAAATTTTACTTGTTGGTAAATTAATTTTCACCCAAAACAGATTAAAGTATGTGTTTAATTAGTTAAGTGGCATACAGGTTCAAAAACTGCATGGCATAGCCTAAAATTGGAATGATCTTGTAATGGTAATGCTTATGAATTTATTTATTTATCATTTTCATTCATTTCAATATTAACTGAACAAGCATAACATAGTTTGTAGTAGGACATCGAGTGACATGATGTTGCTATAGAGTTGTGTCATTAGAGTCAGACTGTAGGGAAAAGAACCAACAGAGCCTCATCACCAGCTTTGTCCCTGACATTCAGGAATATTCAAGATCATTGATCAATTAAGAAAAATTAAAATGTTTTTAAAATGCATGCATTTAAATAATTAAAAACATCAAAATAAACATACTTTCCATTCATCGATTGTTACTGCTGCTACACTAACTCTATCCTGGCGGTAGCAAAAATACTGGATACTTCAGCCAGCTTGTTTTCTTTATTGAGCCTCCGCAAATTCAGCATGCCTCTGCTGTATGCAAGCTGTGAAGATGTCAATGTCAATCAGGGTTAAATGTTGGTGGTGGAACGGTTGGCATTTTCCAACATCCTCTGATGCCAAATAGCTTTGTTGGGAAGTATTTGATGTTTCTTTCATTTGTAGGTCTAATCATCAAATGTTCAGCATTTTAGAGCCTTCAGGAAAATATATCACCCAGGGTTAGTATAAATGAATTTGAAAGGAACAAAGGGCCACGTGATACTTGCCTAATGAAGGGAGCCTGAAGCTTACTGGTACAGGAAATGCTTAATATTGATGTGGAATATGTTTTGAATGTACAAGTAAATGATTTACTTTAACTACTTTTCCTTCTGTCAGTTTCATAGCGACCCACTTGCAGCAATAAATGCATGTTATGAAGGAGATATTGTTATTATCTGTCCTGGTCGTTACAGCGTGAATGGCTTTTTCACAATTGCTGATTCCATTCAAGTAGAAGGTAAGGGCAATAGGAAAAATATATTGCACCATTGCAAGTTTTCTCTACCACATATACGAGGAAAGGGATGATAATATGTATTTAGGATTGGGTTTATTATTATGACAAACTGAGGTACAGTGAAAAGCTTTGTTTTGCATGCTATCGAAACAGATAGGGTGTGGCATGGTGGTGCAGTGGTGGAGTTGCTGCCTCAGTGTCAGAGACCCGGGTTCCATCCTGACTATGAGTGCTGTTTATATGGAGTTTGTAGGTCTTGCCTGTAACCTGTGTGGGTTTTCCCCCGGTGTTCACCAGTTTTCTCCCAAACTGTAAAGACGTACAGGTTTGTTGGTTAATTGGCTTTGGTAAAAATTGTAAATTGTCCCTAGTGTATAGTGTGTGCTATTGGAACAAGGATCGCTGGTCGGCACGGATTTGGTTGCTCTGTATCTCTAAACTAAACTCAAAAAAGATAATTGATACCATCAAGTCAAACTCAAGTACGATAGAGCATAGGGAAATATAACAGCCTGCTACTGTTTGGACAATGGATGGAGGATGTGTCAACAGCTGGCAAAAGTCATTTGTGATGGAGGACAAAATCTATCACATCTGTCTCCCAGTTTTTAGTTGGAGAGAATTGTTGCTCACCATTGTTGCACATCTGAATAAATGCTTGATCATTTTAAAACAAGCTGATTAGTTGAGAGGCAGCGGTGGTGGAGCTGGGTATTGTATGCGTACCAGCACACTAATGATATCCAGCACCAATTTGGGTCACTTTCAACTCTGAAGATCTGAAATACTTACATTTATATGGTAATTTCTAAAAATCTCTGGGTGATTTTCTCAAAGTACTTCCATAAATTAATATGAATTAGCTTTCTGCTGGTCTGATATTAATTCAATAATTGCAGCTAAATATGAATAGTTTTGAGGAGGTAGTGTTTGAAAGGTATGGTTTGTTATATTTAGGAAGATATTATTTGGAAATATAATTGAATTAGTTGGAGAAATCTATGATGCATCAGTGGTAAGAGTAGTATGAGTTAATATTCATGCAAATATCAATTTAAGTTTGTATATCTGTGACTATAACAATATTGCTATAATTATGCTTTGTGCATTGAGTGATAAAACACAAACTTACAGATATCAATGAAATCAAAAGGGTTAAACTCCTGGTCAATTTGTTTTGATTGTTGCTTTCCATGCCAATGTTCTTTAGTCCTATTCATCAAAGTCATGATTGTGGTTATTTTTATACCTGTACTTGCCTTTCTGTCCTTCAAACCCTGTCTGACTTAATAAAAACTTAATGTTTTTAGTAAGTTTAGTTCTAAGTTAGCTTTCTATGAATGAATAATCATGACCATCACCAATTATTTTCAACTAGTGTCCAGCTATGTATGTTAGAATGTTATTATTTGAATTGATCTTTTTTTTTTTGCAGTGATATATGTCTTGACATACTTTAATGATTAATACTGCCATCGTTTTCCTGGGATTGTGGTTGTGATGTATAAGATCTCTTATCTTGCTAAGTTGCATGCCAGAGGAATCATGTACTTGCTTGTGTCATTTTGTTAATCTTCTGGACAATACTGGGATATTAGCACTAATTTTAAAGTGAATATTTTTGAAATAACAAATAATAATGCAGACAACAAAAGTGCTGGAGAAACTCAGCGGGTGAGGCAGCATCTATGGAGCGAAGGAATAGGCGACGTTTCAGGTTGAGACCCTCCATAGATGTTGCCTCACCCACTGAGTTTCTCCAGCACATTTGTATACCTTCGCTTTTTCCAGCATCTGCAGTGTTTTCTTAAACATGCAGACAAGGGAAATGATTTTGCTCTGAGGAGATTGACAGTGTATATTGAAGAGAAAGCAAGGAGGTAAAGGTCATGGATACCATCTTTGATATATGATGTCTATGAATTTTGTTTAACATGCGCAAGTCATATGGAAAAGAAGAAATCCTTGGGGATTAGAACTCTGGGAGGGGAAGTGTGGTATTCCATCTAATTTTCACAAAGATTGCACTGAGCTTTGGTGGAACTAGTGGCTTTGGTGGAAGTGAACCATCTGAAGTGTGGTGGTGGAGGAACCTTGAGTACAGGCATGCGCTATTAACTCAATACAAATAGATCAGTTGAATTTTAATATACTTTTAAATACATTTTGTTTATGAACTTTTTAAAAATGGGAGTTCACGATTTGCATAGAGCAGAATAGCATGAAGTGGAAGCATAATATTTTCGAAATTCTTTGCTACTCAAGCAAGTAGTCCTGCGCCATGAATGTAGTGGTGTTATCTTGGTCTTTAGAACTGTTTCTATCATACAAATATGTTGTTCCTTTATTCCATTAACTGACATTTGGTTCTGTTTTCCTTCCCACTGCCCAGGGTATGGACTTCCTGATGACATTGTTCTGGTGAAAGAAGGCAAAGGAGATGCCTTTGTTGATTGCACAGCAAGTTGTGTCAAAATATCCAATTTGAAAATTATTCAGCACGATGCTACAGAAGGTATTTTATGTAAGTATGATATAATTTTGCATAATGTGTGTAAGGGCAGAATAATCGAGGACTTTAAGAAATATTAAATAATTACTAGATGCCCAATATTTTAATTTCGCTCAGTTGAACTATTTATTACAAAGGCTTTAATTTGCTTCATGATTGATGCTTGATTATTCTTATGTCTTAAACATATTAAAATGTTCATGTGTTTTTTTTACCAAAAACATTGATTATTCTATTATTATAATTGAAATATAAAACAAGTATTTTAGTTTTGGACTCTGCTGAAAAATATTGGTCTTGCATTCAACTAACTTCACTATTTTAACTACCTAGGTGTTCGTAAAGGCCGAACTATTCTTGAGAACTGTGTATTTCAATGTGATTCTACAGGGGTTGTGCTGAGAACCTCAGCACAACTGTATATGAAAAACTGTGACATATATGGAGCAAAGGTAGAGTCTAATTGCATATTTCAGAATTGTAACTATTTCAATGTTGTTTTAGCTTTCAACATATTGTGCTGCAGTAGGACATTTAACCTTGATTATAGTATAAAATACCGTTCTAATCTTAATTTTTATACAATTTGTGGTTTTCAAATAGTAATTTCGTTGTGTGCTGCTATATGAAGAGATGAGATGGATGTATCTTACATGACAAGTGTGGTGTAGATTAACCTAATCTGCTTTTCTTCTTCCTCTTCTGTTCTTTTGATCTTGAAGTTATGTGAGGAAGCATAAGTGTTAATTTCTTCTGTATATTTTTACAAAAAATATGAATTTCCATGTTACATGCAGACTCAAAAATGGTATTCTTGAAAATAAGATAAATTTCTATTTTTTGTTAATGGTATTTTGACTAAAGGAAATATAAATGAATAACTTGTACAAATAGGAAATTCATTATGGGAAGAGAAACTGTTCAGACCGGAAATACAATCAGTTCCTATTTTATAAAGGAAGTGGAGAGGTTAATTTTTAATTTCTCAAAATATTTCCGTGATCAATTAACTTAAAAAAAAAAATGCTGTCTTGAGGAATGAGAAAAACAAATAGCAACATCCCCCTACTATTTAGCACCTCCAAATTAAGTACATGCTACCTCATTTAATTCCAATAGTCACCCGTCAAAGCAAGAACTAGGTCACAAAAACCAAAACTCAAATAGATTAGGATTTATTTTCTCCAAAAGTGAAACAAGAGTAGATGTAAAAGAACACAGTTGTTAAGGGCAATATTCATTAACTCTGCTACATTCAGCCACATGGTATTGAAATAAAATGTTAGAAAAGAGAACTATATGAAACATATAAATGTGTGTGAATTGAAAATTTGAATGCCTGCATCTAAGCTGCAAGGCTTTGACACCGGCAAAGCAAAAGATTAACATTGTCATTTTCCACAGGGGGCAGGCGTTGAAATTTATCCCAGCAGTATGTGTGAGCTGTTTGGCAATGATATACATCACTGCAAGGAGGGAATACTTATTAAGGTAAGTTCAGTAGTATTTAATGAACAGTATAGCAGTCGTAACATGCAATTATATAATAATTAAATATGAAGAAAGCAATCCACAAAATAGAAATGAGATGAGAGATTGAAATAAAATAAGATAGTTGGCCAGACATTTGACCAAAAAATGTGCTGGCAATAGATAAAATGATAGAAAAAGAGAATAAGGTGTAGGGAAATTTTCTACCATTGTAGCTTGAACTAAATATCAACCAATAGAAATGGTTTCATAATGAGGCAGGCACTATTGAAACAATCCATGGTATGATAGCAACATATTGGCATTACTACAAAAACTGTCAATATTGTGCTTGGTAATGTGGCAGATTTTTAAAAAAATCCTTATCTCTGTTCCTGCTCATTGTTATATATTTAAACAATTATCATTAGCAATGAAAGTTTTGCATTTTTGTTTAATATATCATGAAATCATTTTTCAACTTGCCAATTGAGCAGTGCTGTTTGTGGATTGACCATCTGCATTAGTGAAATATGATTCTCATCTTCATTTCAATAGAGTGATTTCAGTGATCAACCCGTTACTGTTTTTATGCCCCAGCGGTTTGAAAACCATATCTTTGTAACTTCTGAAATAGTTACTTGAACACGTCAAGTAACCACCGGGTGGCGCCAGCAATGGCTGCCTCGCCAACTGTCTATCTGTCCTTTCCATCTTTGTGTTTAAATAGTATGTGTTAAAATGCATGTGACAATAAAAGTCCTTTGAAACCTTTGAAGGACAAAAAAATATGTCCTTGCATATCCATACCTTGTTTGGAAAATGTTTTGGTATATGCCAGAAAGTATCCAATAACTAGGTGTGACGTGTCCTGAAATTGGATGTAACATGTACATGTGGAATAAAATGTTGCACAAGAATCCTAATGTAATTTATTTGAACGTTGCAGAATTTCATGGAAGAACTATACGAGGTGCCAAAAATAACAATGATGAACAATCTTATACATAATCACGAAGCCTATGGTATTACAATGTCTAAATTTGCAATAAACTTCACAAAAAAGAAACCATGTTTTGTCCTGCATTATACAAGTAAGTGGAAAAGAATGCTTGTAAATTGTGTCTGAAAGAACTGCAGTTGCTGGTTTACACCAAAGATAGACACAAAATGCTGGAATAACTCAGCGGGACCGGGAGCATCTCTGGGTAGATGTTTTAAATTGTTTTATTATTGTCAGAATTCTTCCATATGAAACCTGCATTTGGGCAAAAACAATAGATAGAATTGTTTATTTGAAGCTTATAATCACTGCAAATCATTGATTATTCTTCAAATTAATTTTCCACAGTACAGCAATACTTTCTGAATGCTTGGGGAATGAATGTTTCATTATTGGTATAATTTATTGAGCACTTCCTTAATGCCAAGTTGTTCTTTGTAGTTTAATAGTAAGATTAAACGAGAACTTACCAGTTCGAAGTTTGATCGTTATTTTATGAGGAGTAACGATGAGGGATTACGTGAAGAAGCCCCGCCTGGCGCTAGAACGGCATACTTCAAAGCAGCGGCATGAAAAACACAGAACACAATAGCCGGAGCAAGATAGTAAGGCTCATAGATTTAGAACTACCAGATGATCATTTATTTCCTCGGGGTACACATCTCGGAGGATCTGTCCTGGTCCCTCAACACCTCCAAGCTGGTCAAAAAGGCGCAGCAGCGCCTTTATTTCCTGAGGAGGCTCAAAAAAGCCCACCTGTCCCCCCAGATCCTGACCAACTTCTACCGCTGTACCATCGAAAGCATCCTGACCACCTGCTTTACGGTATGGTACAGCAGTTGCACCGTAGCAGACAGGAAGGCACTACAACGGGTGGTGAAAACCGCCCAGCACATCATCGGTGCCCCGCTCCCTGCTTTGGATGCCCTCCACCGAAAACGGTGTCTGAGACGGGCTGGGAAGATCATCAAGGACACCTCCCACCCAAACCATGGACTGTTTGCCCTCCTACCATCGGGGAGGCGGTACAGGAGCCTCAGGTCCCGCACCAGCAGGATGAGGAGTAGCTTCTACAATAACACCATCGCACTGCTGAACTCGGAGTCCCGCCGATAGATTCCCACATCTGTATTTATTTATCTGTATTTATCTAAACATTGCTATCACTACGTACTGACACTAAACTGCATTTCGTTGTACCCATACTTGTATCTGTGCAATGACATTAAATTTGAATTGAATTGAATTGAATTTTATGAGGGTGGGGAGTGGAGGGCACGTAATCCCTCATTGTTACTCCTCATAAAATAACGATCAAACTTTGAACTGGTAAGTTCTCGTTTAATCTTACTATTTTACTTCGGAGTCACGTGAGTGACTACGTGAAGATTTTGAAGCTTCTGTGTTTTCCATGTCGTAGAGTCATTCCATACGACAGTCCGGCTAGGTCAACACATACATGAGTAAAAACCTTTTACCAGACCAGTTTTAGTTCTTTCCATAAATCTTTTAATGATAAAAGAACATATAATAACCCCCTTTTTTACATCTGGAGAAACCATTACAAAGTGATAACAGATATAAGTGATAACATAATCGATAATATCAATTGATAGTGAAACAAAACAGGTGATTATAGTGAACCCAACACCGCGTGTCCAAAGCGTGTCATTGTGTGAACAGGTTTATGGTAGAACTTTGAAAAAGTTTCTTCTTTACACCACCCTGCGGTTTCTAAAATGTGTTCTGTAACTTCGCCACGGATGTAGCTGCTGCCCTGGTGGAGTGAGATTTGAACACATCAGTGTCTACTCCTGCTAAAAGTAACACCTGTTTTAACCACCTTGGAATTGTTTGTACTGAAGCTTTTGTGTGTGGTTTCTTATGCGTAATCATTAATGTTTTTTCATCACCTCGAAGAGTTTTGGTAACTTTTATATATTGATTCAAATGTTTAACTACACACAACGTTGATCAATAGGGTAAGCTTGAAACATCACCAGTTCTCCCTGGTCTGCTTTGTTTGATCAGATCGTAAACATAAAACACAATGTTATCTGTAGCCACATGCATACAGTCTAAACGTAGCATTTGTAATGTTTACACCCTTTGTGCTGAAACCAATGCCATTAACATTACTAATATAAATGTTAACTTTTCCATTGATAAAACTTCGATTGGAGTCCATTGCCTAAGTAAAGTAAGTACAATGCTGACATCCCAAATTTCTGTATATCTTGGTTTGGGTGGATTTTTGTTAAAGATTCCTTTCATAAATCTGGATATTAATGGATGTGATCCAATTGATTTCTGGTCAGAGATTTGTCCTAAATAAGATGATAAGGCACTACGTGCACTATTAATGGCACTATAACTTAAGTGCTGCTCAAAATGCAACTCGGCAAGGAACTCCAATATGTTTGCAATGTTCACAGTATGATAGGATATATTTGATTGTCTACAAAAATTTTCCCATTTCTTTATATGTGTCATATATTGTCTCTGAGTGCTATCTCGCCATGATGCGACTATAACATCCATAGTTCTATCCGACAATCCAAGCTCTTGTAGTGGTCTGGTCAAAACCTGCAGATTAACAAATTCATATAAGCATGTAGTGGATGAATCTCTTTGGTTACTGGTTTTATTAACAAATCACTGCTGCTAGGAATTGACATATATGGTTCTTTAATCATGTTTAACATCAATGGGAACCATGGTTGTGTCGGCCAATTTGGAATCACCAATAATCCTGTGGCAGAATCTTGTTCTATTTTCTTCAGACATTGCTGAACCAGAGCAAATGGCGGAAAAGCATAAAAGAACATATTCCCCCAATGTAGTGAAAAAGCATCTACTGCTACTGCATCTGGATCTGGTTCCCAAGACACATATTTAGGCAATTGATGATTTCACCTTGATGCAAACAGATCAATGTCTGGTAACCCATATTGAATCACAATTTTACTGAAAATTACTGGGTTCAACATCCATTCTGTGTTGTCTTTAAACACCCTTGATCTATTGTCTGCCACCACATTGTCTTTACCTGGGATATAATTTGCCGAAATCCAAATTTGGTGCTTAACACACAACTGCCATATCTGATTGAACAGACAATCACATGATACCGATCTGACTCCACCCATGTGATTAATATATGCAACAGCTGTTTTATTGTCTAATTGTATCAGTACATGCAGATTCTTTTTTTGTAGAACAATAGGCTTTTAATCCATAAAACGCCCCCAATAACTCTAAATAGTTAATACCATATGTTTGGAGAAACATTTCCTCTTGGACAGTCCATCTGCCCCCACAACTGGTAAATGAATCTGTCGCCCCCCATCCGAGAGCACTAGCATCTGTTTGTAAAAATACTTCAGGTTGTTGTATTAAAATGTTTTTAGCAGCTTGTGGGACATTTTCAATCCACCATTGCAATTCCAATAAAGCTTCTTTTGTTAATTGCATAGGCCTATCAAAATGGCCTGCTCTATTTTTTTGAGCTCTTATTTTGTCCCTTTGAAGGTTTTGGTAATGTAATGGACCAAATTCTACTGCAGGAAATGCTGCTACTAATTTACCAATAACCTTTGCTACTTCCCGGATGGAGGGATAAGGTTTGTGAATGAGACCCCTACAGGTCATTAAAATATCATCAATCTTATCTGTTGGCAAAGTTACTAACATAGTAACTGAATTAATCACAAACCCCAAATAGTTAATTGACTGTGCTGGCTGCAGCTGGGACTTAATTGGATGAATCAAGAAACCTAACTTCTCAAATAAAGTTTTGGTTGCTGAAACTGATTTTCCAGCTGATTCCTGATTACTAATAATTAAAATGTCATCCAGATAAGCCATAATGATGTGCTTTTGTGCTCTTAATTGTGCTAAAGCTGGTTTCAACAGCTTTGTGAAGAGCCTGGGAGCTGAACTTAACCCATTTGGTAAAGCTTTGAATTGCCACAGCTGTCCCAGCCAATTAAATTTTAAATACCTTCGAAAAAATTGATGTATTGGTACTGAATAGTACGCATCCTTTAAATCAATTGTAGCCATATAACAACCTGCTGATATCAAATGTCTTGTAGTGTTGAACGTTTCCATCTTAAAATGTTTATACTCGACAAATGTATTAAAGTTTGTAAGGTCCAGAATAATTCTGCAACCACCATCTTTTTTACTTCTTGGAAAGATATTTGACACAAATTGATGTTTATGTTCAACAGTTTTTTCAATAACACCTTTTTTGAACAATTTGTCAATTTCCACATTAATTTCTGCCTCTTCAATAGCAGAAAACATGAAACCATAAGCAGGTTTATTTTGTACCGGAGAGTTAACACCTTCTTTAAATGTTATAGTAGCTCCTGAAACTGTTTGTAAAATAAACCTATCAGATGTGGTGGCAAGCCATTCATCATAAAACATTTGTAATCTCCCTCCAACTGGAGATTTGTCCACAGTTTCTTTAAGAATAGAATACATTTTTTGTACCTCTCCATATGAACGTGGTGGTCTCCTTCTCCCCGTATACGGGTGAACATTAGGCTGTGTCGGATGGTAATATTTTCTTATCATATTCCTGCCTCTGTTTCCAAAATCAAATCCCCTTCTTGAATAAAAATACCTTTTTTGTCCAAAAACGAAAGGTCTCATGTGGCTAATAGATTTAGCCTCTTCATCCATTTCTCTTATTTGTTTAGGCAGGTTCTCTCCAAATAGATAACCAGGAGCTTGAACACCACTTGATCGACACAGACCTGCAAACCTTGGATGAAATATGGGCCGAATCGCAATTTTCCTCATACAATTAATTTCATAAAAGGAATTGCACAATAAGCCCAAAGTATCTTTTTGGATTTTAACCATTTCCGACCCTTCCATTTGCCTTCCAAAAGCAGTAATGGCAGCTGAAATCAGTTTGAGGATTCTTTGAAATCTTATTTCTTGTCCTCTCATGCCTGGAGTCATAGGCGTCCATATAGACGGATTAACCGTAGGTACCTTCAATGAGGTGCAATTTTCCGGTGTTTTATATAATTCTGCTGTTTCAATCATCACAGAATCTTGAAGTTGGTGAGATACCATATAATTAATACTGGCAGCTAGGTTTTCTTCCATAGCCTCACCACTTCCTTCAGGTATAGCAAAATCTTTTGCCATATCAGGCACATCTGGCTTCTTCTTTTTTATTTGTGGTGTGCACTCATAATCCACATCACCACCTGCAGAGTCTGACTTTTGCAGCCCTGATACACCTGGAATTATATCCAATGAGACTTCCTCCATCCTTAATCCTGGGTCTGGAGTTTCAAATTCCCAATTTGGCACATAGCCATATTCTGGATATTCAAACCCCTCAGGGCATTTTGGGAAACTTTTGGGTACTGTGACCCTTGTCTCATCATATTTTGGAGCACTTTCTCCATATGTTCCATTTTAAGCCATATAGCTTTATTATCCGGAGGACTTTCATTATCAGAGTCATTATCAGAAACCATGGGCCTCACGGATTTCTTTTTACTTTTTCTAGGAACATTTCCCTCCGTGGTTTGCATTTCTGGAGAAATTATAGTCTCACTAACGGGTGAATCAGCGGCCACCGGTATCGGAACCGGATCCGCACTAATCTCTTGTCCCGACTCTTTAGCTTCTCCCCGGGACGATCTTTTTATCCGCAAAATTTTCCTTTGAGACTTCTCCATTTTTCTTTTTTATTATCTGGCTAAATCAGTACGCCAGCGTGACTCTGATTTTAAATTTTACTTTCACTTTTGCTGATTCTACCAGCGTAACGTCTTTTTTAGAACGTCCCCTATTTTCCTTGCACTTACCTGCGGGTCCGTTTTGGCCGCTGCGAGGAGCTGCGCTCTGCAGCTCTTGCTTCTGCCGTCAGCGTCAACGTAATGCCGTTCTAGTGCCAGGCGGGGCTTCTTCACGTAGTCACTCACGTGACTCCGAAGTAAAATTATAGTCTGGAAATAAAAGTTCATGCATCCTTGTTTACCTGTTGAAAAATCAGCTCAATTACTTAAAAAATTAATATTGAATTACGGTGGCCTTTTATCATAGTTTGAAAATGCAAAATAAGCAACAAAATAAATCTAATGGTTCGTTTGTTTTTCTATTCTGTAGGTGACATGGAGCCAACGACAAATTTACAATGTGATTTAAATGAACAAAATTTGGAGTTAGATTCTGGCAGTTGTGTTTCGCAGCAAGTACCAGATTTATTAATCGAGGAGTGTGATCCTGCTGCGAGTGAAGAAATAGTGGTCTTCAACCCCCTCAACACGGCTGAATGCGATGAGGCAATTACTAATGAACTCATTTCCACTTCTGCAACAAAGATGGAACAGACCAGAAGTAGATTGAATGAAACCTTAGACAGTGAGATGGATAACGTCATGCCACAAGAAATATTCCCATCCATTGTAGGTAATCATTTTAAGAAAAATGGCAAAGGAAGTTTTGGGATTGTATACTGTTAATTTCATTGTGATTACAAAATCCTATAAATGAAATACATTTGTACATACACATTTTTTAAAGCAGCTGTACAATGTATTTCTAAAATCGCACTCACAATTCCCAGGAAATGAAAAGGTGCTTCCATTCTCGATAGTCCTGGAGTCCAAGACTTGTCTTGGCAGTAGGTATTTATAGGCAGATTTATAATTAGTTTAGCCATGAACCTGTCTGTTCAATTACAAACACTTGCAGCCCACAGTTCTTCACAAACTGCAAAAAGGGACTTCTTATTTTGTCACAGGTCATTTAGCTGTGTAAAATGTAATTTCTATAACGTTTACAAGGGGTTAATCTCAGAATTTATGACATGCTTGCTGTAAACATTGAGCCCCAAAATGTATAGCACTTGGCAGACAGCCTCTTTGCTCAAACGCTCTAACATTTCTAAAGAGCCAACAGTTAAGCGGCTACTTTTTATCCACGCTTCCTTTCTGTATTTTTAATTTTTGGAGGAAAAAACACAATGCTGGAGGAGGTTTGTTAGTCAGGCAGCTTCTGTGGAGGCAGAGGGATGGTTGTTATTCTGGTTCAAGAACCTGCATTAATCCTAATGTTGGAAAACTGTTTGATACGCCATCCATCCCTCCCCCTTTGCAAATGTTGCCTGACCTGCTGAGTTCCTGCAGTAGCTTGCCATATGCTCCAGATTACAGCCTCTGTAGGCTCTTGGGACTTCATTAATTTCTAATGTGTTTATTTAAAGCTGCATTCATTTAGCCATATTCCATCTGCCCTGGTGTGGTTCGGGGCCGATGTTTTGAGAATAGTTTATCACCTAAATGACATATCCCATTTGTGGCTAGAAGTAGTTTCTGTCAATGTATTTTTCTTTATCCTCATTGCACAATTATCCTATATTTATATTTGTATGCATGAATTTGGGAATTTATATTTGTATTGAAGGAAGGAAGATGCCAAATAAGCTGGGGTGAAATCATGTAACTTTGCATTAATATTAAATTGATTCCTTGTCACACTTATGTGGTACATTTCATTGAAATGTAAAGTTGAAATAAACATGAAAGTACATATTCTGCAGTATTTATGCTTTTATTTCCAAATGTGACCAATTTACTTAGTCAACAGTTATTTATTTTACCTCATACTTTCACTACTGCCTGCTGCAATTGATTACAAATTTGTATTGGTTTAATTACTGAGATCCTTATTCAGAATAGAGTTTTAAGTATTCAATTGGTTTTCTTTTAGAACTAATTTTTTAATTGATTTGCAATTTATATTTGACTGCAAGTTTGAAAGATTCACGGTATTTTAGTTCTAACGTTGTAGGAAAGAACTGCAGATGCTGGGTTAAACCAAAGATAGACACAAAATGCTGGAGTAACTCAGCTGGACAGGCTGCACCTCTGGATAGTAGGAATGGGTGACGTTTGGGGTCGAGACCCTTCTTCAGACCGAGTCAGTGGAAGGGGAGGTACAGAGATAAGGAAGTGTAGTGTGAAAATGAGACAAAGGGAATGAAGCTGAAGGAAAATGTAGAATAGATCATTGTGAACTAGGAGAAAGTAACAACAAAGCAAACACATACAATGTAACTGAGGATAGTTGGACCGCCTGGGAACTGGGAAGGCAAGGACTACTTGAAGTTAGAGAAGTCAATATTCATACCGCTGGGATGTAAGCTTCCCAAGTGAAATGTGAGGTGCTGCTCCTCCAATTTGCGCTGGGTCTCACTCTGACAATGGAGGAGGCCCAGGACAGAAAGGTCAGTGAGGGAGTGGGAGGGGGGAGTTAAAGTGTTTAGCAGCCGGGAGATCAGGTAGATTTCTGTCCTGGATCTCCTCCATTGTCGGAGTGAGGCCCAGTGCAAATTGGAGGAACAACACCTCATATTCCGCTTAGGCAACTTACAGAATTCTCTAACTTCAAGTAACCCTTGCCTTCCCTCTCTCTCCATCCTTTTCCCTCCCCCTCTCCCACCTTCCCAGTTCTCCAACTAGTCTGACAGTCCCCCTGATTAAATTTTATCTCCATATGCTTCGTTGTGATCTTCTCCAACCTAACAATGATCTATTCTACATTTTCCGTTATCTCCATCTCCTTTGGCTCATTTTCACACGTGACACTTCCTTATCTCCGCATCTCCCTCTCTTCTCACTCAGTCTGAAGAAGGGTCTCAACCTCGACCCAAATGGGAAGAAATCACCCATTCCTTCTATCCAGAAATGCTGCCTGCCCCACTGAGTTACTCCAGCATTTTAATTCTAATTCCTGGTAAGTAATTATTATTAATGAAAATATTAAATGTGATGAAAAAACATAATTAATGATTGTGAAATGTAGCACAAGATGATCACGGCTTAAACCGCAAGTATACAGTTTAGATTGATGTTTTAGATGCAAGGAGTTAAGAGCAATGAAGGAAGTCAATTTCTTAAAGTTCGTCTTTGTAAAAATGTTGCAAGTTCTCTTGATAACAGAAAATGAACACTTACAACAGGCAGAAACTTGGGTGTGCATAAGTGAGCGTAATATTCCTTTAACATGGAAATAAACTTGTGTTGGGGAAAGTGACATGGGAAGTACATCGGTGATGAACATTGAACAGTACAGCCACCGGACTTTTGGCCCATGACAATAGACAAACGGTGCTTGAGTAGGCCATTCAGCCCTACGAGCCAGCACCGTCATTCAATATGATCATGGCTGATCATCCACAATCAGTACCCCCGTTCAGTATGTCCAAACTGAACATGATGTCTATCTCATCTGACTACACATCCACAATCCCTCCATTCCCTGCATATCCATGTGCCTATCTAAAAGCCTCTTAAACGTCACTGGCATGTTCCAGGCACACACCATCCTCTGTTTAAAAAAAACATGCACATCTGTTTTAAACTTTGCCCCTCTGACCTTAACGTTATGCCTCTAGTAATGGACATTTCCATCCTGGGTGAAAAAGGTTCTGGCTTTCTATCTGTGCTTCTCATCATTTTATATACTTCTATCAGATCTCCCTTTCGCCACAGATGGTCCAGAGAAAACAATCTAATCCGCAAAGAACATGAAATGTATAATTGGAGGATTAAACGAGAACTTACCAGTTCGAAGTTTGATCGTTATTTTATGAGGAGTTACGATGAGGGATTACGTGAAGAGCCCGCCTGGCGCTGGCAAACGGCATACTTCAAAGCAGCGGCATGAAAAACACAGAACACCAAATAGCCGAAGTAACATAGTAAGGCTCATAATAGACTTAGAACTACCAGATGATCATTTATTTTATGAGGGTGGGAGTGGAGGGCACGTAATCCCTCATCGTAACTCCTCATAAAATAACGATCAAACTTCGAACTGGTAAGTTCTCGTTTAATCTTACTATTTTACTTCGGAGTCACGTGAGTGACTACGTGAAGATTTTAAAGCTTTCTGTGTTTTTTATGTCGTAGAATTAATCAGTACGACAGTCCGGCTAAGTAAATACATACATGAGAAACCAGACTAATATTAGTTCTTTCCATAATTAACTTTTTAATGGTTTAAAGAACATATAATAACCCTCCTTATATCCAAGGGAATGATTACAAGTGATAAAAGATATAAGTGACTACATAACTGATTATAGTAATCAATAGTAAACAAAGCAGGTGACTATAGTGATCCCAACACCGCGTGGCCAAAGCTTGTCATAGTGTGAACAGGTTTATTGTAGAACTTTGAAAAAGTTTCTTCTTTACTCCACCCTGCGATTTTTAAAATATGCTCGAGTGGTACGTCCCGCCCCTTCGCCGCGGACGTAGCTGCAGCCCTGGTGGAGTGAGATTTGAACACATCAGTGTCTACTCCTGCTAAAAGCAACACCTGTTTCAACCATTTTGAGATAGTTTGAACTGAAGCTTTTGTGTGTGGTTTTTTTATGCGTAATCATTAACGTTTTTTCATTTCCTCGAAGAGTTTCAGTAACTTTAACATATTGTTTCAAATGTTTAACCACACACAAAGTAGGATCAATAGGATAAGCTTGAAAGGTTACCTTAGCTCCAGATCTCCCTGGTCTGCTTTGTTTGATCAGATCGTAAACATAGAACACAATGTTATCTGTAGTCACATGCATACAGTCTAAACGCAACATTTGTAAAGTTTGCACTCTTTGAGCTGAGACCAATGACATTAACATTATTAATTTCAATGTTAATCTTTCCAATGACAATCCTTCAATTGGAGTCCATTGCCTAAGTAAGGTAAGTACAATGCTCACATCCCAAATCTCTGTGTATCTTGGTTTGGGTGGATTGATGTTAAAGATTCCTTTCATGAATCTAGATATTAATGGATGTGATCCAATTGATTTCTGGTCAGACATTAGTCCTAAATAAGATGATAAGGCACTGCGTGCAGTGTTAATGGCACTGTAACTTAAATGTTGCTCAAAATGCAATTTGGCAAGGAACTCCAAAACATTTGCAATATTCACAGCATCATAAGAAATATTTGACTGTGTGCAAAATTCTTCCCATTTCTTTATATGTGTCATATATTGTTTTTGTGTGCTATCTCGCCATGATGCGACTATAACTTCCATAGTTTTGTCCGACAATCCCAGCTCCTGTAGTGGTCTGGTCAAAACCTGCAGATTAATAAATTCATATATGCATATAATGGATAAATTTCTTTAGTTACTGGATTAATCAAAATATCACTACAGTTAGGAATTGACATATATGGTTCTTTAATCATATTCAGCATTAATGGGAACCAAGGTTGTGTTGGCCAATTTGGAACTACCAACAATCCAGTGGCAGAATCTTGTTCTATTTTCTTCAGACATTTCTGAATCAAAGCAAATGGTGGAAAAGCATAAAAGAACATATTCCCCCAGTTCAATGAAAAAGCATCTACTGCTACTGCATCTGGATCGTGTTCCCAAGACACATATTTAGGCAATTGATGATTAAGCCTTGATGCAAACAGATCAATTTCTGGTAAACCAAATTGGGTTACAATATTCTTAAATATTGCTGGATTAAGCATCCATTCTGTGTTATCTTTAAATATCCTTGATCTTTTATCTGCCACCACATTGTCTTTACCTGGAATGTAGTTTGCTGAAATCCAAATTTGCGGTCAATACACCATTGCCATATTTCATTGACCAGACAATCACATGATACTGATCTAACTCCCCCCATGTGATTAATATATGCAACAGCCGTTTTATTGTCTAACTGTATTAATACATGTAGACCCTTTTTTGAACAACAATATGCTTTTAGTCCATAGAAAGCACCCAATAACTCTAAATAGTTAATACCATAAGTTTGAAGAAACGTTTCTTCTTGAACTTTCCATCTACCTCCACAACTGGAGGGTGAATCTGTTGCCCCCCATCCGAGAGCACTAGCATCTGTTTGTAAAACCATTTCAGGCTGTTTGATCAGAATGTTTTTAGCAGCTTGTGGGACATTTTTAACCCACCATTGTAATTCCAACACAGCTTCTTTTGTTAATTGCATAGGCCTATCAAAGTGGCCTGCCTTCTCTTTGAGAGCTCTTATTTTGTCCCTTTGAAGATTTTGATAATGTAATGGACCAAATTCTACTGCAGGAAATGCTGCTACTAGTTTACCAATGGTTTTCGCTACTTCTCGGATGGAAGGATAAGGTTTGTGAATGAGATTATTACAAGTTACCAAAATATCATCGACTTTATCTGTTGGTAAAGTTATTAACATAGTCACTGAGTTAATTACAAACCCCAAAAAGTTAATTGTTTGTGCTGGCTGCACCTGGGATTTAATTGGATGAATCAAGAACCCTAGCTTTTCAAACAAAGCTTTAGTAACTGAAACTGAGTTCTCAGTTGACTCTTGATTATCATTAATGATCAGAATGTCATCGAGATAAGCCATAACGATATGTTTTTGTGCTCTTAATTGGGCTAAAACTGGTTTCAATAGTTTCGTAAAGAGCCTGGGAGCTGAACTCAGTCCATTTGGCAAAGCTTTAAACTGCCATAATTGTCCCAGCCAATTAAATTTTAAGTACCTCCGGAAGAACTGATGTATAGGTACAGAATAATAGGCGTCTTTTAAATCAATCTTAGCCATATAACAACCTGCTGAAATTAAATATCTTGCAGTATTAAATGTTTCCATTTTAAAATGTTTGTATTCTACAAACTTATTTAGATCTGTAAGGTCCAGAATAATTCTGCAACCACCATCTTTTTTATTTCTTCAAAAAATATTAGAGACAAATTGATGCTCGTGTTCATATGTTTTTTCAATTACCCCTTTTTCAGATAATTTGTCAATTTCCACATTAATCTCTGCTTTTTCAATAGCAGTAAACACGAAAGCATAAGCAGGTTTATTCTGTACAGGAGGATTAACCCCTTCTTTAAATGTAATAGTGGCTCCTGAAACTGCTTGTAATATAAATCGATCAGAAGTAATAGTAAGCCAGTCTTTATAAAACTTTTGTAATCTCCCTCCAACTGGAGATTTATCCGCAGTTTCTTTAAGGATAGAACAAGTCTTTAATACCTCTCCATATGAGCGTGGTGGTCTCCTTCTCCCCGAATACGGGTAAGCATTGGGCTGTGCAGGACGATAATACTTCCTTGACAAATTTCTGCCTCTATTTCCAAAATCAAAACCCCTTCGGGGCGAAAAATACTTTTTTTGTCCAAAGACGAAAGGTTTCATACCGCTAAAATATTTAGCTTCTTCATCCAACTCTTTCAGTTGTTTAGGCAGATTTTCTCCAAACAGATACCCAGGAGCTTGAACATCACTTGCTCGACACAGGCTTGCAAACCTAGGGTGAAATATGGGCCGAATCGCCATTTTCCTCATACAATTAATTTCATAGAAAGAATTGCACAATAAGCCCAAAGTATCTTTTTGAATCTTATCCATCTCCAATCTCTCCATTTGTCTCCCATAGGCCGTAATGGCAGCAGAAATTAGTTTGAGGATTTTTTTGAAATCTCACTTCTTGAGCTCTCATACTTAGAGTCATGGATGTCCATATCAACGGATTAACCGTAGGCACTTCCAATGAGGCACAATTTCCTGGCGTTTTATATAATTCTGATGTTTCAATCATCACAGAATTATGAAGTTGGTGAGATACCATATAATTTATGTTGACAGCTAGGTTTTCTTCCATAGCCTCACCACTTCCTTCAGGTATAGCAAATTCTTTTGCTATCCCAGGCACATTTGGCCTTTTCTTTTTACTTTGTGGTGTGCATTCAAAATCCAAATCACCACCAGCAGGGTCTGCCTTCTGCAGCCCTAAATCAATTGGGATTTCACCCCATGAGACTTCTTCCGGCCCAAATCCTGGGTCCGGAGTTTCAAACTCCCAACTTGGCCCACAGCCATATTCAGAATAATCAAACCCCTCAGGGCTTTTTTGGGATCCTTCTGGGTACTGTGACCCTTGTCTCATGATTTTTTGGAGAACTTTCTCCATATGCTCCATTTTTAACCACATAGTTTTATTATCTGGAGGACTTTCAGTATCAGAGTCATCAGAAACCACGGGCCTCTCAGATTTCTTTTTACATTTTTTAGGAGCATTTCCCTCCGTGGTTATTATTGCTGGAGAATCTAGAAACTCGCTATCGGGTATATCAGCGGCCACCGGTATCGGAACCGGATCCGCACTAGCTTCTTGTCCCGTATTTTTATTTTCACCCCGGGAAGATCTTTTTACCCGCGAATTTTTCTTTGCCGATTTCTCCATTTTCTTTATTATCAGTGCTAAATCAGCACGTTACGCGACTCTGAATTTTTACTTTTACTTTCGCTTGCTGGACCCACCCAGCGTACGCTAAAGAACGTCCCGATTTTGCTGCACTTACCTGCGGGTCCGTTCCGACCGCTGCGAGGAGCTGCTCCTTACTGCAGCTCCTCCTTCCGCCGTCAGCGTCGACGTAATGCCGTTTGCCAGCGCCAGGCGGGCTCTTCACGTAGTCACTCACGTGACTCCGAAATGTAAAATTGGAGTTGGTGATTGATGTATAATTGGAGTTGGTGAATCTCCCCAGCTCTATGGGGAGATTCCACCTCTGACGGAGAAGATCAGGTAGAAAAGGATGAGGCTCGCTGGTCACTGCCACCGCCACCCAGAAATGCCAGCGAACAAGATTGTCTTGTGGGAACCCACCCATGGAAGACGTGACCTGGGACAATCAAGGCTATGCTGAAGACGCATGTGTAGAGACAAAAGAGAAGCTTGCCAGCTGCATGGAGGACAGGGATATGTGGTGCATCCGTCACCGTGCCCGTCGGAAACCAGCACCACTGCGCCGCTAATGTTTTCAACGATAATAATAATAAATATAATTGAATAGGAAACCATGGCAATATTTAAGAACAAGCTAGAAATCTGTGTAAGCTGTGAAAGGGGTTCTTGATAAAGCCATATGGGAAAGAAGGAGTGTGGGACTAGATTTTTTTACGTAACTATTTTCATACCCGCAAAGGCATGTAGTTCTGCATCTTTAAAATTCTATAACACAAGTTGGAAAAGGATTCAATTTGTCACGCTTGCAAGGTTTTCAATATGCTAAAAAAAGTGGGAGCTTGAGACTAAAATGCTGTCTCATTTCTACTGATTTCTGAATGTAAATTAGCAAGAAACAGCTTATTGGTTTTGTGATTTAAAATGTGCATCTTAAAATCTGAATAAATTAGCTTTCAAGTACACCTAGTTGAAGTTCATAAATATGCTTGATTACATCCTGTTAGATCTTAAATTTGAGATCTGCAAGACATTTTGTAATGTTTGCTTTAGTACTTTGTATTTGAGATGGGTATTTATGACTTGGCTACGAAAGTTAAAACAAGATAACAGTTCAATCTTCCTATAAAGGTGTCATGTTGAATTATAGACATTACTGCAGAGAAGGAAACTATCTGAGATTCATGACTACCAGCAATTCATTTGCTACTTAACCAAATTTCTCTTCCATGCTATTTTCTTCTTTTATATATACTTTATTATTTGTATAAGTCCATGTTGGTTGTCATATTAGAGACACAAGGAACTGCTAATGCTGGAATCTTGAGTAAAATGCCAAGTGCTAGAGTAACTCAGCTTGTTTTAACTCAGACTGAAGAAGGGTCCTGACCCAAATCTTCTACACATGCTGCCTGACCCACTGAGTTCCTCCAGCACTTTGTGTTTAGTTGCTATATGTCTGCTTTAAAAACTGTGAATAACACTTGTTTTAATTATTAGGTTTTTTTTTCCACTTCCCCTTTAGTAATCAACAGTCAATAATGCCTTGTTTCTAATTCGCCAACTCGCAGAAACATAATTTAGCGTTTCATAATCAAACCTCTCATAGGTCCTCTGTGTCCAGCACCAGATTTGTTTTAGACATTACTTGAGACTTTTGAAATACAGTGCGGAAACAGGCCCTTTAGCCCATCGAGTCCATAAGTACATAAGTGATAGGAGCAGAATTAGGCCACATTTCCCATCAAGTTTACTTTGCCATTCAATCATGGCTGATCTATCTTTCCCATTTAACCCCATTCTCCTGCCTTCCCCCCATAACCGCTGACACCCGTGTCAACCAGCAATCACCCCGTACACTAACACTCTCCTACACACGAGGGAATTTATTTTTAAACACGTTATCGAAGCCAATTTACCTATGAACTTGCACATTTTCGGAGCGTAGGAAGAAACTGGAGCACCCGGAGAAAACCCACGCGGACATGGAGAGCGCACAAACTCCGTACAGGCAGCACCTGTCGTCAGGATTGCACCCGAGTCTCTGGAGCTGTAAGGCAGCAACTCTACTGCTGCACCACTGTGTCGCCCTATGCATGAAAAAAAATCCTACATAACTATATCCTCATGTCATGATAATTTTATTTACTGACTTTGATCTTGCTTTTAATCTTACTATAAAGGGCCTTGCATAATAGTACAGCTGTGGTCCAAGCAAAGTCATGTAGAAATTCAGCATTTTATATATTGTCACTGCTACGTGTCTAAAGTCTAGAATATTTCTTATTTTCTTCCCCATTATGTGTATTCTATTCTTTGCCTTCAACAACATCTACTGCCTATTTGCCCATTTCATTAGAAGTCTACATCTTCCAGTATCCTCTCTGATTTGCCATAAACTCTAATTTGGCATTATTCCCAAACTGTATCCAAGTTTAAGTTATCAATGGAAGTTTAAGTAAATGGAACCTAAAGACTTTAAGTAAGGTACAGCATAGATTCGATACTCTGCATATTTTGGAAAGAAGTTGCAGCTTCTGAAGGAAACCTTCAAAATCATTTGAACCAACAAATTGTATTTATAGAATCTTGCCGTTGAGTAAACCACCATCTGCAGTTCTCCTATGTATTGTACATTACAACTTGTGTACAATGTATCGTGACTTGTTAAAATAAGTAATTTAAATAGTCCACCATATAAATGTACCCACTTGGTCTTTGATTTCATAATAGATGTAAGAATTTACTCCAGCACTTCTGTGATCACATTCAAATTCACATTGAAGGGAGTTGCTGATGATATAAATAATGTGTTCAAAAAAGCCGCTGTAATATAGAACCCCATCCCTATTAGAAACAGAAACATAGGAAAATAGGTGCAGGAGTAGGCCATTCGGCCCTTCGAGCCTGCACCGCCATTCAATATGATCTGATATGGCTGATCATCCAACTCCGTATCCTGTACCTGCTTTTTCTCCATACCCCCTGATCCCTTTAGCCACAAGAGCCACATTCAACTCCCTCTTGAATATAGCCAATGAACTGGCCTCAACGACCTTCTGTGGCAGAGAATTCCAGAGACTCACCACTCTCTGTGTAAAGAATGTTTTCCTCATCTTGGTCCTAAAGGAATTCCCCCTTATCCTTAGACTGTGACCCCTTGTTCTGGACTCCCCCAACATCGGGAACAATCTTCCTGCATCTACCTTGTCCAACCCCTTAAGAATTTTGTAAGTTTCTTTAAGATCCCCCATCAATCTTCTAAATTCCAGTGAGTACAAGCGGAGTCTATCCAGTCTTTCTTCATATGAAAGTCCCGACCCCATCCCAGGAATCAGTCTGGTGAACCTTCCCTGAACCCCCTCTATGGAAAGAATGTCTTTCCTCAGATTTGGAGACCAAAACTGTACGCAATACTCCAGATGTGGTCTCACTGAAACCCTGATACAACTGCAGTAGAACCTCCCTGCTCCTATACGCAAATCCTTTCGCTATGAATGCTAACATACCATTTGCTTTCTTCACTGCCTGCTGCACCTGCATGCCTACTTTCAATGACTGGTGTACCTTGACACCCAGGTCTCGTTGCATCTCCCCTTTTCCTAATCTGCCACCATTCAGATAATAGTCTACCCTCATGTTTTTGCCACCAAAGTGGATAACCTCACATTTATCCACATTATACTGCATCTGCCATGCATTTCTCACTCACCCAGCCTATCCAAATCACCCTGCAGCCTCCTAGCATCCTCCTCACACCTAACTATACCCCCCAGCTTGGTTGCATCTGCAAATTTGGAGATGTTGCATTCAATTCCCTTGTCCAAATCATTAATGTATATTGTAAATAGCTGGGGTCCCAGCACTGAGCCTTGCGGTACCCCACTACTCACTGCCTGCCATTCTGTAAAGGACCCGTTTACTCCTACCGTTTGCTTCCTGTCTGCCAGCCAGTTCTCTATCCACATCATTATTGAACCACCAATACCGTGTGCTTTAAGTTTATATACTAATCTCTTATGTGGGACCTTGTCGAAAGCCTTCTGAAAGTCCAGATATAACGCATCCACTGGTTCTCCCTTATCCACTCCCTATTAAACCCATTATCTCTATGTTCAATCACTATTGACCTCAGCACCTCTAATAATCCCATATCTATCAATCCCATTATCTCCTTTAACCCTATCTCTATTAAACTCTCCATCAGTATCCGCCATAGAATAAAGCAGGCAGGCAAATTTCAGTTTGAATTTGTTCAAAATTGGTTACAAGAAGATAGAAATATAAACATGCATTGGCATTCAGCACATCGGTACATAAATTGTATTGGACATTGATATATCAATCTTTTTTTTCTGTGAATATGCTCTTGTATGATAAAAAATATGTTTAGTTTACTATACAGCTATGTGACATGTGATGGTACTTAATGAATCTTCGGCAGAGTGAACGTGTTTAAATATATAGGAAGGAACTGCAGATGCTGGTTTACACCGAAGATAGACACAAAATACTGGAGTAACTCAGCGAGGCAAGTACCAGAGACAGAATGGCGGAGTAGTCTTCGGTCTGAAGAAGGGTCTCGACTCGAAATGTCACCCTTTCCTTCGCTCCAGAGATGCTGCCTGTCCCGCTGAGTTACTCCAGCATTTTGTGTCTGTCTTGTGCTTCATTTTGGAACTAGAATTATGTGATTTGTTTTGTCACTAGAAATGCAATCTTCAACAACCCATCTGCCTGAAGATTTTTCCAAAACGTCAGTGATGGAAGTTTTTTTAGTTTTAGTTTAGTTTAGAGATGCAGCACGGAAACAGGCCCTTCGGCCCTCCGATCCGCGCCGACCAGCGATCCCCGCACATTAACACCCACTAGGGATAATTTTTACATTTAACAAGCCAATTAACCTACAAACCTGTACGTCTTTATAAACTCAAGATTTTGGAGAAAACCCACGCAGGTCACGTACCAACTCCGTACAGATAGCACCCATAGTCGGGATCAAACCCGGGTCTCCGGCGCTGCATTCGTTGTAAGGCAGCAACTCTACCGCTTCGCCACCGTGACTGCCGTAAACACATGCAGAATTTTGCAGGCCAGGCAAAAACTAGCTGTTCCAGACTCGCTGGTGAACTGTCCAGGTGATAAATTAACTACCCACCTTTCTCTACATGTTTTTTACCAAATATTTAATTGCTGCCTAACCCGGGATTTCAGGACTATCGTATGTTGATTTATTGGAGCGGCTGGGCTTGTACACTATGGAATCTAAAAGAATGAGGGGGGATCTTATTGAAACATATAAGATTATTAAGGGTTTGGACACGCTAGAGGCAGGAAACATGTTCCCGATGTTGGGGGAGTCCAAAACCAGGCACCATAGTTTAAGAAAAAGTGGTAAGCCATTTAGAATGGAGATGAGGAAAAACATTTTCACACAGAGTTTGTGAAAGTGTGGAATTCTCTGCCTCAGAGGGTGGTGGACGCTGGTTCTCTGGATGCTTTCAAGAGAGAGTTAGATGAAGCTCTTAGGGATAGCAGAGTTAAGGGATATGGGGAGAAGGCAGGGACGGGGTACTGATTGTGGATGATCAGCCATGATCACATTGAATGGCAGTGCTGGCTCGAAGGGCCGAATGGCCGACTCCTGCACCTATTGTCAATTGAATCTTCTTCAAACCAAGGTAGCTGGATGGAGGTAATTTAGAATAAAACTCAAAGTCAATACTCCTGTTAATTTTAAATGATTTTGCTTTTTGCAGACTTGGCCATAGAAATATTTAGGGCAGTCTTCACTGATTGCATATAAATTATTGGAAGTATTGCATACTTTTGAAATATGACCTTAGCTTCTTATGTTAAAAGTGATGATATGAGTGCTGTCTTGAATAAAAATGCCTTGCCTTCTTTACAGATTGTATGGCTGATGTCAACCCATCTCAAAAAAAGAATTAGAGAGTACTCAAATGATTAGATGTTATTCTAAGATCATAAGACATAGGAGCAATGTGAGGCCATTTGGCCCATCGAGTCTGCTCCGCCATTCGATCATGGCTGATCTATTTCCCTCTCAACCCCATTCTCCCACCTCCTCCCCAAACCTTTGACGCTCTTTGAAGGAGATATGCAGGGCTAGTTTTTTATGTAGATAGTGGTGGGTGCCTGGAACATGCAGCCAAGGGTGGTGGTGGAGGCAGATGCGAATATGGCGTTTCAGAAAAATGTGTGGATATGCAGAGAATGGAGGTATAATGATCATAACTTTAGTTTAACTTAAAAAATGTTCGGCATGGACAATGTGGGCCATAGAGTGATACAGTGTGGAAACAGGCCCTTCAGCCCAACTTGCCCACACTGGCCAACAATGTCCCAGCTACACTAGTCCCACCTGCCCACGTTTGGTACATATTCCTCCAAACTTGTCCCATCTATGTACCTGTCTAATTGTTTCTTAAATGTCGGGATAATCCAGCCTCAACTACCTCCTCTGGCAGCTTGTTCCATACGCCCACCATGCTTTGTGTGAAAAAGTTACACCTCAGATCCCTGATAAATCTTTTCCCCTTCACCTTACACCTATGTCCTCTGGTCCTCGATTCACCTACTCCGGGCAAGAGACTCTGTGCATCTACCCGATCTATTCCTCTCAATGATTTTATACACAACCATGAAGGACCTGTTTCTGTACTGCACTGTTCTATGTCCTATGTACCTATGGAAACATATTGGCACAGCTTTACTTAATCTATCTTGACATAACCCAATTATTATTCAGCATTGAATCTGATGGAGGGTCCTGATGCAAAATGTTGCCTATCCATGCCCTCCACAGATGCTGCCTGACGGCTGAGTTGTGTTCTGCCCAAGATTCCCGCATCTCAGTTCCATGTGACTCTAATATTCTGCATTTTTATTGAAGGTTTTCTCCTCGGCAGTTGCTAAAATGATTTATTGATGATGAAGAAAATATTGGCTCTTTCCAAGTGAGATCAGATTAGCTCGAATTTCAAGCAATGGTTTAAGTGCTGTTTAGAACAAAAGCGCTTCTGATCTACATACCAATTCAATATCATTTTTAGGTAATGGCATTTCCTGCTAAAAACATTGATGACTTGATTCAGCAAACATTTGGGGCAGAATAACTTGCTTTCTCTTCATTTTCCTCATCCCCTGTGTAACCCCACCCAGCTCCCTCCAACCCAGCTCCTACTCCCCCTCTGGTTTGACAATTGACTCCTCTGACTATTTTTAATCGGACTTAACTGGACTTTATCTTGCACTAATACACTTTACACTGTGGATGGCTTAATTGTAATCATGTATAGTCTTTCCGCTGTTTGGATAGCAAGCACCAAAAAAGCTTTTCACCGTACCTCGGTACACGTGACAATAAAACTAAGCTAAACACCTTCGTTTCTTTTCAGCTACCACCATTTTCAGCCCTTCGTCTTTCCCACATCACCTCCAGCATTTGCTTCGATCTCCACTCGCAAGATGATTGAAATCCTCTTTTTTTTTTGACAATTATGTCATAAGCGCATCTAAATCATCTATATTTTGAGTTATTGTGTATCCATGATCAATATTTTTATACTAAATAACCACAACAGTTTTAGCCTGATATATTGTGCAAAAATAATAATTTTGATTATATTGAGAGTGGATGTTTCTGGATTAATTTATGGGAATTGAAAATGTTAGCCTTTTCTTAAGAAATGGTTAAATGTTTAGATCTAGTAATTGAATATAGATGTATTTTATTGATTAGATGAATTTAATTGATTTGATGAAACAGATGAATATGAATTTTTTGTTGGGTATTTACTATTTGTTTTAGCGTTAACTTTATAATTTCTACCTTTTTTCTAAAACTGCAAATAATAACTTGTTTCTGTTCATGCTGTTCAGTGTTTTTTTTTCCATGACATTTTAAACAGATGTCTCCGAAGAAGAAATGCAAAATTGTCAATCCAAATGCCCAGCAAAAGAGACTGATTTAGACAGCATTAGCAGAGATTATCCAAATTTGGACTCCTCCAAATGTGATGATCTACAGGACATTCTTAATGGGAAAGTAGTGGGCAGAAAGGCATGTCATGCGTGGTTTGAAGAGCAAAAACCTGTAGTTTACAATGCCAACATTGAAAAGTTGAGAAAAAACAAGGTGTACAGAGTTGCTTATTGGTGACAGTCTGAGGAGTATGATGATGCTGCTGATTATGATATGCCAATGTATCAGCTAGCAACTGATCTTCTCCATAAAGACTTGGTCTTTTGCTTGAAAATGTAATTTCTTTACCAATCTGTTTCGGACTTACAGTATATAATACAATAATATTAAAGTTCTGATCTTGAGAATATCACATTTTTGAATTTTCAAGGTGGTCTGGGTGTTTATTACTATTTCCGTCACAACGGTCAATTTTGTAATTAGCTACAATTAGGTAACTAACTAATCATATGCTTTAATTTCAGGTCATCCAAGTAAGATGTTTATATTTGTTTCAGAATGCTTCAATCTATAATAACTGAAAATTTCACTCAGTTCTCTTAATTTTTAAGAAATCTATGGGCTTTTGACTGGCCTCGATCACAGCTTTTGAGTTAAATCAATGGAAAAGCAATAGGGAACAAGATGCTAATTTCCGAGTATGAAAATGGCCATATCTTTTTTAATACTGAAGATATGAAAGTGAATTAGGTGTCAAATTAAAGTTATTTTTATGCTTTATCTGATGGGATTACAGGCTTGATATTTAAAATCTCAAAATGTTGTAACATGCCTAATAGATGCTGCCTCACCCGCTGAGCTTCTCCAGCTTTTTTGTCTACGATAGATCAGCCATGATTGAATGGGGTTGCAGACTCAATGGGCTGAATGGACCACAGCCGTACAAACCTGTGACAGCACCCGAGGTCAGGATCGAACCTGTGTCTCTGGCACCACAAGGCAGCAGCTCTACCAGCTGCGCCACTGTGCCGCCCCTGCATGAAAGGAATATATTTATTAACAGCTTTGCCTCTGATGCGTTCCTCTTTCCTTGAGACTTTGTTACATTTAAACTGAATGATAAAATTTCCCACTAAATCTTTCAATATGCATCAGTCCTCAATTGTACGTTCTCAAACTGTTAAATGCCTTTTTGCTATCTCCAGTGAAAGCAGGAGTAAAAGATTTAGCTATCAAACAACAATTGAGACATTAATCAAATCAAGTCCCCATGCAGCAGCAGATAACAGGGTCTTGAATATTGAGTGTTTGTACACCAATGAGTAATGTCTGCATGCAGCAAAAAGAAAATGAGTGGAAAGGAACTGCTGATGCTGGTTTATACCGAAGATAAGACGCAAAGTGCTGGAGTAAAGGGCCTGTCCCACTTTCACGACCTAATTCACGACCTCGGCCGAGTTTGCCCTTGACTCGTACTCGCAGCATGGTCGTCACGAGGTTGTAGGTAGGTCGTAGCAGGCCGTGATGCTAGTCGTAGGTACTCGTGGCATCAAGTAGATCGCGGCGTTTTCTCTAGCCTGATGAAAAATGTCCACGAGTAAAAAAGATAGTGAAAATGGGACGGGCCCTTTACAATAAATGAACCTTTGAATTAGGTCGTGAAAGTGGGACACTTAGCAGGTCAGGCAGCATCTCTGGAGAAACTTGTTCTCCAGAGATGCTGCCTGACCCGCTGAGTTACTCCAGCACTTTTGTCTATATTCTAAAACTAATATGAACGGTGACTGAGTTCTGTTGCACTGGGAAGCTCTTTCTAAAAAGAGGTGCAGTAACTCCGCATTGCTGGTCACCCCATTACAGGAAGGGTGTGGAGGCTTTGGACAAGGTGCAAAGGAGGTTTACCAGAATGATGCCTGCGTTAGATAGAGGGTGTTAGCGACTGGGAGGGGTTGGAAAAAACCTGGAATGTTTTCTCTGGACGCCAGAGGTTGAGGTGAGACACGGTAGAAATGTATAAAATGATGACAGGTATCGACATGGTAGACAGTCAAAATCTTTTTCCCAGGGTGGAAATGTCCAACACTAAAGGACACAGCTTTAAAGTGAGGGGGCAAAGTTGAGAAGAATTGTGCGGGGCAAGTATTTTTTACATAAAGGTGGCGGTTTATGAGGCTCATGGGTGTGCAGGGAATGGAAGGATAGGAATTACTTGCAGGCAGATAAGGGTTGTTCTTGGAATCATGTTTTGCACGGGCATTGTGGGCCGAAGGGCCTGTTCCTCTGCTGTACTGTTCTATGGTAGCCAAAAGTGCTGGAGAAACTCAGCAGGTGCAGCAGCATCTAAGGAGCGAAGGAAATAGGCCACGTTTTGGGCCGAAACTCTTCTTCAGACTGATGATGAGGGGGGGGGGGGATGGGGAGAAGAAAGGAAAAAGGAAGAGGGGGAGCCCAAGGACTGAGGGAGAACTGAGAAGGGGAGGAGACAGCAAGGGCTACCGGAAACGTTGTCTTATTTCCTTCGCTCCATAGATGCTGCCTCACCTGCTGAGTTTCTCCAGCACTTTTGTCTACCTTCGATTTTCCAACATCTGCAGTTCCTTCTTAAACTCTTGATTAATAGTTTCTTTATTGAAGCACAAAGCAGTAAGATAATTCATCAAAGCTGCTTCTTGTACAAGGACGTTTCAATCATACTCGTGCTCGTGCTCGTGCACTGTCGAAAACGATGTCTCTCCCACGATCTTCATCGAACTAAACTAAACTCCTTGGGAGTCTGCGCCAGAATCCTCGCCACGAACCACGCCCCGGACTAAATCCCACCCACATAATTACAGGCGGATAAAATTAAAGGTAACTGGTTATAATTATAACATGCTGAGTTAAACTTCTTCTTCTTGCGTGTGGCGTGCACAGCCTAATGGCCCTGTCTCACTGTGCGAGTTGACCCACGAGGTACCCCGAGTGACAGACTCGTGGCTGTGCACGAGACTTCAAGTTTATGATCAAGTGTGTAACCGAGTTCCACGGGTATGTCATTGCTGCGATGTTCCTAGTTCCTCTCCCGAGTTACCAAGTTCCTCTCCCGTTACTCTTGAGCCAACCGTGAATGAAGGTATGTTTTAATAAAGCAACAATGTTAAAATACATCTCCATCCTGTGGTTTTGAGTTATTTCAGCGCGGCGGCATCTATTGATATGACCTACAATGGGAAAATGCGCATCCTCCAGTAACCAAGCATTTCTTGTTGTTTTATGTTTTTAAATACTTTTTTGCAATGGATCTCTATTTTAAATAATTTTAAAAAAGGAAGCAGCTCGGGTGACTGACATTGAGCGGCCGCCGGAACCCGACAGCAGACACACACACACACACACACACACACACACACACACACACACACACACACACACACACACACACACACACACACACACACACACACACACACACAGAGAGAGAGAGATACACACAGACAGCAGGACTGGCCGCCACTTCAGAGGAAGGAAGCAGCTCGGGTGACTTTGAGCGGCCGCCGGGACCCGACAGCAGACACACACACAGATACACACAGATAGACACACACAAACACACACACACACACAGACACACACACAAACACACACACAAACACACACACACACACACACAGACACACACACAGACACACACACACACACACACACACACATATGTGGCGTTTCTGCTCGGGACCCTTCTTCAGACAATCCAATGTCCCATAATATATTCTTTAAATATTAAGTTTTCTGTTGAAAGTGTGGTGCCGTGGTTACGGGTTGTCGGAAGGAAGATGATGAGGTCTGTACAAGTTGACTTTGTTTTCAGTAATCAGGCCTCCGTGTTGGCCGATGTCTGGTTGATCGAGCGTTCATACAGTTGCGAGCGAGCGAGGTCCATATATAGGAGCAAGGAACGCGAAGCCTCTGAGGGTTCATTGTTCCCCTGGTTTGGATTGCTCCCAGGAGAGCGGGCACAAAGAAAAATTTAGGCATTTTTCTGTGGAAGGGGGAGGGCAGTATAAAATCGAAAGCATTGTACAGCAGCACTCTCCCCAACACGAAACACAGCGCAGCGTAAACAATTAAACAGCTTCACTTTTAAAAGCAAAGACACACGTTAAATTACACGGCCCCAAGAAATCGCCTCTCAATTGCTTCGGGGTTGGAATTGAAATATATATAATATATATAATATGTATATACATATTATACTACTTTGGTTCAGTCCCTTTCAGATTATAAAAAAGTTCCCACGATAGACTCACGAGACACTATGGTAAACGCACGGGCCACTACGTTATTACAACGAGTTTAAATGTTTCCATTTTTAACTTGAACAGTTAATTTGACTCGTGGAAAAAATCAAACATGTTTGATTTTTTTCACGAGTTAACAAGTTTCCCGAGTACCTGCCGTTAGCGCCACGAGTGGACAAGTTGAACGCGCGAGTTCCGACGTTCCCGCTACGTGATCACCACGAGTGAAAACTCGGGGTCACTCGTGGGCCAACTCGCACAGTGAGACAGGGGTTTAAAGTTGTTGGACAACTTGTTCTATTTGATCTTCCGATTGTGCACGTCGAGTTGATTGCATTAGTCGAAACAGGGCGGGCCACGTGAAGGTTGCAATCTCCCGCCCCTGAGTTAAGCTAACTGGCTACTACAACCTCCAATGGGGACAGCAGTTCAGACAACAGCTGACATATTGCGCCCACATTCGGACACTTTTAAACAAAACAACCTGATTAGAATAATTGGGACACAAGGAACTGCAGATGCTGGAATCTTGTGAAAAGCACAAAGTGCTGGAGTAACTCAACGGGTCAGGCAGTATCTCTGGAGGACATGGATAGGTAACTTTTGGTGTCAGGACCTTTCTTCGGGCTGGATAGAATAATTGACACACTTTATCAAGGCTCCCAATCAAATTCTATTTCAATGTTAGAGACTCCCAGCTATTTGTTTAAACCAGTTTTCAATCTCTGATGCTGATTGACTTCAACAAGGTGTCCCTCTGCCTTTGAGAAGCGCTCAGAAGCTGATGGCTTTTAAAGCTGAACATATTTATTTTTATAATCAGTTGCAGAGGCAGACACTAAGTGAATTCCAAGGAAACATTTATTTAAGCTTGACAGTTCAGTACAGTCAGTTGTTTTCAGATCTTAACTCATCTTGAAAAGTAACGAGTTCTCATGTACTACTGAAACGAGGAAGTGTTGAAGGCATGTGCTTTGAAATATTAAAGTTTCATGCCATGTCATAAACCGGCAGGCATGGGCAAGTTGGGCCGAAAGGTCTGTTTCCATGCTGCATAACTGACTCCAAACCAACCTCCCTTCCATTGACTCCATCTACACCTCACGCTGCCTCGCCAAGGCCAGCAGCATCATCCAGGACCAGTCGCATCCCGGTCACTCCCTCTTCTCCTCTCTCCCATCGGGCAAGAGATACAGAAGTGTGAAAACAAACGCACACCTCCAGATTCAGGGGCAGTTTCTTCCCGGCTGTTATCAGGCAACTGAACCGTCCCACCAACAACTAGAGAGCGGTCCTGAGGTACTACCTACCTCATTGGACTATCGTTACTTGGACTTTACTGGACTTTATCTTGCACTCAATTTTATTCCCTTTATCCTGTATCTGCACACTGTGGACGGCCCGATTGTAATCGCGTATTGTCCTGCGGTGGCGCAGCGGGAGTGTAGCTGCCTTACAGCGCCTTCAGTGCCAGACACCCGGGTTCCATCCCGACTGCGGGTGCTGTCTGTACAGCGTTTGCATGTTCTCCCCGTGACCTGCGTGGGTTTTCCCCGGGATCTTCGGTTTCCTCCCGCACTCCAAAGACGTGCTGGTTTGTAGATTTGTTGGCTTGGTGTAAAATGTAAATGGTCCCTAGTGTGTGTAGGATAGTGTTAGTGTGCGGGGATCGCTGGTCGGTGCGGACTCGGTGGGCCGAACGGCCTGTTTCTGCGCTGTCTCTCTAATCCAAGCTAAACTGGTTGGAAACAAAACCTCAGTACACGCGACAATAAACTTAACTAAATACTTCATAAAGTGTTGAAATGTACAAGTTCTAAAGTTGCATCTGCACAATAAAATCAGGCCTCAAATGATCAAAATGCAGCTGCTTTGCTCCGAGAGTATATTAGAAAGTCGAGACTGAGTTGGGTGTTCTTAAGGAGTCTGGCAAGTGTGGCCAGGACAGAATACCCCTCAGGCAACTGCAGCGTGTGATCCCTTGTGAGATACAAGTTCACATTACAACATGCTCGAATTGGCATCAAGTCCTTCAGTCTGCTCGGAGGTCCATACTCCTCAAGGGCTGCGTTGCAACTTACATTGGACGCTGGAAGATTTCTACATTGCTGCCATGTATGACCTTGAAGTACGAAGGATGTTTGTCACGTGTTGGACACAGAATACTCTTGGAATCAGGAATATGTTTTACACTTTAATGAGAAACGGAATGCTTTTCTTTGCATTTCGTGGAAATGGACCCCAAACAAATGTGAGTTTATCGTTATTGCAAATCGTTAACTTACAGTCTGATAATAGTGAATAGTGAACAGTGACTGGAGTTTGAGGTTTTTTTTTAACATTGTTAGCTTCACTGTTTAGTGCTGCCAATTAGTTCCGTACATGTGCTCCAGATGTAATAAAATGTATCTGAAAATGTAGCGTGGGGAAAATAAATGTCAGATTTACTGTCGTACAGATGTTCGCTAAAAGTAAGCTTTATTAATTGAGCTTGCAAAACTAAAGCAGTTTTGATTTGTAGAAGATTGTTGTGGAATATGAGATTAATGAATGTGGAACAATATATTTCTGGAGCAGGTTTGCGTTTCGAGTTGTATTGCGTTCATACAAATGCACGCCATAAATCCTATCACACACGTCATGGCAGCAAATATCTCTCATTTGAAGGGCGGTGCAGCGGTAGAGTTGCTGCCTCACAGCGCCAGAGACATGGGTTTGATCCTGACCACGGGTGCAGTCCGTGCGGAGTATGCACGCTCTCCCTGTGACCACGTGGGTTTTCTCCAGTTTCCTTCCACAACCCAGCTCTGTGTCTTTTATTTTGCAAATCAGCATCTGCAGTTCGACAAGATGTATTTTCATAAGTTCATTAGTCATAGGAGCAGAATTAGGCTATTTGACCCATCGCGTATACTCCACCATTCAATCGTGGCTGTCCTGGAGAGAGGCAAAGTTTAAAGGAGATAATAGACAATAGACAATAGGTGCAGAATTAGGCCATTCGGCCCTTCGAGCCAGCACCGCCATTCGATGTGATCATGGCTGATCATCCCCAATCAGTACCCCGTTCCTGCCTTCTCCCCATATCCCCTGACTCTGCTATTTTTAAGAGCCCTATCTAGCTCTCTCTTGAAAGCATCCAGAGAACCGGCCTCCACTGCGAGATGTGCAGTATTTTTTTACACAGATAGTGTTGAGTGCCTGGAACGTGCTGCCAGGGGTGGTGGTGGAGACAGATATGACTGGGGCCTTTATGAGGCTTTCAGACAGGCACCTGGGTATGCAGGGAATGCAGGGATATGGTTCATGTGCAGGCATGGTGATTAGTTCAACATGGACATTGTGGGCCGAAGGGCCTGTTGTAGGTTCTCATCTGAGGAGTCAGGCAACTGAGCCATCCAACCACAGCCAGAGAGCAGTCCTGAACTACTATCTACCTCATCGGGAACCCTCGGACTATCCTTGATCGGACTTTACTGGCTTTATCTTGCAATAAACGTTATTCCCTGATCATGTATCGGTACACTGCGAATGACCCGATTGTAATCATGTGTTGTCTTTCCACTGGCTGGTTAGCACGCAACAGACGGGCGGTCACGGTGGCGCAGCGGCGGAGTTGCTGCCTTACAGTGAATGCAGCGCCGGAGACCCAGGTTCGATCCTGACTACGGGCGCCGTCTGTACGGAGTTTGTACGTTCTCCCGTGACCTACATGGGTCTTCTCCCACACTCCAAAGACGTGCGGGTTTGTAGGTTAATTGGCTTGGTAAATGTAAAGATTGTCCCTAGAGGGTGTCGTGTTAGTGTGCGGGGATCGCTGGTCGGTGCTGACCCAGTGGGCCGAAGGGCCTGTTTCTCCGCTGTATCTCTAAACTAAACTAAACTCGACTAAAGAAGCCTCGGTACATGTGACAATAAACTAAACTGTAACTGAACTGAAACAGTGGGGGTAGTGGAGATCCCTGAGACTGTGGGCAATGTCTAAATTGGACATATTGTCCAAACACAAAGGGCTCCCCCCCTTCTCCTGCGCTGCACAGATTGTATGCTCCTGGTTTTAAGGTGGAACTTGAGGCTGTAATATTTTGGCAGAGAGACCTATGGCAGCAACTGAATCCAGGTCACATATGGAGGCAACATTATGATAAAGAGGCAAGGAATTAATAATTCACAGCTGTGGACGTTTATCCGTAGAACTGTCATATGCTGAGAGAATGGAGCGGCTGGGCTTGTCCACTCTGGAGTTTAGAAGGATGGGAGGGGATCTTAGTGAAACATAAGATTATTAAGGGTTTGGACACGCTAGAGGCAGGAAACATGTTCCCGATGTTGGGAGAGACCAGAACCAGGGGCCACACACAGTTTAAGAATAAGGGGTAAGCCATTTAGAACAGAGACGAGGAAACACTTTTCCTCACAGAGAGTGGTGAGTCTGTGGAATTCTCTGCCTCAGAGGGCAGTGGAGGCCGGTTCTCTGGATACTTTCAAGAGAGAGCTAGATAGGGCTCTTAAAGATAGCGGAGTCAGGGGATATGGGGAGAAGGCAGGAACGGGGTACTGATTGGGGATGATCAGCCATGATCACATTGAATGGCGGTGCTGGCCCGAAGGGCCGAATGGCCTACTCCTGCACCTATTGTCTATTGACTACTGAATCACGATATTTAATGTCCAATGCTCTTTCAACCTTTAGGACTGATAGGGCAAGACCGTAAGAACAAACGTTAGTATATTGTTCACCAAGAGACAGTGAAAATGATTGAAATCCTTTCCTCTTCTGTACGTACTTTGTTAGTAATGTGTGGCCATTTATAGATTAAAGTCCATAACCACTGAGAATTAGAGCATTAAAAAACAACTTTCAACTTAGTAAAACCAGGAGGGAATTCTGGTGTATATCTCCTGATTTTAAAATGTCCTTCATTTATAACTAAAATTGTGCTGTTCCATGTAATGTGCCAGAAAAAAATAAAGTTCTTTAGTTTAATATCACCCAGTTCTCCAGTTACACACAAACAGGAAATATAGCAAGTGTGTGGGAAAGAACTGCAGATGTTGGTTTAAACCGAAGGTAGACACAGAATGCTGGAGTAACTCAGCGGGGACAGGCAGCATCTGTGGAGAGAAGGAAAGGGTGACGTTTCGGGTCGAGACCCTTCTTCAGACTGATGTCAGGGGATGGGGTGGTACTGAGATGGAGTGTAGTCGGAGGCAGTCAGACTGGTGGGAGCACTGGGAAGGGGAGGGGATGGAGAGAGAGGGAAAGCAAGGGTTACTCGAAGTTAGAGAAGTCAATGTTCATGCCTCTGGGGTGTAAGCTGCCCAAGCGAAATATGAGGTGCTGCTGCTCCAATTTGCGCTGGGCAATTTGATGGAAATATAGCAATTACTTTTCAATTTTCTGGCCACTGCCTGCTTATTAATGTACAAGAACTCTTGCGGCTTTTTTTCCCCCTTTATAAGAATCACACTCTCTAATGTAAAATAAATGAATAGACTTTATAAGTTAAATGATTGGGTGCCTTAAACCTCCACCATCTCTCACATGTTTTTTTTCCCTTTTAAGATCTACCTCTGTTGGTCATTAATCATGCTGTTGCCCTTTGCCAACATCCATTTGATCGTGTGGTCACAAGGAGCTTTTGGGCATTGAAGGACCCATATGAATGGAGTTTGCTGCTCTTTAAAGTGCGAATGAAGGCGCTGGAACAATTTGCATTAAGTTTAATGCCTTCAAGGTAATTCTTAACAAGCGGGCCACAGTCTTAGATTAAAGACTCTGTCAGCCTCTGATCAGGTGTAAATGCATTTGAAGACAACCGTTAGAAGATTGTCGATTCACGGCGCACACAGGCGGCCGTGTGGCGCAGCGTGCAGTCACTGCCTCACGGAGACCCGGGTTCGATCCTGCCTTCCTGTGCTGTCTGTCGGTGTGGAGTTTGCATGTTCTCCATGTGACCGGTTTCCTCCCACATCCCAAAGACGTGCAGGTGTGTAGGCTAATTGGCCCTCTGTAAATTGCCCTTCGAGTGTAGAAACTGGGATAACAGTGTGATGGTCGGCGTGGGCTTGGTGGGCCGAAGGGCCTGTTTCTCTGCTGTATCTTTAAACTAAACAAGTGATTTAGTTTAGTTTAGTTTAGTGTAGAGATAGTGTGTGGAAACAGGCCCTGCGGCCCACCGAGTCCCGCACCAACCAGCTATCACACTAGTTTTATCCTACACATTAGGGACATTTTACAGAAGCCAATTAACCTACAAACCTGTATGATTTTGGAGTGTGGCAGGAAACCGGAGCACCCGGGTAAAACTCACGCGGTCACAGGGAGAACGTACAAACTCCGTACAGGCAGCACCCGTAGTCAGGATCGAACCCGGGTCTCTGGCGCTGTGAGGCAGCAACTCTCCCGCTACGCCACCGTGCCGCCCCTTGTGTATATCAGCGCTAACTGTGCTACAGTTGCAAAGTTGCTCGCAGTCCGATGACAATTAAACATCTTGCCCTTTCGTTATTCTTTGGGAGGCTCGGCTCGTGGCAACAGCGGGAGAGTTACTGCCTGAAAGCCCTGTCTCACGGTGAGAGTCCACCCACGAGTGACCCCAAGTGAAAGAAAAAAACAGACTCGTGGTTATGCACGAGGTTCCAAGTTTATGTTCAAGTGTTTAACCGAGTTCCCACGGGTATGTCATTTCTGCGATGTTCCAAGTTCCTCTCCCGAGTTACCAAGTTCCTCTCCCGTTACTCTTGAGCCAAACGTGAATGAGGCAAGTGCGTGAGGGTGAGAAGTCCGTGCCGGGTGCCAGCCGGCCGCAGCCGCTGTTCTTTCACATCAGTTGCACATCAGATTGTTGGGAGACGGAGCTCAGGGGTCACCTTCTGAGCTGCTTTGGTGCCCAGGCGTGAGTTGAGGTGGAGGGAGGTTGGGGGTGGGGGGGATGCACGGGCTTCATTAATCAGTCTGGGGTGACAAGGCTCTTGGGTTAGGCTGGATAGGTGACATTTCAGATAAGGGCTCGTCTTCTGAAGAAGGATCTCAACCCGGAAAGTCACCTATTCCTTCTCTCCAGAGTTGCTGCCTGACCCGCCAAGTTACTCCAGCATTCTGTGTTGGGCATCAAACAAACCCTCGTCCAGTCGTTCTGCTCGTTTTCCAGATCGGCTAATTATACATTTGTTCCCCTGATTACCCCACCCCTCTCCTCACTTCTACCGCAGTTGCACTTACATAACTGTAACTTTGACTTAATAATTACTGTACTGACTAATCTATTTATTTTAAATGCCAAGCAACATATTTCCTACTGCTTCCCCTAATTCCCATTCCTCGAGAAAGGGTTGAAGCATTAACTTAGCACAAAAGGTCACAAAGTGTTGGGATAACTCAACAGGTCGGGCAGCATCTCTGGAGAAAATGGATAGTTGACGTTTTGGGTCGGGACTGTTCTTCTGGGCCTTTAGTTTAGTTCAGATACAGTGTGGAAACAGGCCCTTCGGCCCACCGAGCCCATGCTGACCACAATCACTAGTTCTATCCGACGCACTGTGGGGCAATTTACAGACGACAATTAACATACAAACCTGCACCTCTTTGGAATGTGGGAGGGAACTGGAGCACCCGGAAAAAAATCTACGTGGTCACTGGGAGAACGTGCAAACTCCGTACGGACAGCACCAGGCGTCAGGATTGAACTCGGGTCTCTGGCGCTGTGAGGCAGCAACTCTACCGCTGCGTCGCCAATGTGACATTCCAAGTTTTAGAATGAAGTTAGCCGCTTACAAATCCCACTCTCTGCCCAGCGTGGAGAATCATGTTGACGTATTCACATATTCTGTTGTGCTGCAGCAAGTAAGAATTTTATTGTCGCGTCCGGGACATGTGACAATAAAACACTCTTGACTCTTGCGGGGATCGCTGGTCGGTGCGGGCTCAGTGGGCCGAACGGCCTGTTTCAGCGCTGTATCTCTAAACTGAACTAAACTAAACAAAACAGATGATGTGGGTCGACAAAAAATGTGAGATAAGGAGAGAAGAGGAATGATTTGTGAAGCCGGAGGAAGGATTACAGGTGATAACAAAGGCTAACTTTGAAATTACTTCTATTACTATTGTAGTGGAATGATGAAAAAAATCTATACATATTTTCCAAATTTAAAATAAGAGAAATTTCACATAAAACTGTTGAGTACATAAATATCACTGATTAATGATCACTTTGTGAATGTGGTTATACTACCTAAATTAGAAAGGATTTCCCTCTCACTATTGTATGAACATAGAGCAGTACAGTACAGGAACAGGCCCTTCGGCCCACAATGTCCGTGTTGTACACGATGCCGTTAAGCTGATGCCTGCGCGTGATCCGTATCCCTCCGTTCCCTGCATATCCACGTGCCTGTCCAAACGCCTCTTAAACGCCACTGTCATATCCACGTGCCTGTCCAAACGCCTCTTAAACGCCAGTCATATCTGCCTCCACCACCACCACCGGCAGCCCGTTCCCGGCTCCCACCACCCTCTGCGTGTTTTAAACAAAAAGACAAACGTCTTGCAGATCTCTTTCCAACTCTTCCCCTCTTGTCTTTAAAGCTGTGCCCTCTAGCCTTTGACATTTGCAATCCGGGGAAGAAGTTGTAAAATTTGTACATTGCTAAGCTTCACGATTTTAAACCATTATATTTATGCCATATTATTTTTAAGGCCAGTACATTATGAAGTCTTCTATCTGCACTGTTTTCCATTTAGATCGAAAAGGTTTATGAGTCCTCACTGTTGAAGTGATGATACACGCCATTACCCACCATTACATCCTTCAACAGACCCCTTCTGGCCAGGTCCGTAACGTTGAGTCTTAATCTGAAGAGAACCATTAATATTCAACATGTAGCAAGGAACTGCAGATGCTG